>CM042241.1:23098740-23576240 GCA_023566225.1 Romanogobio albipinnatus
GGGGAGCAAAGAATTAGTCTTCCTCATCCATCATGTTAAAACTGGCACTGTCACAGCCAACTTCCTCTATTTGGATTTTATCTTCATGCTTTCTTGAGGTATTTTTCGGTCTAGATAATTACTAATTATTAATATACCTGAATCAAAGCATATTAAATAAATGTGGACTGTGTATTACAGTTTTTTACAATCGCTATGACAATTTTTTCAATACTTTTAACAAATTACGCAGTTAGCACAACATCTGTCTGTGTAGGCTATACAATTAACATATTTATTGTTGCTTTTACACAGAATGCATACAGTTAACACAAATTTAAAATGCTTGAACTTCTTATACACACAAGCACAACCAATACCAAAACAATGGATTTTCACTGCCAAATTTACCAATGCGTTAACACTGTATGTCAGAACAGATAACACCATGTTCTAAACCTAACCTTATAGACCGAAGTTAAAGTGAACAGCTGTTTATATTGAGAATTGAAACACAAATATATTCCCTGTATTTTATAATACTGAGAAACAGCTGAGTGAAGTTATGCAAATATATACCAAATCCCAGCTGATTTCCATCTAGGAATTGTTTAGGTGTCGATGTTCTTTCATTCACATGATCATATGGTATACAGTAAAAGAGGACATATTTGGGCTGATCTTGTGTGGAAAAGGAATATAGAGCAACACAAAGAAAGTCAGAAAAATGCCTTTATGAGGGAGAGGAAGATGAGTACCAGGATAAGGGAGAGGAGTGGGACAAGGGCAAGGGAGAGGAATGCCTGGACAAGGGCAAGGTAGAGATTGAGGAGGGTGAATGCATGGTGGCGCTCAAAGAAGGGCCAGAATTAGGGTAGCTGATGAAATAAGACCTACTATCATAGACCATGTCATAAACCACAGGCTATCAGAGGGGCTGGTGAACGAGTACAGCCAAATCTCAGCCGGGACACAGTGGCATCCATTATTCAGATTTTTTTTTCCAGAAACCAACAGGTATGATATTGTATAAGGGCTTCTCCTTCTGCAAAGTGTAAATACTTTTACCATGTATTTCAGTGACTGTATGCCTCTGGTCTCTAATATGTAACTGTATTTTGTCCCTCTAAGGATTCAACATCTACCTCCCTCAGGGGGCAGAGGAAAGCTCCTAAATGAAGAACAGGAACTTGCTGATTGCTGATAATGAAATAAAACTGAAGGGCATTCTATAAAACTACCCTGTGATTGGTTATTCCGTTTTTGTATTGAATTTCTGCAGCAAAAGAAACAAAATGCATGCATTTACTAAACACAACAAAACAAAAATGTGGAGAGTCTTCAAACGACACACAATCTATGATCAATAAAATATACAGCCTATTGTATAAGGGCAGACCTGACACAAAAATAATGCAGTTTCTGTAATTCCATCTAGTGTTAGTGTTTTTATAAAATTGTTCTATGATTGACTAAATGTTCCTGTTGGAAGAGAACATGTGTTAGTGTATTGTTGTAGTGTGTTATTTTATTTAGAAAATAAGTGTTAGAGTTTAGTTTACAATGTGTGATTTTGAGCATGAAATTAATCGTTTTGTCAATTGTGTGTGGTGGTGCGTTAAGAGTTTAGGAAATTTGTTAAAAGTGTTGAAAAAGTTGTCATAGCGATTGTAAAAAACTGTAAGAAGGGGTTTAATCATTAAAATAGCAACAGTAAAAATCATGGTATATTAACAGGGTTTTTTTTAGGGGGTTAGGGTTAGGGTTAGGGTTAATTTTTAGGGTTAACAAAAAATTAGGGTCTAATTTTTTGGGATGTGTGCACTTAATACCTTGATTTTGTGGACAATCAGCATGTTAATGGCTTTCTAGATGTGGTACTATGGTAACACCATCTTAAATTACATGCATTCATACATTGGCCAATCGGTAAGCAATTAAGTCTATACCTGTTTTAGGAAGAAATCTACAAGAAACAATAGATTTAATAAGATGACGTAATGTTTAAATGTGCATTTTATTGATCTCTGAAGTCTTTGCTTTGGTGTGTGTCTGTGTGTGTGTGTGGTTCAAGTAAACCCTGTTATGGGGACAAAATGTTTCCACAAATATGGCAAAATACCTTGAAATACCTTGTCATTGTGGGGACATTTTTGGTCCCCATGAGGAAAACAGCTTATAAATCATATGAATTTTGGAAGTTTTTTTTAAAAATGTAAAAATGCAGAAACTTTTCTGCGATAGATAGGTCTCGTAAACCAATATTCAAGTGCGTGCGTGCGTGCGTGCGTGCGTGCGTGTGTGTGTGTGTGTACTAGGTGAATTAGTGGTGAATTAGTGGTTCAGCTAATACCATCTTATAAAGGCACAAACAGTGATTATGTTAACATTGAACATACCTGCACTTATAATGAGCTTTTCAACCGCAAACATCTACAAACATGGTGGCAGAAAGAGGAACACACTCATTAGTTAAATTTTTTCCACTTTCTCTCTGTAATCTACTGCCTCAGAAGACTTTATTATAGCTCAGAAGTTGCTCACAATATACATTGTACACTCTAAAAAATTTGTTTTTCTAAAACAAAAGTGGCTTTTTTTATATTTAACACAATATACATTATACCCGAAGCAAACTTTGCTTATAATTTATGCTTATAAAATTGAATTTGAAATTGAATGTCTGAATTTCAAACGTCAAATGTTAAATGTATACATTGCAAATGGCGACATACAATATACTGTAAGTTAAGCAGACCAAGAAATGTCTGCTATTCAACAAAAAAAAAATTAGTCTCATTTCTGTGTTCGCAAGTGGGAAAATGACCTAGCAGAACAACAATTCCCTCAAGCATCCAAAATCTGACACTTCTCTCATTCTCATCATCAGTGGCGTGTGTGCATATAGTATGTCTGTTTGAGTGTGTATGTGTGTTTGGACAGTTACAACACATGTGCTGTTCTAAGACAGGTGTTGAAGTGAGTGATCTTTCACCTGCATATCTTTGTGGCTCAGGTAAAAACTGCACAGGTGTTCATGCGGCAAGTCAAAGGTACAGAGGTATACACACACGCATACACAAATGTGACTACAGAGACTCTCTCTCTCTCTCTCTCTCTCTCTCTCTCTCTCTGAGGTGAAAAATAATGAAAAGTAGATCTGTCGATCTGGCCACATCAGCCTCACCACATCCTTAGCTGTAGCAGTGTTTCTTCTTGGGGGAAAACCCCTTTGTGTGTGTGTGTGTAGGCTGTGGTGTGTGCAGGCCGACTGACTCTCAGTTAGGAGAACCCCTGGCTCATCATCACAGAGATTTGTAGATCACACAACTTACAGAGCTTGCTGATATGCCTGTGCACACAAATAGACGTATCATCCCACCCTCCAACCCCCCCAAAAGGGGAAAAGACGCACAGTTCAGACACTCCTACCCAACATAATGTCAGTTATGTAAGCTGTAAAGTTCTGCTGTGAACTTTTACACAGGGCAGAATCTCTGCTGTTATTTCTCTGTCTGCTGCTGCTCCACATTAAAAAAAATAATAATAATGTTGAGCTACACTGTAATACACGGTAACCTTTAATTGTTACCTTAAAGGGATAGTTTTAATTCTGTGTGGTTTCAGTACTGGAATAAATTTGACATTTGATTTACAATTTGTGTAATCAAATTGTAATTAGTGTTTGATAAGATCCACATATTTGCCACACTTGTGAGAGTTAACACTGTTGCATTTTAGAGTTAGTCTGTTTTTTTTGGGGGGGTGTGTGTGTGTGTGTGTGTGTGTGTGTGTGTGTGTGTGTGTGTGTGTGTGTGTGTGTGTGTGTGTGTGTGTGTGTGTGTGTGTGTGTGTGTGTGTGTGTGTGTGTGTGTGTGTGTGTGTGTGTGTGTGTGTGTGTGTGTGTGTGTGTGTGTGTGTGTGTGTGTGTGTGTGTGTGTGTGTGTGTGTGTGTATTTTTGTATCCACTGCATGCCATTTAAGTATTTAGGGTTAGTAAAATTAGTCTCTTATCCTCACCCAGGCTTCATTTATTTGATCAAAAATACAGTAAAAACTATAAATTGTAAAATATTATTACAATTTAAAATAACTGTTTTCTGTTTTTATTCCTGTGATGGCAAAGCTGGATTTTCAGCATCATTACTCCAGTCTTCAGTGTCACACATGATCCTTCACATGATCATTCTAATATGCTGATTTGTTGCTCAACAAACATTTCCTCATATCATTATCAATGTTAAAAACAGTTGTGCTGCTTAATATATTTGTGGAAAACATGATACATTTTTGATGAATCTTTTGTAACATTATACATGTCTTAACAGCCAGTTTTCATGAATGTAATATGTCCTTGTTGAGTAAAAGTATACATTTTTATTGAATCATATTGGGCCCATTTTTTATCATATCTTTTTTTTCTCCATTAAAATGGACATTATTGACATAAAGTTAGTGTTCCTGCTGACCCTGGTAGTGACACTAATGCATTTGACA
Source organism: Romanogobio albipinnatus (assembly GCA_023566225.1). Lineage (NCBI taxonomy): Eukaryota > Metazoa > Chordata > Actinopteri > Cypriniformes > Gobionidae > Romanogobio > Romanogobio albipinnatus. The sequence goes on from CM042241.1 coordinate 23,103,217, forward strand.
CTTTGATGAGGATATGAAGTAGATTTGTTGCATTTACAATATTCCCTATATCTCCCCATTTCTCAACACACGTGTGCCCCAGAGCCACCTCTCCCCTTACATTAGTTAAAAAGCATAATTTCCTTCCTTAAACACACATACAGTCTGAGTAACCTCACTCTCACAGACAGCCAGATTGACAGGCAGCCAGCTCATCGAGTGTCATCAAAGCCCATGAATCACAAACGTAAGGGGGGAAAGGAAGTGAAAAGCATCAAACAAAAAGAAATAAGAGATGAGGAAAACACAAAGCACTTGCCAGTCACTAATTGTGGTGTTTCAGACCACACGTGCACTGTCTGTCTTAAAGAAAATGACCTCATGCTTCCTAAGAAAACTTCCACCTGCACTGGCTCAGCAAATGTAAATCCCACAATCCGGCATTCTACAACACCTTTTGAATCTTAGTGCATGGCTTTCAAAAGTCACTTAGCAAAAGAAAAGGCCACTTTGTGCGGGGCTTCCCGCAGGCCAGAGTTGCAGCCCAAGGTGTCACTTGAGAAGGTTGCCGTAGGAAGAGAAGGGGAGGGGAAATTGTTTTTAGGTCATTGTGTTTTAATGTTAGCACTATGCTGCCTTTTTAACAGTGGGTGGCAGGGAGTTTAGTGAAATGGAAAGATCCTGAAGCATGAAAGGAACTTTTTTTTTTTTTTTTTACAAATCGTATTATCGCAACTTATATGTGTACTGTTTAGCATAACCGTTTAGGCTTTTAAGCGATTAAAAGCTCATTTGATTTCATTTCACCGCAACAGGATCGATAAAAATCAGACAGCTGTAGACACCTGCTGTCCCTGCTCACGTTTCCATAAAAGTCAACCTTTTTTCCCTTTCTCCAAATAGAAATTCAATAACCATTCACCTCTGACAGGTGACCTTATGTTTTTTACTGAAAAGACAGACACAACAAAATGCAATCATTTGAACTGTTTAATTCCCCAGTGAATTCTGGAACATCCTCAGGCTCTTAAGGATCTGGTTTAATGACATGAGAGAGAAACAAAAAACGGGGAACACCGAGGTGGACCACATACAACCGAAAATTAACAACTCATAAGAAAATACTTTCTTCAGTAGTTCTATCTCTAGAAGTCATGTCTCTATAGTGGTAGAAAATAAAGCTCTCATGACGTCCTGTTACATCTTGCATATATTCTTGTAAAAATATACTTTCAAAATAAATAAATATATAAAATAAATATCTTTAAAAAACATAAATTAAAGGACCTAAAGAGAAATGTTTGGAGGAGTTTATGGCTCCTGCTTGTCCATGCCAGTGTTTGGAAAAGTATGAAATCTCAAAAGCATTTCGCAGAATTCCTTCAGAAGCCTTGTCGAATTTTCAGTAGTAGTAGATGTCCATTATTCTCTGGCAAGAGGTCCACCAGTGGTAATTTGCGCTCTTTTAATCCAAAATCCCTACATATAGCAGGTGAATGGATCCAAAGCAGTGTTCTGTCCTTCAGGAACTATCCAGAGTCCAGACATTTGGTTCCTGCCACTGCAATCAAGGGCTTTCCATCTCCTGCTGTTGCTCCAACCTTGGCCGCAGAGAAGAGGGCCTTATCCACCCCCCATCTCCACTGCTTTCTCCTGAGACAGGTCTGTCTTGGGGGGGATAAAGAGCATGCAGGTGCTTTTTTGGGGGTTTGAGGTTCAGTGGTTTCAACTGTGACCTAGTACCTCCTTGTAAAGCTCAGGAACGCGCTCTGGATCCACAGGCCGCGGCAAGAAATGCGTGAAGCGCTGGTGCCTCCGAGAGCGGGCTCCATCTCGAGATGTTCCGTCTTTGTTGAGGGCCACGTAATAATGGGATCCTCGCTCGCCGTGTCGGTACAGGTTAGAAGAGTAAGTGTTGTACCAGTTCTCCTCAAACTGCTCCCTGAATACACACTCCGCTGTCAGCTTTTCCTAAGAGAAAGAGAGGGGAAAGCAAGGGTTAACCACGCTGCATAATAAGTACAAACAGAAGGATAAACGGTGTCCAAAGGCTATTTGAAATTGCACCATAAATCACACTCTCAATTTAGCACGGGTAGGCTATGAATTAAATCAATTGTTGCATTACTCAATAATATGCAGTAGGCAGCAACAGAAGCACAATATATTTATGCTATACTTACAGATCCGTACAGTTCGCCCTTGCTGTTCATTCCCAGATACAATCCGCTATCCACACCACGGATGCTCACCATCCCCACAGCGAGGCTAATGAATTCCAATATACCTGTGAGAAAAGCACAGCTGTTAATTCTCAGTTGAGACAGCAGGACAAGCACCTGCAATAGTGGCATCAACCTGCCCTATACTTAATTCATGACGTCTTTCACGCTTAATCACTGTGTTTTGCTATATTATAATGAACATTATTCAAAATAAGTATGACCATGGAAATCATAATAATATCATCACATTTTACATTACAGTGGAGTGCAGTTACATAAGTAAAGATTGACCAGCAGTTAGCAATCATGATGCATTTCTTTTTTTAATAATAACAAATGCATCAGACTTTTAACTATTAAAATAATCAGTCCTGGGCAATTTATATGCACAGTCTAGTGCATACAGTGTTGCATGCATGATTAGTGATTTATTACGGTGACATCCAATATTTGTAGCATTGACTATAATAGTGAAACAACAATAAATAGTACTTACCAAATCTGCTGTGGTCTTTTCTCGTGCCTTGCACCAAACCGTCCGGTAATATCTCGAGGTGGTAGCCGGTCCTGCAGTAGAGCTGCCGCCGGCGGAGGATCCCTTTCAGATGCGTCAGGTCGGGTGAAGTGCTGCGTGACAGGCGCTCGGCGGAGACTATGTGCTCGTTCATCAGAGCACCGGAATCCCCGGGGGGCGTGAGGACGAAATGAGACCCGTGCGCAAAGCTCTCCAAGCCGTGAGAGAAGCTGCCCACCAGCTCACCGACTGCACCCATCACCGACAGTCGAAGAAAAGTTACCGTGAGGAGAGCCCCTGTGGTTTCTCTTTCCCTAGTGTTTTGCGCAGTCACTGCTTGCGGCTTTGACAGTCAATGCGTGTTTACATCCGATTCTCTCTCTCTCTCGCTCTCTATCTCTCTCTCTCTCTCTCTCCCTCTCGGTTTAGCACATGCTCTCTCGACCTTCCAGGCTACTCCCCTTTGCTCCGGTCCCCTGTGTATCCAATACTCTCTCTTACGCACTCCAGCACACAAGCTTATGCGGCGTCTCTCCTCTTGTGCTCTCTGGATGTGACTGGCTCTGTTCTGAAACACCAGCCTAAATATGGCCCTTATGTAAATGCCCTCTTGACATATGCTAATGGAGCCCTTTATAGATGACTGTTTGAAACATAACTCCTTGATCGTTTGATCCTCTTCTTCTGTCTTCTTTGATGATCGGTTTCATCTGCATCCACGCGTTTAATCCATTGATGGATTATGATAAAAGTGCAGAAAGCAACATTGTGGAGATCAGTGCAACGAGTAAAAGAAAAGTGCAGTAGGATGGTGAAGAGGGATGCGCACTGTGTACCGATCCGTTCCGTTCCCCGGGGTTTACGCGCACTGACGCGCTCTGGCGAATCTCTAGTGTGAAGCAGGTGGAAGCCAAGGAGGAAAAAGGAAAAGAAAGGGGGCGGTGCTCGAGAGAGAGAGAGAGAGAGAGAGAGAGAGAGAGAGAGAGAGAGAGAGAGAGAGAGAGAGAGAGAGAGAGAGAGAGAGAGAGAGAGAGAGAGAGAGAGAGAGAGAGAGAGAGAGAGAGAGAGGCAAGACTTCAAGGTGTGTAGTTATATGTGTGTGCGTTAGTAGTTGATGCAAAAAAGTCTTGTTCTTGATTTGCGACTTGGTTTATGACATCATGCTTAGGTTTAAACTTTCGCTTAATCGATAGCCAGGTGTAAATGTATAGCTATGACCTATAAAGTGTGCATGTAACTGCCTTTAAAAGAATAAAGAAGGAACAGTCAAAACAACCTGCACATCTGTGCGAACGCCATCACTGCACTGTCAACTCTGACTGATGTCAACGTGCCTTTGAACAGTTCCAGCATAACATGAGTTGAGATGAAGTATCAAAGATATCAAAGATCAAAGATTCATTACGCACAGAAGAAGGGTCATTAACACAAAGGAAACGAACTGTTTGATGGCAAATCGTTGATACTATGAGTGATTGATATAGAAATTTTCCAGCCCAACAGCTAAGAACATGCCTCAAAGTAGATATTACATGTAAGATTACTTAGGTATGAATCTGGTGTTGCCTTACAAAATGCGTGCAATTAACTGCGCTTATGTACTATTCTCCCGAAACACACCAATTTATTAGCATGTGTTTGTTCACATTTATCAGTTTTAAGTCGTGGTTTGTTATAGCTACTATATATATATATATATATTATTTAGAAGTTATATATACTATAATTATATATATATATATATTATTTAGAAGTTATATATACTATATATATATATATATATATATATATATATATATATATATATATATATATATATATATATATATATATATATATATATATATATATATACATACATACCATGACTATGCACTAAACAGTACAATCATTGAATCTTTGAAACATTTAAGTGCCAAACCCGTTCTTTGCTAGCATATCTCTCAGGAGAATAGATCACTTCCACAGTAGGTGATTTATCAACGGTTCTCTCAAGGGACACTCTCCCACGTCGTTCCCCTTAGCTCATTAGTATTTATGATCTCCAAAAATACCTTAAACCAAAATCAATGTGGTCAGCTAGAGCAGGATCAATCCATAGGCACAGTGGATCGATCACTTGCAATAGAGATGTCAGTTATGTGCCAGATTTCGTGGTGACATTGACAGTTTGCTGCCTGCATGGGTAAACCACGTGATAGGATTTTGACGTGGTCAGACCTTTGAGTTAGAGGTCTGCGTGGGCTGGATTAAAGCTGCTCTCACCAAAAATCATGTTATCCCGCCTGAAACTTTCACGTTTTGTCCCGTTCTCGCCCGCAAAAGCCCGTATAGTAAGAGCCTGAGTTGTAGGTACGTGGATTAATTCCCGGATGCTGCCTCGTTCCGGTGTGTCTAGGCAATTTTCCCCCCTCCCCAATTTCCACATACACGACGGTTTAGATCTCCAGTGACAGATTTCTGCGTCTTGTTATTATTAGATCATTATATTTTGCGGGGGCACACGAGTCATTTCTTTCTCCCGCTTCTGGCGCACATATCAATATATCTTCCCTCCCGCATCCGCGCACTCAGCAATTCAAAACTTGTCCCGTTCATCATCACTGTTGCGCGGGTCCCGGGCGTAGGCCTACTGTGCAAAGCAGAAGTGCGCACATTTGACTTCACTGTACAGTGCAAGTGCCAACACATTATTTGCATAAACACAAGTAGAAATGTGTGGAAAAATAGATAAAGTTGTCTGAATAGTAGAAGGTTGAACAAATGTCTCAATTGGGATTTTCTTGATGTTTACTTTGGTAGCTACAGTCAGTCAGTGTGTGAATTATTCAGTATAGACTTCTTTAATTTCTGACGTTTTTGCTGTTGCAGTCTCGCGCAACAAAATTCTCCCAATTGCCGCCTTATTGTCTCTAAACTAACGTTTAAACATTTTTTTAATTCATTTATATGATGTTTATTTGTTATATGTAAATTTATAATAAAAATAAAATTGCGTACTTATGTTTTGTCGACGTACCAAACGAAAAGCTCGGCAGTTGCCATGGTTACCCCATCACGCAAAGGCAACTAACTTGTAATAGATATAAATTTATTTGAAACGTTTTATGTATATGTAAAAAGAACACCCCAACCTTTTGTTTACACTTCTTTTTAGGGGGGGATCCTGAATCTGAGACGTCCAAGTAATTAGATTTGCATATGAGTTGGACATTTTACAATAGGCTATACAGTTTCATTATACAGCCTATAAGTTTATATTAACGTTACATTATATAAGTTTACGACCAGAGCACAAATGGCACAAATGACTTGCTTCTGCTCTGGTGATCCCGGTGAGGGAGCAGCACATGATCTCGCGATGAATGAATGAGAATTCGAGAATCTTGCACAAATTCTGTCATACCAACAATAATGGCCGCTGTGCGCAGACTAGGGGGCTTATTTGGGAGTTTGTCAGCTCCACGGAATGCTGTTTTTCGTTCTCCGGTGAAGGACAAACGATGTATACGCAGAGGAATAGCAGTCGCTGTGGGTGTTGCGGCCGGAGGAGCGGTGTTGTACTATTATTACGCAGATATGTGCGCATTCAGAGGGAGAAAAGCCCCGAAAAACGGAACGGGCTCTCTGGCTCTGCTGCCTTCACTACCCGCTGTAGCCGCAAAGGAGAAGGTATGACTGTTCCCACTGTTCACAGTGCCACGTAACACTGTTTCCTATTAGTGTTTTTTTCCTGGCAAGGGTTTTTCAGTGTCAAGCCTATGCTACTTATGGGACAGTGATTGTGCTTTCATGCTGTAGAGTTTTGTGAATTGTTTTACACACACAAACTGTCACAATGCTTCGAGACGATGACAGTGCGCATTTGTGTGATGCTGCAGCAGGAAGAACGGCGCTTTCCCCAGTCATGGTGCTGAAATGACTGCGCACACGAGTGACTGTTTCAGATCACGTTTCCGAGCGTCACGGTTGGTTAAAACAGCTAAGTATGCACATATCTGTGCTGTATCATAGAGGCCTGTCAAACAGTACCCTATCAGAGTAGAGCTGTCATATCTAAGCACAGAATTCTTTGGCACGTGCATATAAACATATTTTGGGGATTTTTGTACCTTTGGCAGACGGTCAGATTTGGTTTCCATGGGCTGCCAGATGTTTTGGTCTGACTGTTCCACTTAGTAACTAAATGTTTTCTTGATTGGGTTGTAAACGTTGCAGTTCAAGTTCTTTCATCCCTTTGTGTGAAGTTACAGATGAAATAACTGTTCTTGGACTTAGTTTAGTGTGTATATATAAGTTGAAAACAGTTTTACTGCTCAATATTTTTGTTCAAATTGTGATATTTCAGAATTCTTTGATGAATAGAAAGTTTAATGAACAGCATTTATTAGCATTTATAAAATGTATAAAAATATTTATTTATTTATCAAATAGAACGCTTTTGTAACATTATGCATTTACACTCTAAAAAAAAAGGTTCTATATGGCACCAAAAAAAGGTTCTTGGCTCGTAATCATAGGGGAACCTTTTTTAGTGCTATATAGCACCAATTTTGGTGCTTCAGCGGTTCTTCAGAGGTTCTTCACCGGTTCTTTGACTAAGGTGCTATATAGCACCTCTGAAGAACCGCTGAAGAACCACTGAAGCACCAAAATTGGTGCTATATAGCACTAAAAAAGGTTCCCCTATGATTACGAGCCAAGAACCTTTTTTGGTGCCATATAGAACCTTTTTTTTGAGAGTGTATATATATATATATATATATATATATATATATTTATTTATTCAATAAAACAGTTATTAACAGGTTATAGTATTTTACATTTTATTTATACAATATAAATCTATATATTTTAGTATTTTAATATCTATGTATTTTATAGATAGAGTATAATTTTTGTTCTTTTATCAATGCATTACACATGGCAACAATAGTGTATAGTGTGAAAATGTTAAAGACTTTTATGACACAAAAGGCAGAACAATTCCACGACACCCTTCATGATGACCTTTTGAAGTCAGATGAAAAAGATGTTATCTTTTTATCCTGACCAAACAAAAGACAACTTCACTACACGTAATAATTAGCCAGTTAACACTAAAAACACTTTAGTTTAAGATTGAATAATTTACAGAGATGATAATAAAAACATTGACTTTGAAAAAAATTGATGTTACCAAATGTGTGCATTGCTTGTCATTGGTTCTTTCAGGCTCCAATGTTTGATTTTGACGAAGGTGACGTCTACATGTCGTCTCATGAGCATCGTTTCCGTCTCTTCAGCTCAGTGGAGTATGAGGGACAGCTGTACATGACTCCTCACAACTTCATCGAGTCGGTCACCATGAGTGAGCCCCGCAGTGAGTAACATGTGCTCCATCTAAACTCAGAGTTATACTTCATTTACACTACTGTAGGAACAGCTGCAGACTGCAAAGCTCTTTACTGTAAAATATGCTTAATTCGCCTTACTTTTAAAAAGCATGCAAAACGTTTGCCTTAAAAAAAAAACATTAGGCCTTAGTTAAATTTGGACATTTAAGTAAACTTTTTTTACATGTGCCTTAGAAGAAACATCTTGAGAAAACAAATAGTCTAAGATATGCCAGTGCAAGTTTTGACAGCTCAAACATGCATTTTAGTTTGGGACTAGACTGTAGCCTTGTCTGTGAAACCGGGCAACAGTATTTATTTGCCTCAAGTAAAGTATGGACCAAGAATTGTATCCTTTTTTTGTGAGGCATTTGATTAGTTATTGGAATCACCTAATGCGTTCTTCTCAAACCATTTAACTAGATCCAAGTAGACTTAACTCAGGTCAGTGATAATTTAGTTTGTACATTTATTCATTTAGTAGACACAGTTTTATCCAATGTGACTTACACACGAGGAGGAGAGAGATGTCTACCTGTCCCCTTTTTTATTTAAATAAGATTATAAAAAGAATAATCATATTGTTATTTGAGGGAATTATGACTTGCTTCTCTTTCCCCAATACTTCATAGTGCACATAAAACAGTTTTTTAAATGATTTGTTGTTGTGTCTTAATCTAATAGTATGCTAATGAATAAATATTAGTAATGAAAGTTAATGGGTCTTAATGGGTCAGATCAAAGCTATTGAAGAGACCCACAGCAGTGCTTACTTAGCCCTATTCAATCTCTACTGTTGTTTTGTCTTTGAAGTGCATGTCTTGATAGAATAAATACAATAAATGTCATAATGTTCCAGTAGACACACCACGCATTAATCTTATATAAAAGGAGAATGACATCCATTAATGCTACACCTGCAAATCTGCATGCTCCATGTTATGACAAAGGTTGGGCGTAGAGTTGCACGATTAATCGTTAAAAGACCACGAACTTGATTCAAACACCCATGTGATCTTCCTGAATGACAACGATTCGCCTCTATCTGTTAAATCTTTGGACAAGTACGATCACAGCGGAACTGGTGCTGCCTCTGACCCAGAGAGAGCAGCTGTCATGTTTATGTTTGAAACCTCTTCTCAAACCACACAGTATCATCATTTCTGTCTTACAATAACTCACATGGACCCTTTTCACATTTCCAGAGTTCGTTTTTGTTGTTTTTGTTTTGTCGTTAACTGCCAAGGTAATATAACACATCATATAACGTTATAAATGTGTGTTATATTTTAAAAAAATGAAAACTTTACTAGATTTGTGATGTTGATAACTGTGGAAACGCATCATCAGCCCATTATCACAGAAGTACTGGGATGAAAGTTTATAGTTCATACATGTCTACGGTAGTGATATGAGTATAGAGTCAAATAGAGTATATAGAATCACCTTTTGAAAATAACTTTATGCTTCAAATAAAGATTGTATCAATGACATCGTTACACCAGTAGGTGACGACAAGTGACTGTTGAAAATGTAATTGTCTTTGAATCATTCATTCAATACCGCTGATTCATCCAATAATAAAACAAATCAATTTATCTTAAATCATGCAGCTCTAGTTGAGCATGAATAGCAGGTGTGATTCTAAGGTGATATGTATCATTTGTGAAGAAAAAAAAAATGTTTTTTTCAATGTTTGCAACACAAATGTATGTTTTTAATAGGGCTGCGTAATAGATTTCTCGATTTTAATCGATTCTCATTTATTGTTTGAATTTCGTGATAAAATGGACTGAATATATAATATGTTCTTGTGGGGACTAGGATGGAAGCATGTTCCGCGCTTAAAACAAGCTTACTGTTAACTGTTAAAGATTGCTTGCATTCGGAACCGTTCGGTACTCAGCAGAGGGGGCGGGGCTTTGATGGGGGCGTGGTTATGGGGGGATTGTTTTGTCAATAATTCAAGAAGGTATTTGCTCTTTCTAACTTGTACTCAGCCTTAAAACTAGCATATAGTTCTTGTAATTGCTTAACTATCGAATTTTATTTACAAAGCAAGACCATTGACGGCTCCTCATTAGCCTACCATGCAGGCCAATGTTAACTTTTTTCTTTCTTTTTTCTAATCAAATATCAACACAGTTACAGTAACCATAGCTACAACATGCCACAGTTGTAATATACATCTTAAGTGAAAAATCTATTCCCTTAACTGATTATCTATTATAAATTCTACAACTAGTCAAAATGTACCACAATAAATACAATAGAATGTGATAAATTCTAGTAAATGTGGCCATCATGAGTTTAAAAAGCTTGCAGGATGATGCTAGAAAATAAACTCTAGGAGCATTTTGATAAATATATGCACCACATTACGTGTTCATTATCATTTTTTTAAGTTCTTCAATATTTAATGCATGTTTGAATAAATCAAATTAAATCATTTATGACAGCCACCATTTCAATGTTTATAATTCAAGAAAACAATTGGAGTAGAAATATGATTATGTAATTGCAAAGTTAGTATTATACCTTCATTATTATAAAACAAACTGTGTAATTTAAGTATATACAAATTAAATTTTAACCTTCAATATTACAGTAATGTAGTACACCGGCGTATAGCCAAGTTTACAGCATTAGTTGTTGAGAGATTTGTTTTCTGATATATATCCAAAATAATCTATTTCAAATCGAATTGAATCGAAACGAAAGCTTGTGAATAAAAATCAAATCGAATCGTGACATTTTTATCCCTAGTTTTTAATACGTAAATAAAGATACATTCAGGATAGTAGCTGCATTATGTCAGATTATGCTGTATGCTCTCGACACATGAAGCAAAGCCTGTGGGACAAACTGACCTTGAGCCTCTCAGCAGAGCTCCATGGGGCGGCTTGCCTGGTTGCTATGAGAGAGAACAGGACTGTAACTCAGCTCTCTTCCTTGTACACTGACTGTAAACTGCCTCTCCCTCTGATCATAAAAAACAACAAAAAAACAGAGATATTTTAGTGGGAATTTAAAAAATGGTTTGCTGAGCAGAAAAAATGCTACTCTGAAAACCATCTTGTTGTTTTGTCTGATTGTTAAATGGCATGAGACCCCTATCCTGATTTTATCTCACCGGCCACCCTCTTTCTGTTTCTTTTTGTTGCTCTCTGTCTCTGGTCGTCCATTTTTCTTAGTCAAAAAACCTTGGAGGTCCCTCAACAAACAGGTCTGTTTTAAAACTATTGTAAAAATGATAGCTTAGTTAAATAATTTATTATTTATAGATAATTTTTTTTTTTTTGCATTTCATACTGTATTTATGCATGATTCTTACCCCCCCACACAGTATGTTTTGTCATGTTTTATAGGAGCTGGAGAAGATCTTGTCGGACACTCCACCAGTTTGGAAAGGAACATCCAAGCTGTTTCGGAACCTTCGTGAACGAGGTGAGTTTTGAATTTCAGCTCATTATTAGAACTAAAACACTTGACTGGGGTCATATCAAGGCTGTGTGTGTGTGTGTGTGTGTGTGTGTGTGTGTGTGTGTGTGTGTGTGTGTGTGTGTGTGTGTGTGTGTGTGTGTGTGTGTGTGTGTGTGTGTGTGTGTGTGTGTGTGTGTGTGTGTGTGTGTGTGTGTGTGTGTGTGTGTGTGTGTGTGTGTGTGTGTGTGTGTGTGTGTGTGTGTGCGTGCGTGCGTGTTAAAAATATGGAAATAATTCATCAATCACCATTCAGGCCCCGTCCACACGGAGACGCGTTTAGCTGTAAAAATGTTTTACCGTATCAGCGTTTCGTCCACACGGATCCGCCGTTTTGGGAGCATGAAACCGATATTTGTTTAATAAATCTGGATAAATCTGAAACCGACACCCTTGCGTTTTCGTGTGTACAGCCAATTCGTAGATTTTGTGAAACGGTGATGTCATCACACCACGTCCCGCACGGGAAAGACTAGAAAGGGATACAGCTACGGGCACTGGGCATGCACACATCAATATTGCGTCATTTAATTACTGTATTTGCATTATTGTAAGGGTAGGTTTAGGGTTGTTGTAGGTGTAGGCGTTAATAAAACACAATCTGGTAAGTAGCAAATTTATTTATGGTTATTTTATCTTGAGATTTTGCCTCACTTCCGACCGTTGCTGTACCCCTTCCAGCCACAACTCTTCTTCTCCGTTTTTTGTGTTTTTCTTTGGCAGAATTACAGCACCACATACTGGCCTGGCATGGATACTACACCGTTTTGAGTCGGTTTCAGTGCTCTTGTGTATACACAGATATTTCTTGAAACGAGGAAAAAAAAGATTGGATAGGGAAAGCTCTGGCTTCGTGTGGACGGGGCCTCAATCTCATAATATACACTGCCGTTCTAAAGTTTGGGGTCAATGTGTTTTAAAAAAAAATGTTTTTGGAAAAAGTGTTTGATTCTCACCAGGGCTGCATGTATTTGACAAAAGATACAGCAAAATATTGTGAAATATTACAATCTAAAATAACTTTTCTATTTTAATGTTTTTTAAATGTGATGTAATCCTGTTATGGCAAAGCTGATTTTTTTAGCAGCCATAATTCCATTCAGTGTCACATAATTCTTTAGAAATAATTCTAATATGCTGATTTTCTTATTATTATCAATGTTGAAAACAGTTGTGTTGCTTAATATTTTTGTGGAAACCATGATGCACTTTTTTTTTTCACGATCTTTTATTCTAATATTTTATTTTACCTTATTATTTATTATTTTATTATATTCAATGTTGAAAACAGTTGATGATACAATTTTTGCAGGATTTTTATTTTTTTTTGTAATTAGTTCAATTTGGTAATTAGTTCAAATAAAAATATTTTGTAACACTCAAAGTCATTACTGTTACTTTTGATAAATGTAATGCATCCTTGCTGAATATAAGTATTGATATCTTTAAAATATATCTAAATATATCAGGAATATCTTCCTGATCCCAAAACTTTGAACGGTAGTGCATAATTATATAATATAAATCTTGAAAAAAAAGGGGAAAATAAAGTAGGTTTTAATTTTGTTAGTATTTCTGTTCTTAAAATTACTATGGCAATATCTTTTTTTGCTTGTTTGTTTTTGACCATGATACCTTCATCTAAAGACCATGGTATATGAATACCATCAGTGTACCATGGTACCATGGGGGAGACAGAAATATGGCTAAAAAGACTGTTTCTCAGTTTTTGAGGCTGGTGTACAAAATCATATAAAATCAAATCCAGTCTTTCAGAGTTTTACTGAGTGATGCTGAATTGTCCTCGCCATTCCTCTCTCTCGTTCTCTTTCTTTCTTGCTCTCTCTCACTGGGTACCAGTCAAGCACCAGTTAAGCCTAGGCCTCAGGCTTTCACTTCCTGTGAGCGCTCCTAAAAATAGCTCAGCTCCCTCTCTCTTACTGTTTCCAGTTCCTCCCTCTCATTCTCTCACTGGGACCAATGCAACATACATTCTCCAGGCAAAATACATGCTTGCTGACCAAAACAAAGAGTACAACCTAAAAACAGAGTGCAGAATGGCATTAATACATAAATAAATATTGTTGAAATAACTGCACGAGCGAGCAGTTCTTCAGCAGCACAGCCACAATTAAAGTATTTGCTTGCGGCGTACGTAACAGCACTTGCTCACACCACCAGCTAATTCCCAGTGGTGATAATTATACACACACACACACACACACACACACATACACAACCACTCCACCCCACCCTCTTACACTCCAGCAGGACTCTAAAAATAAACCCTCTGAATTATGTTCTTCCTAGTAGTAATTGCAGTTTTTGAAATCATCACCTTAAATTGGCGGTGGTACATTAATCTTGGTTTCACTGATGTGGAGCCATGCATCCAGAAGATGCCCAAGTGCCAGAAGCTTCAGCTTGACACGGCATCTGATCTCAAGCTGTGGTAATGATAGCATGTAGATGTTAATTGAGGAAGCTGTGCTAACGAGATCCGTGAATGTGCTCTGGTCTCCAAGGAGTAGTTTCTAAGAGAAAGCGAGCACATCGGACGTCATAGTGAAGAACTTGAAGGAGGCATGGGAAGTTCAAAAGTTGCAGGACTATCTTCAGTATGACTTTGAGAAATCCTTATAGCATGGAACAGAACACCAAGAACACTATTTATTCGTTTATTTTTGAGTATGATTGTTTCCTTAAAATAATGTTTTATAGTAAATATATATTTAGGTTCCAAAAATTATGTATTTGTTTGTTTAATTTTGAGTATGATTTTTCCCTTAAAATAATATTAGAGCAAATATTTGTTCGGTATTTATATATTTGAGTATGAATTTTTTTTTCTTTTCTTTAAAATAATGTATCATAGCAAATACATTTTTTTTAGTATGATTGTTTCCTTAAAATAATGTTTTGTTCCCCCCAATAAAAATAGTATTCTGGCCTGCATGTTTATTTAGCTTGAATTTACTTTATAAATGCAAATAATAAATAAATAAATAAATGCAAACTCTAAAAATACATTTAGTATTTGAAAAAAATAACCACACTGTAAAAAAAATATTTAAAAAGTAAGTTACCTGGTTGCCTTAATTTTGAGTTCATTGAAATAAAATTTTTGAGTTAATACAATGAACATTTGAGAATCGACATCACCCTTTATTAAAATATTATTGAACATTTTGTAAGCATATTGCTTAATTGTGTTTTTTTTGTAATAATGCAATGAAACTTTTTGTACTATTTTCATGAAAATTTATCACAACATTTTTTGTGGTTCAGATACAATAATATTTTGAGTTTCTTTTTATTAAACCAATTTCCTTCGTTCTCAAATTTTTTATTTCAATGAACTCAAAATTTTAAGGCAACCAGGTAACTTACATTTTTAAGTGAATCCAACAATATTTTTTTTTACTGTGGCATGCATTACGATGGCAAACAGGGGCGGAGCTAGGGTGGCCAGGGGTGGCATTGGCTTAAGCTTGCTCACCCCTTTGGCCACTCTGTTCAGAACTGCTGTTTCTGTTTCTATTTTTCTTGACAATAATTGCATTTATTTAAATGCAGAACCGTCTCTTTTCAGACGCACGCTCCAACTTCGCCTTAGCACCAGGCGCAAATCAAACGAGTGCGTAAAAGATAAAGGTGACGAATGAGCTTCTATAGAACAACAATGAATGGATAACAGTAGATATACTATAGCCTACGTCAATATTTCTAATCTGGTGGGTTGCAAGACCGTTTTGAGTGGGTCGCATTGAAACAAACAATGTGCAGTCAAAGAAACAAACGTAATTCTCTGTTTTTCTGATGCCACTTTTATTTTGAAAGACGCGTGTAAAAGCTGGTGGACACTTCTGTCAGATGCTGAGAGAAACACGTTGTCTTGATTCAGTGTCTGCTGTCAGATGAGAAGTTGTCAGGCTATATGCCAGTAAAACTCAGAAAGGCATGAGCTGAGCATTTGAGCACTGAGCATTTGTACTAGAATATAGGCGCTACATTTGTGCTAATTTGTAAAGTACAAACAAACACATTTAAATGCATAAAATAACTAATTTTACATTCTGGCATTTATCTGTTGTTGACTTCTGCCCTTATTCTCATTCTTGCACACAGGGATTCAAAAGAGAACACATTTTCCCCCCCTCTGTATTGACTTTAATTTAGGTATGATAGAACTATTGCTATTAATTTATTTTGACTACTAGAAAGTTAAACATTCAGTGTTTACCTTTTCGATTGCAAGTTTTTGAAACAGACATTACAGTCTAACTCAGAATTGTATATATACAATTCAATGAAGGTTGAATAATCTTTGAACTACAGCATAGTTATCTGCATGTCTCATTTGAAGATGAAACAATGAAGCAACTATTGGGGGTTTTGAGAACCAGAACCAAGCTGACTGAGCAAGTTGAACTTTAGGTGAGCCCCTTTATTAATATGCCTGGAGGTGAAGAATAATACAAAAATTGTCAAATTCACTCAGTATTCCATGATCTAATTCACTACTATCTCAATTACAATTAAGTACAAATTAACTGTATTCAGTTGTTTTGTAGGCACTAAAACAGTCCAGTACATTATAGTCAAACTCATTTTTATGTTGAAATAATGAAGATTTCTGTGCCACCCCTATGAAAAAAACCCTGGCTCCGCCACTGATGGCAAATAAATAGAAATATTAAATCTTCCTTTTAAGAAAGGAGAAAACACGTCCCATACCTTTTGGTTTTCATGTAAAAGGTCGTTTGTCCAAATTAAACACTAAACAATATGTTTGCTAAATTCTGTCACTTGGTAGAAGCCAACCAAATTAAACATGTGCCAACATGGACAGGTCCTCATCCTCATCTTTCCGTTGAACCTGTGCCATTAATGGATAATATGAAATTATTATTTTTTAACAAAGTTGGGTCCTTGTAAAATCTGGTTGAGAACCACTAATACAGACTGTATAAATGAATGGCACATCTGTGCATGTTTTTTATAACAACAATTCTGCAAATATTTTCCATTACTGTTGACATGCATCCAGATCAGGAACCAGACCTTTCTGGAGAACGATCGGTATGCAAGCCCTTGAAAGTATGAATCATCTCACACAAACACATCAGATTTGGCATTTAAAGTCAATACACCTCACTAGGAGACAATCCGTCCTTAAAATTTGGACTGTATTGAACAAGAATGAATGGAATGTAAAACAGCGCCTCTTCATTTAAGGAGCCCTGCTCAAAACAAAGATTTACTGCATATGTAAGCAGCATATAAACATTAACAAAATGTCTGGAGCTAAAAGCCTTGTTTTACTAGTTTAAAGCAGCTTCTAGACATCAATTAATTTGTTTTAGATCCCCAATGATAACCTTTGACCCAGACTTTTCAGGTCTTACAACAATTTAACTCGAGCCACAGAATTCACAGTGAATTTTAAAGAGTTCACCTAAAAATGAATAAAATGTCATCTTTTTTGTGCCGCTATAAACCCTGTATTATTATTTTTTATTCCATAAAACGTCTATTCCAGATTGCAAACGAGATTTAAGAGGCAGAGGGAACATTTATCAGGGAATAAGCTAGAATCAGTTCCTTCTAAGGAAAATAAGTAAATATACCCGAATCTTGTCTCTTTTGGCTCAAGTTGTCTTGCTCAGTGGACTTTGAATGCCTCTGTATTGCTTGAGTGAGTGTGTGAGACTGCGGGTGTTGGGTTGAATTTTCCGTGTCAGGTTTTCCTCCCAAAGGCTCACAGGCAGCGTCCCGTAACACTCAGTCCACTCACCCTGAACTATCTGTGTGCCTGCTACTGTCTCCATGTCCCCCTTCACACAGAAGTTGTGGAGAGGAACACTTTCAGTGGAGGTGTAGGAAAACTTATCCCTTCTCTCTGCCCTCCCCCAGTGCCTTTACTGGACTTCCATCTTTCCATCAGCTCACCTCGCTTTGTCTCTTTTTTGCTTTTCTTTTGACTCTCACTCTCTCGGTCCTCCGTACTCTACTTTGCCACTTTTCTCACGAGTCTAACAAAGCAGGGACAGTTCCCTGTCTAAATGGGGCACATCTCCTTGTCCTGACGGATGCCTCTAGAACACTCTTATCCAAACAGAAGCCTTTAAACGCAGCCTCTGTCTCCATGGCGGTCACTCACTGTGTCAAAGTCTTCAGCTTCAGTGTGTGGGCCAAACGCGGGGCAAATATTGCCTAAATGTAGACGGACACTTTAGCCGAGAGGCACCTTTTTAGATGTTATCATCATGAAAGGGGGGATTACTTGTCCTCTTTTTTGGAGCAGGAGAATAAGGGAAAAGGGTATGTGGCTCCATCTATCTCTGGAGGCCCCTAGCTTTGAAAATCAGTAAACATTTTAATCCAAGCTTCAGATGAGCCGCCTCCTGAGTTTTCAGTTTAGACAAAGAGTAAAAAGAAAAAGGAGAGATTATAAAAAGGGAAGACGTGGCCATTTGAAGGTTGTTAGTGTGTTACTGTACATTAGTAGAATGGATGTGACCCTTTGATATCCTTTTTCAGGCATCATCGCTTACACGGAGTATCTCTTTCTGCTCTGCATTCTGACAAGTGAGTATGACCTCTATCTCTCCATCTTTTCTCCCTCTGGCTCCCTCCCTTAACCTTTCATTCTTATCCCGTGCTTTAATTTTCTGTGCCCCTCTCTTTTGAAATCAGCACACTATGCATGTATCCTATTTTAAACATGAATCACTGATCGTTCTGGTCCATGGATGTTTTATGTCTATAGTGTGGCTCAGACACAGACAAGGCCCACCCAGACTCTCACCCTCACCCAAAAAGCCACATTTTACCAACTGAAAATTTCTCAACGTTTCAGACTTTGTGCCAGAGAACAGAGTTTGAGAGAGACTGCTATTTCAAAGCTCACAAGACTATATTCTCAGTTATATATATATATAGCTCATTTAAATGGCATATGTTTCTATATATATATATATATATATATATTTGGCTGGACCGTAGACAGCATTTTTTAAAATAATAATACAGTGCAAATACACATTGAAATTCTAGAGAATTTTAGAGTTGTCTTGAATGTACTCAATTTTGTCATCAGTTGTCAAATTATATGTGACTAGCAACATTTATTTGAGTTCCTAAAAATGTTTCGTAATCAGGGCCCCAATTGGAAGTGTTTTTTTTTTTTTGCATGTTTGAAGGTTTGGAAGAGGGAGAAATGTAATGCGTTCTAAATTTCTGGTGTTGAAAAAATGGGTAAAATATTATTACAAACTTCATATATGTTATAATATAAAATATACAATTCTAGTGAAATCAGAATATTGATTTGGCTACAAGTTGTTACAACAAAACTTGTTGATCACAGCATTAAAAAGTATACATTTTCGCTTCAAGTTCCATATACATCTAGATACAAATGAGACAAATGTTGCATAACAGTAATTGTATAACAGCACATGTATAACTGTTCAGATATGAATGAATGTGGATAGCATAGCCCAGATAGTTTTGTGATGGGATCGTTATATGGGAAATACTTGAGTTCAAATTAATATTTCAGACTTTAGTATCTTGGCAAATCCGAACACAGTTTATTACGTTGTTGAGATAAAACATTCATGTGTGAGAATACTATGGCCTTTTCCTCAAGATAAAAATCTGAGAAACAGGAGAATTCATTTGTTCTCCTTGTACTGTTTAGGAGAAATAACAGAGATCTAATTTAAGCTAGCGTCTTAAAGTAGCTGTAACACACAGTATAAACAGAAATGAACTGCCTAACATGTGTTCTCTCTTCTGCTGTTGCTTGGGCAACATAACAAAGTGGAGACATGTGGCTCTTGATGGGTTGAAAAACACCTTAAGAGAGTGATGAAAGGAAAAGTGGTGAAAGCAAAAGGGTATTGGAAGTTCTTGGGGTGATAACAGGTTCTTACATATGTGGGCCTCACCTCTGATCTGATCTCTGATTTAGCCACCTAGTGGTTGAATATTTAATAATGGTTTACCAGGTTGACTGTAGCATTAAATGAGCAAATGTATTTATAGTATTGTTTTATTATATGCATGGTAGAGCATATTATAATAATTTAACATTCTGTTCACATCTGTTCTTCAGAGCCTCATGCAGGTTTTAAGATTGCCTTTAACATGTTTGACGCTGACGGTAACCAGATGGTGGATAAGCGGGAATTTCTCGTGGTGAGTGGATAGAGTATAGATTCTGGCCTTAGAAGTTTGTTTTTAAACAATCGTCTTGGTTATTTAATCATTCAACTTTATTTATTTGCTTTATTCCTTTTCTATTTCTTTTAATAGTTGCAAGAAATCTTCCGAAAGAAAAATGAAAAGAAAGGAAGAAAAGGAGATGCCGAAAAATCTGCCCAACTGGTGAGTGGATATTGAGTTATAATATTTCAATCTGTTTTTGTAAACCAAATTGTACATTTAAAGTTATAATCCTATAAAAAAAATATATATATAGTTTTACACATTTGCACATTTAATTTGGAAACATAATGAAATCATACAAATCAAAAACTATTAGATAAAGTTCCATATACATTTGTCATCTATTTAGAAACAAATGAGACAATGTTGCATTACAATAACTTTTTTTATCTCACAATTCTGCCTTTTTTCACAGAATTGTGTGATATAAACTCAGTCAGACATAAACATAAAGTCAGAATTGCGAGGTAAAAAGTTGCCATTTTTTTCGGAAATATAAACTTGCAATTTTGAGAAATAAAGTCAGAATTGTGAGATATAAACTCGCATTTATATCTCACAATTCTAACTTTATAACTCTCAATTGCAATTCCTCAGAATTTGACTTTATTGCTTACAATTGCACATTTATATCCCACAATTCTGAGGAAAAAAAAGTCAGAATTGCGAGATGTAAACTCAAGATTGTGAGGGGGAAAAAAGTCTGAATTGTGATTATAAATAGTTGCAATTATCAATAAAATGTTATTCTTTGGTGGAAACATACTTCCATAATAAGCAGCATATTTAGATGCTAATAGTAACTGAGGTGTAGATAGTATTTCACTGGTATGGAAGCTTGTTCCCACTACAGAATAAAAAAAAAGTCAGAAGTTTGTTGTGCAATTTCGAGTAATAAAGTCTGATTTGTGAGATATAAACTCGCAATTCTGAGAAAATTTTAATTGTGACTATATTGCACAATTCTGAGGAAAAAAGAAAAACTGTGAGATAAAATGTCACAATTTCCTTTTTTATTTAATTTGATTTATTAATCCATGGCGGAAACGACCTTACATACGTTGCATATTTCTTGCTCTTTTCTCGCAAAGGGATTTTTATAGATAGAGTTATATGGCTTTATAAAGCTAAGTTTGTTGTAGCAAATCAGTAATGGTCAATGTTGTCTAAACGGTCTCCCTTCTTTAAAACCGATGAGTGATACATATTATTGGAGAAGAGTTTGATCCAAAATCAATCGCTTATTCAGTTTTAGGGATTAGTATCTCCCATAAGCTGTTTCTGCAGGGCCACAACAAAACAAGAGGATTTCAATAGATAAACAGGAGTTCAAAGACTTGGAATACTTGGAATACAGTCTCTGTCTTTCTCTATTTACCACATTGTCTTTTGCTCCTGAGGATTCCTATTTAAATTGATGCCTCTTTTGTTAT
The DNA here is from genome assembly GCA_023566225.1 of Romanogobio albipinnatus. Lineage (NCBI taxonomy): Eukaryota > Metazoa > Chordata > Actinopteri > Cypriniformes > Gobionidae > Romanogobio > Romanogobio albipinnatus. The sequence continues at coordinate 23,124,461 of CM042241.1, forward strand.
TCTTCTGTATAAAGGGAAATGGGGCAGAAATATTTTCTAATGTCATTTTAAATTGTCATTTATAACTCTACAAAATGGAGCCAATGATTCATTTCATATAAATCAAACCTAACAGTGGGAAATAATGTTTTTTCAGAATCTTGATGTAACAGATGTTGATTTTACTGGGAATAAGAAGTTTGATTTATTTTGATTAGTGTGCGTGTCCTGATCATTTTCTACAGGCTCTTATTAGTTTCTAAGAAAAGAACATTAATGTGAAAAATGTCATTTGTTTCAAATGTCAGTTTCAGTGTTAAAAGTATAAGCAAAAGAAGAACCACTATAAGTAGAATTGATGTTGTACAACTCATAAGCATTGTGCTTTATTATTATATGAAAATAAAGAAATGTTGCCAGATTGTGAAAACTTAATCAGAGATATTGCTATTGTGTAAAGGATTATATACTTTGTGTATAAAAAATCTTAAAACATATCATTACTAAATGATGTGTTCTGCATAAGATGTAAATGGAGGAGTAACATCCATTCACACTCCCTGAATTCAGCGCTCTTTAAAAGCAATTGGTGTGAAATACTGGTACTGTAACATGTAACAAGTGGTGTTTGCATCAGTATTTGTTTTGCCCGTACTTGGGGTTAGTAATATGAGCAAACCCCTAACCCCAAGTGTTAAACTTTAGCACATAAAGCATAATCATTTGATAGCTCAAATCGTGCAGGTTGTCTAAGAGAATGTGTGTTATATCTAGGGATGTGCCGATATTAAAATTTAAGCCGATAGCGAAAAGCCAATAATAAACGCATTTTATAAGGGAATTTAGGCATCAGAACTTTTTATATTATATTAATTTTGAGCACCAAATCAGCATAAAATGATTTCTGATGGACATTAATTAATTAATTTCACATTAATGTTTCACAATTATTACTGGTTTTACTTAGCCTGACAAGCCAGACCCACATCAAGATGTTGGGTCTGGAAACTCACCATTGGCAGGGCTCAATCCAAGGGGCGGGATAAACGGTTGTCTTTCAAATTCCCTCTGCACACAATAGGATAACGCTGCAACCAACCAGAGCAACGAAGAAGGTGAAGTGGAGCTAGTTGATGGATTAAACTTTCGCTGTATCCGGTCGGCAAAACTTGCAAAAATTTTCTTTTCTCAAAGAAAAGCTTAACTCCAAGTCTTCAGATTCGCGGCTAAAACTGGTTTCGAAAGACCGCTGTTCGCCAGCTTCTTTGTTTACAAGTAGCACGCGGAACCGCTGCAACTCTGCCGTCATTATGTTAAGCCTGCCCACCGATGCACAATGTAATTGGCCTGACCAGTGTTTGGTTTTTCCAGCTCGCAAGCCAACGGAGAGTTGCTAGACTACCCTGGCTGCAATTTAGATTTGCTGCCGCTAGGGTGCGTCTATATTTCGATTTCTAGGCTAGGTTTTACTGCATTTTTGATCAAATAAATACAGTTGTGGTCAACATAAGAAACTTTTTTCAAAAACAAACAAAATGATACATGTAATATTGGCCAATAACTTGATATTAGGGATGTCCCGGTCATGTTTTTTGTGCATCTATCACTATAGAGTGATTCCAATACACACACACACACACACACACATATACAAAAACGTGCATCAAATATGCTAAAAACGGAAGCTTGAACGTGTGTGACATGCTAGAACAGACCTAACTGGTTCGTGTGCGTCACACACCACATTTAGTTGCTTCTTTTCTGCTTAATGATGTTCGCCGGTTGGCAAACCCCCTTGAAAGTGCATATCGCCACCTACTGCATGACACCGGCATTACAGCTAATATAAAATAAAGGATCGGGCTAAGGATCCTTGGGATCGGCTCGGGACATCCCTAACTGATATGGTACCGTGCATATATTGTGCATCTCTATTTATTACTTTTGATCAGAATTAAAATTTTCTGATTTAACTACCAGATGACAAATTAGGTTAAAAATCCCATTGGTGTGCGTTGAACGAGGGACCCAAGCCATATCTTGGGCTCTTGACTTGGGTCAAAAAGCCACCTCTTAGCAACACCCTAGCACTCTGAACTTAGCAACAATGCAAAACAACACCCTGACAACCAGCCACAACAACCTAGCATCATAATGGCGGGTTTTGCACAGGCAAGCACTGCTCACATTTTCTTCAGAAAATGTACAAGTCTTGTTATATATGGGATGCTCAAAATCCCATATATATCTTAAAAACATCAGAGTACAATTGGCCATCCTCTGTAAACTTCCTCTAGACTACTATATCTGTTTTACCTGTATTAGGTGCATAACCCTTTCTTATCTCATTCACATGTCCAGTTTATCAAGGCCTGTCTGAGAGGGAATGGGTCGTATCATCCCCTCTTGGAAGCTTGCGAAAGTGTGCCAACTGACCTGTAGTTAAACCACTTTCTACTCTGCATGTTTAACCTGTCTTTGTCCATCTCTTCTTATGTGGTTCTCTCCTTCCTCTCCTCTTCCGCATGCTGTGACCTCTCCTCTCGTCTCTGTGTAGAGTATGCAGCTCTATGGATATCAGGTTGCCCCCGTAAACAGCGTATGTATCACCCCCGGCCCTCTGACCTGTGAACTATAACCTCTGTGTGAATCTTGAAATCATGGAAGGAATGATGGGAGAATGAGAGAGATCTGCAGATGACTGAATGAAAATGTGGAGGAAGGTGGAGTGGACCTCAGAGGTCAGAGAGCATGTGGGTGTTTTGCCACAATTGGTCTAATTACATTCTTATTGATTTTTTTTTTTCTTTAACCACAACGTGTCAGTTACAAACTTCATCAGTGGGCTATAAAGAACAGGTCTGGGTAAGAGTGGGTGGAGTTGTTGGTGTAAAATGTGTTTTCTATTGAGCCAGCTCTGGAGTCTTTCACATTCACTCACATTAAATCACTTACATTACATCTCTCTCGCTCACTGACACCCCCGAAAGAAAAGAAAGATCACAAATGAGATGTTGAGATTGTTTCTCCTAGACAGCACCGAAATTAAATGGACATAAAAAGACATAAAACATTTTTCTTTTCAACTCTTTCATTTAATTAATTCATTAATCATTTATAATAATTCGTTTTTATTATTTAGCAAGGACACATTAAACTGATCAAAAGTGACACTAAAACATTTATAATGTTACAAAAGATTATTTTTATTTTTAATTAAAATAAAACCTGTTCTAAAAGATTTCTATTCATAAATAATACAAAAAAACGCTTTCTCATAGATATTAAGCAACATAGCTGTTTTGTTTTCAGCATAATAAAAAGGTCACACTTTATATTAGGTGTCTTTAACTATATGTACTTACATTAAAAAATAAGTACAATGTGAGACCAATAATAATAATAAGAAAAATTACTTAACCACCAATTCAGCATATTACAATTTCTAAAGGATCATGTGACACTGAAGACTGGAGTAATGTTCAGCTTTGCCATCACAGGAATAAATTATATTTTAAAATATATGGAAATTGCAGTTATTTTAATTGTAATAATATTTCACAAATGTAACTGTTTTATCTGTATTTTTTTATCAAATAAACGCAGCATTGGTGAGCATAAGAGACTTCTTTGAAAGGAAGTGTAGCTCAATACTATTACAGTATTCATATAGAAATATCAAATTTTTGCCTAGTCTTTTATATTTATTTAATACACCTGTGAACTAACATGAACAAACAATGAACATCTCGATTTTTAACTTACATTAACAAACATTGTGAGTTCATGTTAGTTAATACATTAACTAATGTTAACAAATGAGACCTTATTGTAAAGCGTTACCAATTATTTTTAAATAGATTTTCTAATTAATACATCCCTGAATGTCCCTAACTGACTTTAGTGAGTAATTTTGTCCCCATACAAACAGATACATCCACTTTCATGATCAAACACATGGTCAAATACAAATACAGACATATACAAGAGTTTCCATGAAAGCCTTCCTGAGCTGGTGGTCCTTTTTTCTGGTTAGGTAATGTTTGGATAAAGCCAATCTGTATATCTGTGAATCACATACAGAATACAGAAAGAGAGTGACAGAGTGAAAGACCAGCATTGTCCATTAAAGTGGCTCCACAGGACTGATGAGAGAAATATATTTCCTGTTTTCCTTAACCTGTTGTGTCACTTTTAGTCTCTCAGCCTCTGTTTTCAATAACTTTGTACAGAATAACTGAGGACACACTGCCATGTTGTGCAGTTTTCAATTATTCAACTGTTCAAAATAAATTATTTAGCTTATAATATGGTTAAAATATCCAGTTTCCATCCCCAAAAAAACTGTATTATACCAGTGTATTGCTAGGCTGAATAACTGTTATTGTTATATTTCAAAAGTGTCTGAAAAAATCATGAAGTGATATGCATCTGTAAACAAACCTGAAACTATTCCATAGTTGTGCAGTTCAAAATATTGACTCCACCAATCATAATCAATGACATAATAACACTTTTGATTTTCACAGCCATTTCACAGAAGATTCTGTACCTGGTATATTGGGACACTACGTATATCTGATATTTAAAACCTTCCGACCTTAGTTAATCTCCCAGATTATTGATCACTCACATTATATAACCTCATACAATTAGCATTTGGCTAACATCAACCAACCTCCTAATCTTCATATTTACCTTTCATACAGTACATTTGATTAGTTGATAGATTTGCAATATGACCTTAACGGTTGAGAAAGGACTGAGAGACCACCCGACACATCCTCTATTAAACCCTGTCTATATAAGCTAACATGATAACAGCTTTCCATCTCATGCTAACCCTTCTGCAGGTGCTAAAAAAAGAGAGTCAGGAGTTTGTGCCCAGGAGCTACTGGGACATGCTGAGACGTGGCGCAAGCCAAGCCCTGTTTTCTGACCTGGCAGAGGTACAGCCATAGCCCTCTGTCCTCCTGTCTCATCCCATGTTTTTATTCATCCCTAGCCATCCCTAACACAGTGCTCTCACCTGAAAAAGGTACATTGAAACTCTTATTCCTCCTTCCAGTTTCAGCATCCCAACCCTATAGCCACCTTAACCCTATAGCATTGGTCATTTCCATGTAATGACCTATGCAATTGTTCTTTTGTTTATTTTTATTAGTTCAATCCTTCTTTTTTTATGCATTTTATCAACTCTTGATCTTCTAGTAAATCTGTTTCTGATGCTGCACTCCAAAACAAATCATATCAAAATCAGTATCTTTGTCCTGTTTTTCACGAAAAACATTCTGAACATTCTTTAAACAAGATACATTTGTTATAAATTCACCCGACAGGCAAACATTTTTGAGATATATTGTTTTCAGAGAGTATAAGGTAATTTTTCATCAGTGTAAAAAATAAGTAGTTGCAATTGTGTGACATAAAGGCACAATTTTGAGAAAGTCACAATTAACAATTACATTTATTTGATAAAATTACATACTTTATTTAATTGTTTTATTATATATATATATATATATTATCATTTTTATTTAAAAAAAAATATTTAATTATTTATTATTGATATAGGTTTAATTTATCTTAGCTCGTTCAGTTATGATATCCAATTAGTAATTTTAGCACACACAGTATATATACACTCACCTAAAGGATTATTAGGAACACCTGTTCAATTTCTCATTAATGCAATTATCTAATCAACCAATCACATGGCAGTTGCTTCAATGCATTTAGGGGTGTGGTCCTGGTCAAGACAATCTCCTGAACTCCAAACTGAATGTCAAGAATGGGAAAGAAAGGTGATTTAAGCAATTTTGAGCGTGGCATGGTTGTTGGTGCCAGACGGGCCGGTCTGAGTATTTCACAATCTGCTTCACACAAATGAAGATATTTTAGTGTAAATCCAATGGCTCAGAAAGGCCTCCATTGGCACAATGTATACTCTCAAGACCCATAAAAGGTACTAAAGATGTCGTTACAAAATCCATCTCACTACAGTGGTTCTACAATAACTTTATGAAGCAACAATAATAGTTATTGTGTGCAAAAAAAAACTAAATAACGACTTATATAGTGATGACTGATTTCAAAACACAGCATCATGATGCTATGAATCAGTGAGTCGATTCTTGATTCGGATCGCGGGTCAAACTACTGAAATACGTGACTTTGGCGATCCGAACCGCTGAATCCACTCATTGATTCATAACGCTTCAAACCGCTGAATCGACTCATTGATTTAAACGCTTCAAACCGCTGAATCCACTCATTGATTCATAACGCTTCAAACCGCTGAATCGACTCATTGATTTAAACGCTTCAAACCGCTGAATCGACTCATTGATTCATAACGCTTCGAAGCTTCATGATGATGCTGTGTTTTGAAATCGGTCATCACACCGGGAAACTGCTTTTTTTGCAATAAAAATGCGGGGATTATGAAATCATGCTAGCCCCGCATATTTTGCACGCGGAAATAGGCAATTTATGCGGCGAAAGTGCGGCATATTTGAAAAAATGCGGCCCCCGCATGAATATGCGGACTTTGGCTGATTATGCGTTAAATCACGCAATCGCATAATCGCGTTTTTCTGGAGGGACTGGATAGAATTTGGCGTAAACAGAATGAGAACATGGATCCATCATGCCTTGTTACCACTGTGCAGGCTGGTGGTGGTGGTGTAATGGTGTGGGGGATCTTTTCTTGGCACACTTTAGGCCCCTTAGTGCCAATTGGGCATTGTTTAAATGCCACGGCCTACCTGAGCATTGTTTCTGACCATGTCCATCCCTTTATGACCACCATGTACCCATCCTCTGATTGCTACTTCCAGCAGGATAATGCACCATGTCACAAAGCTCGAATCATTTCAAATTGGTTTCTTGAACATGACAATGAGTTCACTGTACTAAAATGGGCCCCACAGTCACCAGATCTCAACCCAATAGAGCATCTTTGGGATGTGGTGGAACAGGAGCTTCGTGCCCTGGATGTGCATCCCACAAATCTCCATCAACTGCAAGATGCTATCCTATCAATATGGGCCAACAAAGAATGCTTTCAGCACCTTGTTGAATCAATGCCACGTAGAATTAAGGCAGTTCTAAAGGCGAAAGGGGGTCAAACACAGTATTAGTATGGTGTTCCTAATAATCCTTTAGGTGAGTATATATATATATATATATATATATATATATATATATATATATATATATATATATATATATATATATATATATATATATATATATATATATATATATATATATATATTATTATTATTTTAATTTTTTTTTTTGATATTTGACTGGAAAACAAGAAAAAGACAGATTTAAGAATTAAGAATATTAAAGTATTGCAAAGGAGTGCTGTATTTTTTTAATCAGTTGTTATTTTTTTCCCCCATGCAGCTTATCTTGTTCTGCTATTTTGTCTGTGCAATATTTGCGTAGAATTGACTGCGACTAATCCAAAATAATATTGCAAATGCTCACAGCTGCGAGGCACATTAAGGCCTTTGTTTGGAATATGTCTGCTCATCCTGATGGTGTGTTTGTGTTCTGATGGCTAATAGAGGGCGTCTGTAGGAAGCAGTAGTTTAATGATTGTGGAGAGCTGTGTGCAGATGCCCTGTATTTACTAAGTCTGTTATTCACAATGAAAGGGTAATTTCAGCTTGGTTTCCTCAGATGACATAGCAGTTAGACAGGTCTGTTTGTCTGAGCTGACAACTGCAGGGTACCAGACATTGTGTATTTGTAGGCTAAAGGGGGCATGCTAGCATGTGTGGAAGTGTGATTGGGATTACTCATCTTAGAAGTCGACAGCAGTAATCACTGTTTTTACCGCTGTTTTTAGATCAAAGAGTAAAAGGCCTCAGGCCTTGTCTAAGTCACACTGTGGGCCTGGCTGTGGTGTTACATGTAATGATGACCTCACATTAATGGTTTCCTGTAACCACAGTGTTGTGATGTCACACTTCCAACAGATTGATGACGAAATTGTGAAATGGGGAAAACAGCTATGTTTTAGGTAAAGGGAAGATAATCGTTTATCAATTCATCAGTTTTAAACACATTACTTTTTTATGACCATATTTATGAATAATGGTGGTGAATACAAATACTCATGAACAGAGATACCAAGAAAAAAAAATGTTTTCTGGATTTCAATAAAAAAAATAAGAATGGATGAACAAACATTGAACTTAAAGGATTAGTTTACTTAAAATTTTATGAAAATTACCCCATGATTTATTCACCCACAAGACATCCAGGTGTGTATGACTTTCTTCTTTCTGATGAACACAATTGGGGTTATATTAATAAATATCCTGATGTTTCCAAGCTTTATAATGGCAGTGAACAGGGTTCACGAGTTTGACCGCCTTCCTATTCACCGCCTTCCTATTCAACTTACGGAAAAAAAAACACAACACGACGTATGATGTAGAACATGGCGTAAACGTTTTGAACTGCAAGAGGCATTAAACTTTCTTTGTAAGTTGAATAGGAAGGCAGTCTGGCGGAAGCTAGATAATTTACTTTATAAAGTTTTAAATATGGATATTTTCTTACAAAACCCCATCGATTCGCTTCAGAAGGCCTTTATTAACCCCCCGGAGCCGTGTGGAGTACGTTTATGATGGATGGATGCACTTTTTTGTGCTTCAAATTCGTGAATCCCGTTCACTGCCATTTAAAAAGTGTGGAAGTATCAGGATATTTATGAATATACACTGTTAGACATTTAAAAGAGATTTTACATAAATACATAAATATAATATAATAAATATAACTCTGATTGTGTTCCTCAGAAAGAAGAAAGTCATATACACATTGCTTGTGTATCATACCGCAAATCATTCCTTTTAAAGTGAACTAATCCTTTAAGCTCCAGAAAGTTTATTTATAAAAATAAAATTAAAAATAAGTTTAACATTTCAGTCTTTGGAAGTGATCCATTCCAATTCCCAGAAAACATTTTTACAGATCTAAAGTTGCCACAGATTCCAGGAAATCTAACAATCTGCAAAAATTCCCTTTCAACTTTGTCATCTTAGATGAACTCCAATGTATGTAGGTGTACATGATGCTGCCTTTGAATTGAGCTAAAACGAGGTATTTTTAGAAGACACCATCTTTACAGCCTATATTTTTTTTGGAACAGCCTTTGTGAATATTATGTGTCTCTTATATGAAACCTTTAATAAATAAATAAATGTGCTTTTTTTATCGCAATTAAGAATTTATATCTGTTTTGAAACGGGCTTCCGTGCTGTTGAGACCAAACTGTAACATTTCCACCCTGGGTTGATACTAGGCATACCAGAACAGTTTTACAACTTTGACTTCTTTATTTGTTTGTTAGCTTTTTTGTTTTGTTTTTGTTTTTACAGTGTGTCGATTAAACACCAAGCATGTGCGATATGTGTCTGAGACAATCTGGCTAGTGAAACAGAATAATTCTTTCTCTCTTTATAACTTTCCTCTGATTGTATCTTCATGGATAGGATTTTAAGCTAGAGGTACAGCAGTGGCATGGACCTGCATTCTGGCTCGTTTCATTGCACAGACGCCCATAACCAGGGACAAAGTGCTGTTTGGAGTTTATGCCTGGTTTTATGTAGTTTCAGCATGATAGGCTCCTCTTGCAGATGAGGGTGAAGCATGGGTAGAGGGAAAAAATATAACCTAATCTGGCCTTGCACCTTTCAGCTACCTTCTTCCAGTTTTTTTGGATGCCATGCCACTTTTTTTTATTTTTTTTTACTGGCAAATGAACGCCTTTTCTTGAGCTCCACTGAAAAAGCAATCTTGACACTTGTAAGATCACTCAAATTGATCTTGAACATTAGTGTTAAGGAGTTTAAACAAACAGAAGATTCTGTCCAGAGAAGGAAAGGTGGAACCTGCTCACACGTGTGCATTTCTTTCACAGATCTCCCGCAGATACTCTGTGAAAGTTTGCCGCAGAAATGCATGCGATGTGGATGCTTTGTGTGTCTTTGCTTTTGTTGTCATTATCTTGGTCTATGTCCTATACTGGCTCGACCCCATTTACACCTGGTATTCATTTCCGATCACTAAATGGACTCCAAAAGGTTTTGTGAATGGCTCTTTTAAACACCATTCGGTGGTAATTGAATATACCAGGTGTATACTGGGTCTCTATATGTACACAACTAGCATGCTTGTGTGCATTTCTGTTAATCATTGCTCTTTGTTTGTGTCTAATTTACAGTCTTTATGCCATTCTTACCCACTAATGGTATAAAGATTTGCATGTCTACTCAGAACATGTCCTTTGTGGGCTAGGAGAGACCATATTTAAATGGATGCACACTTTCAAGCACTGGATGGCTGGTACTTTGAATGGCTCGGCAAGCCTATGACAGACTGCTTTCTTATTCCAAAAACAGCTGGATTTTTGTCATAGTTTTCTTCTTTCTTGTTTTGCTCTCTTTACCACCACTCCTCACCAATGGCAGCGTGCCGATGAGAACATGATGATTGACACTACTCTGCTCGTGCACTTTTTTGGCAAGAAGGGGAAGGCGGAGCTGACGTTTGACGACTTCTACAGGTATGACAACTTCAGCTCCAAAAACATGGCACTTATTATTCCACTAGACATGTAAAAATATATAAGAATAAATTAGTTACCAGCCTGTCCTTACAGGATGTGATAAAATGACTAAAATGTTCAAAAATTTGGGATTTGTAAGATGTTTTATTGTTTTTAAAGAAATCTTATGCTCACCAAAGCTTTTATTTGTTCAAACACATATTACAATTTAAAATAATTATGTTCTATTTTTAATAATAAATTAATTTATGATGGTAAAGCTGAATTTTCAGCATCATTAACGCTCAAAAATAATCAATTGGTTTGAGTAGAGCCAACTCAAATTAAACAAATTAGTTCAATCTTTCTTTTTCTTTTAAGTTTAAGAATTTTAATTAATTAGCTTATTCAAATATTTGAATTTAAGAGCAAGTAAAATGTATGAGTACAAAACAAAAGAAATTCTGCTTTTACAATGTGATGTAACCGATTGCATCAATTTTTTTGAGTTTTGCCAACTTATTTGTGTTTACAGTGTACTTAATATTTTTGTGGAAACTGTGATAATTTTTTCAGCATTCTTGGATTAATAGAAAGTACAGAATTTATTTGAAATTGGCATCTTTACATGATCCATTTAACATGATCAATGTTTTGCTGTCCCTTGTGGAATTTAATGTATCCTTTCTGAATAAAACTTCGTTTCTAAATAAAATAAAAAATTACTGATCCAAATCTTTTAAACAACATGTAATTTGTTATAAACAGTCAGTACAAGTGACACAGCACTTTGCTCTTCACTTTGGCTGCGTTTACATCGGCACAAAAACAATGCGATTTTCTTACTCGCATCTGACACAGATCGGAATTTGTTGCACAAGTATAAACAAAAAAAATCCACACAAGATCTGATTTTTTTTTTTGCATCTGATCTGAGCCACTTCCAAATGTAGTTTTAAATCAGATACATATCCGATATCTGGACATCTGATCTACTTCTAAACAGGAATATCATATGCCCCTTTGAATTCCACAAGGCGAGGGTGACATGTTTGCCCACAAAGATAGGTCAGATTTATATATCCGTTCGATCAGATTTTGCAGTGCAAAACATCCATGACAGCTGTTATCTTGTCCATGCTGGCAAATAATCATGGCCACCCGACATTAATTATATTGATAATTTTAATAGCCCAGCTATTCAAAACCAGAGGGTCTAACATGTGCATAGTAATTCATATAAACACAGATATCGGAAAACTGGTTGCCCAAAACAATCAGATATAGTCAAAAGATTGGATCAGTGCATTAAGACTTGCAGTATAAATGCAGCTTTTGTTTCTAATTATGGGATTTAGCACTGGATAACCTTGCCCACATTTCAATCTCATTGGTCCACATAAATGTATATTAAACAACAAATATGTTCTGATTGGTTGTTATTGTGCAGCATTTTTTGATATTTTTCTTCGCAGATATTTACGCAGATTTAAAAAAAAAGTCACATAGAATTACATAAAATTACAAACAAAGCCATATTTATGAACTCTAATATCATAAAGACACACGGAAATCATAGAAACCACCTGCAATACACACTAGCAACAACATTCTGGCACACAGGCCCGGCTCCAGCTTGGTACGGCTCGGTACAGTACAGCTCGGCTTAGCTCGCTTCGCTTTTCAACTGCATGGTAACACTTGGTAAGGCTCGGTACAGTATGGCTCGGCTTAGCTCGCTTCGCTTTTCCACTGCATGGTACGTCTCGGTTCGGCACGGCTCGGCTCGGTTTGGTTTTCCACTGCAGTTAGCACTGCTTTAAAGTGGGTGGGATTATGGAATGATGGTTGTAATTGTGCTGCCTCTACTTCTCGGCATGTGGATGTTTTTAACTACAAGACGAATAAGTTTGTTTCAAAGGAGGCTGATAGCAGCAAAACAAAATACTGCTAAAAACATGAGAGTAGGCACTCGTACAACAAAGCGCAGATGACAACATCACTTGATTTGCTCGACGGCGCACAAGGGTAAACTAATCTTGTATTTAGCAATGTGTTTAGGGTCTCAACGGCTATATCACAAAAGCATATAATGGTAGTGACGATTCTCTCTAAACAATCAGTAATCTGCAGTGTTTACACGTCACTCTTTAGTATCGGTACGGCATGCTTGGAACCTCAACTGAGGTGGTGCTATTTAAGCGAACCGTACCAAGTCGTACCAAACCGCACCATGCAGTGGAAAAGCACCTAAAGTGAGCCGTACCGAACTGAACCATGCAGTGGAAAAGCACCTAAAGTGAGCCGTACCGAACTGAACCATGCAGTAGAAAAGCACCTAAAGTGAGCTGTACCGAACTGAACCATGCAGTGGAAAAGCACCTAAAGTGAGCCGTACCGAACTGAACCATGCAGTGGAAAAGCACCTAAAGTGAGCCGTACCGAACTGAACCATGCAGTAGAAAAGCACCTAAAGTGAGCCGTACCGAACTGAACCATGCAGTAGAAAAGCACCTAAAGTGAGCCGTACCGAACTGAACCATGCAGTAGAAAAGCACCTAAAGTGAGCTGTACCGAACTGAACCATGCAGTAGAAAAGCACCTAAAGTGAGCCGTACCGAACTGAACCATGCAGTAGAAAAGCACCTAAAGTGAGCCGTACCGAACTGAACCATGCAGTAGAAAAGCACCTAAAGTGAGCCGTACCGAACTGAACCATGCAGTAGAAAAGCACCTAAAGTGAGCTGTACCGAACTGAACCATGCAGTAGAAAAGCACCTAAAGTGAGCCGTACCGAACTGAACCATGCAGTAGAAAAGCACCTAAAGTGAGCCGTACCGAACTGTACCATGCAGTGGAAACACGACAAAGCGAGCCATACCGAACTGAACCATGCAGTAGAAAAGCACCTAAAGTGAGCCGTACCGAACTGAACCATGCAGTGGAAAAGCACCTAAAGTGAGCCGTACCGAACTGAACCATGCAGTAGAAAAGCACCTAAAGTGAGCCGTACCGAACTGAACCATGCAGTAGAAAAGCACCTAAAGTGAGCCGTACCGAACTGAACCATGCAGTGGAAAAGCACCTAAAGTGAGCCGTACCGAACTGAACCATGCAGTGGAAAAGCACCTAAAGTGAGCCGTACCGAACTGAACCATGCAGTGGAAAAGCACCTAAAGTGAGCTGTACCGAACTGAACCATGCAGTAGAAAAGCACCTAAAGTGAGCCGTACCGAACTGTACCATGCAGTGGAAACACGACAAAGCGAGCCATACCGAACTGAACCATGCAGTAGAAAAGCACCTAAAGTGAGCCGTACCGAACTGAACCATGCAGTGGAAAAGCACCTAAAGTGAGCCGTACCGAACTGAACCATGCAGTGGAAAAGCACCTAAAGTGAGCCGTACCGAACTGAACCATGCAGTAGAAAAGCACCTAAAGTGAGCCGTACCGAACTGAACCATGCAGTAGAAAAGCACCTAAAGTGAGCTGTACCGAACTGAACCATGCAGTGGAAAAGCACCTAAAGTGAGCCGTACCGAACTGAACCATGCAGTGGAAAAGCACCTAAAGTGAGCCGTACCGAACTGAACCATGCAGTAGAAAAGCACCTAAAGTGAGCCGTACCGAACTGTACCATGCAGTGGAAAAGCACCTAAAGTGAGCCGTACCGAACTGAACCATGCAGTGGAAAAGCACCTAAAGTGAGCCGTACCGAACTGAACCATGCAGTGGAAAAGCACCTAAAGTGAGCCGTACCGAACTGAACCATGCAGTGGAAAAGCACCTAAAGTGAGCCGTACCGAACTGAACCATGCAGTAGAAAAGCACCTAAAGTGAGCCGTACCGAACTGAACCATGCAGTAGAAAAGCACCTAAAGTGAGCTGTACCGAACTGAACCATGCAGTGGAAAAGCACCTAAAGTGAGCCGTACCGAACTGAACCATGCAGTGGAAAAGCACCTAAAGTGAGCCGTACCGAACTGAACCATGCAGTAGAAAAGCACCTAAAGCGAGCCATACCGAACTGAACCATGCAGTAGAAAAGCACCTAAAGTGAGCTGTACCGAACTGAACCATGCAGTAGAAAAGCACCTAAAGTGAGCCGTACCGAACTGAACCATGCAGTAGAAAAGCACCTAAAGTGAGCCGTACCGAACTGTACCATGCAGTGGAAACACGACAAAGCGAGCCATACCGAACTGAACCATGCAGTAGAAAAGCACCTAAAGTGAGCCGTACCGAACTGAACCATGCAGTAGAAAAGCACCTAAAGCGAGCCGTACCGAACTGAACCATGCAGTAGAAAAGCACCTAAAGTGAGCCGTACCGAACTGAACCATGCAGTAGAAAAGCACCTAAAATGAGCCGTACCGAACTGAACCATGCAGTAGAAAAGCACCTAAAATGAGCCGTACCGAACTGTACCATGCAGTGGAAACGCGACAAAGCGAGCCGTACCGAACTGAACCATGCAGTAGAAAAGCACCTAAAGTGAGCCGTACCGAACTGAACCATGCAGTAGAAAGCACCTAAAGTGAGCCGTACCGAACTGAACCATGCAGTAGAAAAGCACCTAAAATGAGCCGTACCGAACTGAACCATGCAGTAGAAAAGCACCTAAAGCGAGCCGTACCGAACTGAACCATGCAGTAGAAAAGCACCTAAAGTGAGTCAGTTAGGAATAATTTATAATGGGTCATTGAATTATTAGAAAAATAATGCATTATGTTTCTAATAATTTCAACAACACAGAGTCAGTTGTTCCACTAATAGGGCTACGGTTACCAAGCCTCAAGACATTGTTCAGATGTTTTATCTCAAGACACTTGTGTGTAGGTCTAATCTCATCCCAAACCTATGTTGCTAATTCCAAAACGTCATTTTAGAGGAGGCTTGAGTCATTGATATGCAAACT
Organism: Romanogobio albipinnatus; assembly: GCA_023566225.1. Classification (NCBI taxonomy): domain Eukaryota; kingdom Metazoa; phylum Chordata; class Actinopteri; order Cypriniformes; family Gobionidae; genus Romanogobio; species Romanogobio albipinnatus. The sequence goes on from CM042241.1 coordinate 23,139,932, forward strand.
AATGCAGTTATTGGACTTACCCGAGTCTCTCAACAGTGTTCGGCAGCAGCGTCTACTAATAGAAAAGCTGGAGGTTTAACTGCTTTAAAAACAGCGGTGTGACCTCACTACTAAGTAATGTAGTAGTTTTGCAGATGTGAAACTATTTTATTGGTAAAGTCGCAGGGCAGCGCTGTCAACAAGTTTCTGTGCGCATTACATTTCTGTCTGTGTATTTTCTATTTACTCCACGTGTGTGTATTTGTATGGGAGAGAGAGGTCATTTTGTGATTGGCTGTGTTATTTGGTGTGGGGCCATGGTGGGCCAAGCTCCTGATTGGATGGGCCAGGCCCAACCTGGCCCCCTTGTGGAGCCGGGCCTGCTGGTACATAGTATTGAGTTTTGCTTGGGCAAACACCATTCACAATGCACCATTTTGTGTTGCTAATGGCACAGAAATGACACATTTCATTGTTCTTTCAGATTTATGGATAACCTGCAAACCGAGATGTTGGAGATTGAGTTCCTGACCTATTCCAAAGGCATGACCACCATCAGTGAGGAGGATTTTGCACGAATCTTGCTGCGCTACACGAATGTAGAGGATATCCGCAGCTATCTGGAGAATGTGCGGCAGTGCATACCAGACGAGAAGGTAATGAGTAACGTCACCTAGCCGCTAACTTCATCTGAAAAGGTGTAGGACATCTGTGACGCCCACCTCCCCCACGCTCACACTTTCACCCCTTTAACTGACCCATGTTACCCCTCCTCCCAGCAGCTTTAGATGTACAAGAAGGTTACTGGTTCAAATCTCAATCTCAAATTCCATTCTGTGCCCACAAGGAAATGATCTGAGTTTATCGTCTTAAAAATACTACAACACATACATTTTTGTCCACTCACGTACATTTGTTCAATGTCTATAATTCGGTTATTCAGACCCAAAATACACACGTTCCCTCACTTTGAGTGGCCATTCACCTTTGAGTGTGACACTTGCATGTGAACTGCCATATAGTCTTATAGTCCCTCTAATCTCACCTCCTCACAACTCATGCAACCAAACCCTTTTATGCTGCAGACATCCATCTTTCTTAATATTACCATGTTAATTTAAGAAGCAAGTGTCAAACTCACACTTTGCAGTAAAGTGGAACTGGACTTTCCCAGGCTCTGTTGTTTTAATATCTTGATGCAAATGTTATATTAGTCTCTTTTTTGCATGGTGATATTGTGCCTAATGTTTAGCTGGTGCACTACTGTGCACTATATTAGAAGTGCATTTTATTACTGTGCATTATATTCTTGGAAGAAAATAAAAAAGGCTTTGTTCAAACTCCACATTAATCCAATCCGACTGTCATTTTGTAAATGATGAAATTGGATCCGTTTGTTCAGGTACTGTCATGAATGTCCAGTATATCTACTCTGATTAGGGATTACTGTAGTAATGATGCATTTGCTACAGTAATGTAAGTTATATAGCAATATAAGGTTTAAACTGTATTCCACAGATCAAAAATCATTCTCCTGTGGTCTCATATTTGCTATATATCAAAATGCCAGTAGTTTTATAAGAGAAAGAGTGGGTGAAAATGTGTGAATTCGAACAAAGACAAACGATCCAATGTGACAACTGAGACATATGCCTTGAGACATATTAATTTGTTTTCCAACCATCTTTCAATGTGGTTTGAATCAGGTTGGTAAAACATTTATTTAATGTTGTTTGCAGATTACACATTTCTAAATGTATCTGAGATGGATACACCAAAAAAAAGGATTTTTGCTACCTGTCTGAACAAGGCCAAAGACATTTGAAAAAGCATGTAAATCCTAATGAACATAATCAGATTTTTGAATTGCTGTATGCAATTTGAATTGTAATACTGTATTATGGCATGATTGCTGATACAATATATTAATATCTTTACTAACACTGAAATAATGATGATGGAGTCAAAGAAGGTCTTGTTTCGTGCACACAAGTTGCAGAGCGAATTCCAGCTCTATTACAGTGTACAAAAACTTCCTGTATTCTCTCTGTTATCCCTGTTTACCACGCACTGGAAGAAACCAAAGGTTTGTCCCTGCCAGAGTGATCCGTCGCCCCGCAATCCTTGATCAGATCGTCTTTTGATTTGTTATGCCCTTCATTTTGTGTTTCAATTGTTTTCCCTCTCTTTGATCTTGTGGTACATGTTCAAGAAAGTAAATTCCATTTACTTTCAACCAGCTAAATGATCTTGTTCTTAGAGACCTTCCAAGTTTATATTAAGATATACAGTGGCCCCCAAAAATTATTTGGTCACTTCATCCATACAAAATGTGTGAAACTACCGTAATATGTTTCTACCTACCTATCCTACCTACCTGTCTGTCTGCCTACTTACATGTCTGTCTACCTATCTACCCTACCTGTCTGCCTACCTATGTCTACTTGTCTATCTACCTACCTATCCAACGTATCTGTCCTGCCTACCTGTCTACCTACATATCCTACCTACTTGTATACCTAACAACCTACCTACCAGTCTTCCTATGCACATGCCTACCTATACTTTCCTTCTTTATCTAGCAACTTACCCTACCCTACCTACCTGTATACCTACCTATCTACCCTACCCTACCTACCTACTTGTCTACCTACCTACCTGTATACCTACCTACCTAACTGTATACTATCTACCTACCGTACCCTACCTACCTACCAACCTGTCTACCTACCCTGTCTACCTAACTTTCTGCCTACCTACCTGTGTACCTACCTACATGTCTACTTATCTACTTACCTACCTGTATACCTACCTACCTACCCTACCCAACCTACCCTACCTACATGTCTACTCTACCTACCTACCTGTTTACCTACCTACCCTACCCTACCTACCTACCAACCTATCAACCTGTCTACCTACCAACCTACCCTACCTACCTACTTGTCTACCTACCTACCTGTATACCTACCTACCTAACTGTATACTATCTACCTACCGTACCCTACCTACCTACCAACCTGTCTACCTACCCTGTCTACCTAACTTTCTGCCTAACTACCTGTGTACCTACCTACATGTCTACTTATCTACTTACCTACCTGTATACCTACCTACCTACCCTACCCACCCTACCCTACCTACATGTCTACTTGTCTACCTACCTACCAACCTATCAACCTGTCTACCTACCAACCTACCCTACCTACCTACCTTTCTGTCTACCTATCTGTCTACCTTGCCTGTCTACCTACCTACATGTCTACATACCGGCCCTACCTATCTATCTATGGTACCTATAAATGGCCTTCGAATGAGACGTTAAACAGAGGTCCTGACTATGGTCATTAAAAAAAATCCCAAGATGTCCTTCGGAAAAAGACTAGGGGTTTAACCCCGGCATCCTAATTTGCCCATTGGCCTCTGTTCATCATGGCCTTAAGTCTTGAAGTACAGAACGTCGTTTCTGGGTCCAAGCCTCAACTCATTTCACTTGAGAATGTCATCGACGGCTGTTTGTGAGCGCTATTTATTCATATTAAACATCAAACATTTTAAAAAGTTAAACATTTTAAATACTTACAGTCTACACAACGGGCTCTGTGCTCACAGCGTCACAGACATTCATATTTTATTGATTTTTAAAAGATAAATCACTGTCTGGCCATCTGGAATTTTGGTATGGAGATAAAGGTTATGATTCTATATTTTTTGTAGTATTACAAAAAATTGTATTTTGTTGTTTTTCTTGTGGTATGAGATGGAGCGCTTGGACCCGGAAGTGTTGCCGCGTGACGTCAGTCTTAACAACCGGATTGGCTTCATCACTTTGTCTCCTCTCCACCAATAAGCTGGTGTGGGGTTGGCGTTCTGGCACAATGTGGCTGCCGTCACATCATCCAGGTGGATGCTGCACATTGGTGGTGGTTGAGGAGACCCCCCCCCCCCCCCTTCCATATGTAAAGTGCTTTGAGCACCCAGAAAAGTGCTATATAAATGTAACAAATTATTATTAATTTTATTATTATTATTACCCTACAATTCCTACCTAACTGTTTGCCTGGCCTACATATCTACATGTTTACCTGTTTACCTACCTGCCCTATGTACTTTCCTGTCCACTTACCTACCAGTCTACCTACCTGTCCGCCTATCTGTCCTCCTACCTACCTGTCTAGCAACCTACCCTTCCTTCCTACATACCTGTCTACCTACCTACCCTATCTATCTATCTATCTATCTATCTATCTATCTATCTATCTGTTGGTCTGTACTGTATATAAAGAAATCCCATTACTTTTTAAGTGAAGTGTCCAAATACTTTTTTGCCCACTGTTTTTGTGTGGGTGTGGTGTGCGTATGTGCTTGGGGCAAAGTTTGTGTTTGAAATCAGATTGTCATGCTGCCCCTCTATAGAGGGTCACCTGATGTAGATTTCTCTATGCCTGACTGCTTTCTTTTAGCTCTTTCCCAGCCCCATCTGAGGGATCTGTTTGTGTTGAGGGTATCAGGTTTTGGGGCCCCTTTGAGCAGTTTGTACATTTGGCTAGAATGACTACACCCCCTCTCGAATTCCCACGGAATAGACCCTAAACTCACTTTTATGGCATTTTATGGTTTTCCACCATGAGTACCAAGTCCTCAAAAATTCAAAAATTCAGCTTTAAACATCACATAAATCCTGACCTCAAACCTAACCCTCAGTTAAACCTAATGTGTAACTAGAACTATGTTAAATACTCAGAGAGGTTTATGTGGATTACCATAACTGTGACAACCCTTCCCTGTGTTTGTTTGAGGCATTTTCTACCTCATTACCCTTTATCTTCTTCTACAACAAACAAAAAAAACAGGTCTGTGTTAATACATTTGACACCCTCAGGTGAAAGATTAATTCATAGATTTTGGTTTGACAGACAGGACAATATGCTGTAGCATTCTGTGCTTAATTGTTCTTAATTTTTTTAATGAAAATTATATGTATATTAAATATAATACTTGTATGATTTTCTTTCTTCTGTGGAACACAAAGATGATATTTTGGATTTTGTCCAAAGTTCTTCAAAAATGTGTTTCACAGAAGCAAGAAATGCAGGGTTGGAATGACATGAGGGAGAATAAATGATTACACAGATCCCTTTAAGTTATAAATGTACACTTTTGTTCAAAGGTTTGGGGTCAGGAAGTATACTTTTTATTAAGGACTCATTTAATTGATCAAAATTGCATTTTGACATGTAACATTTACATTTACATTTGTATTTCAAATATTAAGCTGTTTTCAACCCCAAACTTTTGAGCGGTGTATTTAAGAGATTCTTGGTGTTCTGTTGTTAAATTGTAAGTTATCTCTTTGATTCCAGTCTATGATGTCATGCTGTTTGTTTTCGCCTCTACGCATTCAGACAGGCTGACAATTTTATTGTGCTGTATAATGACTCATGCCTTTAATCGTTGCATGTATCATTGTATGCAGTGTGGCAGAGCACAAAGAGCTGAACATGCATCAGCAAACAAGCATGAGTGGCACAGCATCTGATTTCTTTTGCATATATCAACATGTTGATTTCTGTCTGTCCATCATTGCATTTGTCTGTTCAGCCCAGATTCGCTTGAGTATGAAATGACGACTCCACTTGTGTATTCTGCGTGATGTCATGACTCTTACAGATCCTCTTTGAAATGGAATGGAATGGAATGTAACGTCAGTTGATGGCAGCTCTGTCTTTTAGATTGGATGTCTCAGATTAAAAGACTTCTGTCTTTTTGCTCATTTCTTCCTTTTCACGATCAGGGCATCACCTTCGAGGAGTTCAGGTCTTTCTTTCAGTTTCTCAATAACCTTGAAGACTTTGCCATCGCCATGCAGATGTACAACTTTGCTTGCCGTTCCATTGGACAAGGTGAATGCATTTAGGATTCACAAATACTAGTGTTTAACACATATAAAATACGCAGTGGGATCCAAATGTCATGAGACCGTATGAAAAACTGGGATTCAAAATCTCATTTGTTTGTGAAAACATTAAAACAAAGCAAATCAGACCCGTTAAGTCAACGTTTCATTTAGATTGTTATGCTGAATATATTTCCTAATAAATTGAAATTTCTCTTTCTCTTTTAAATTTTATTTCTCTTTTAGTGGTTTGATGTTATCAGTGACATTTAAGTGTGGCTTAAGGGTCCAAATACTTTACGATTAAGCAAACCAAAAATGAGCTGATCGTGTTCAATTGGAAACAAATTTGCAAATCTTTTACCATCACACTGTTTGTTTTGAAGAGCAATGTATTATATGAATGTGTGTCACTCTCCGTCTTCCAGATGAGTTTGCTCGGGCGGTGTACGTCGCAACAGGCCTTAAGCTGACCCGTCACCTGGTTAACACCATTTTCAAGATATTTGATGTGGATCATGATGATCAGCTCAGTTACAAAGAGTTCATTGGTATAATGAAGGACCGTCTGCACCGTGGAGGCAGGGTAAGAAAGAGGTGTAAGGGAAAGAGAGGTACATCATTCTTTACCTTATTGAGTTAATTACATCAGTTAGATACATTCTGATGTTTTGAGTGTTATTCAGAGAGGTATAGATGGACAGTATCACTGTAACTATAGTGCCATCTAGTGTTCAGTAGCTATGTATGGACAATGAAACCTATATCTCCATGTAGGTTTTAAATCAACATTTAGGTCTTGTTCCTAAATCCGCTGTCAAATAAGCATAGCATTTTATTCTGATATTGAACAATGCTAGCAGCTAATTTGTTTCTGCAGCATTTTTTTATTTATTTATGAATTTGTGTTTTTTTTTTTTTCTTGTAATCTAGTTATTGTTTATAGTTAATAAAAAAATATTTATGAGCTATATAACTAATTAATCATTCTCTTATTCTGTTTTTTTCCTACCTGCAGGGATATAAGACTTTAGAGCGTTTCACTTCATTTAGATCATGTCTGAAGAAGGAACTGTCAGGCAGATAAGTAACCAAACACACACACACACTCACACACACACAATATTGCCAAAAGTTTTGGGATGCCTGCCTTTACATGCACCTGAACTTTATTGACATCCCATTCTTAATCTGTAAGGTTTAATATGGAGTTGGCCCACTCTTCAACTCTTCTGGGAAGGCTTTCCACAAGGTTTAGGAGTGTGTTTATGGGAATTTTGACCATTCATCTAGAAGTGCATTTGTGAGGTCAGGCACTGATGTTGGACGAGAAGGCCTGGCTTGCACTTTATGCTCTAATTCATCCCAAAGGTGTTCTATCGGGTTGAGGTCAGGACTCTGTGCAGGCCAGTCAAGTTCCTCCACACCAAACTCGCTCATCCATGTCTTTACGGACCAGCGCTTTGTGCACTGGTGCGCAGTCATGTTGGAACAGGAAGGGGCCATCCCCAAACTGTTCCCACAGGGAGCATGAAATTGTCCAAAATTTCTTGGTATGCTGAAGCATTAAGAGTTCCTTTCACTGGAACTAATGGGCCAAGCCCAACCCCTGAAAAACAACCCCACACCATAATCCCCCCTCCACCAAACCTTGCACTTGGCACAATGCAGTCAGGCAAGTACTATTCTCCTGGCAACCGCCAAAGCCAGACTCATCCAATGGATTGCCAGACAGAGAAGTGTGATTCATCACTCCAGAGAACACGTCTTCACTGCTCTAGAGTCCAGTGGCGGCGTGCTTTACACCAGTGCATCTGACGCTTTGCATTGCACTTGGCTTGGATGCAGCTGCACAGCCATGGAAACCCATTCCATGAAGCTCTCTACGCACTGTTCTTGAGCTAATGTGAAGGCCACACGAAGTTTGGAGATCTGTAGCTATTGACTCTGCAGAAAGTTGGTGACTTTTGCGCACTGTGTGCCTCAGCATGCACTGACCCCGCTCTGTGATTTTACGTGGCCAACCGTTTCGTGGCTGAGTTGCTGTTGTTCCCAATTGCTTCCACTTTGTTATAATACCACTAACAGTTGACCGTAGAATATGGAGTGGTGATGAAATTTCACGAAATGGATTTATTGCACTTGTGGCAACCTATCACGGTACCACACTTGAATTCACTGAGCTCCTGAGCGACCCATTCTTTCACAAAACTCTGTAGAAGCGTATGCATGCCTAGGTGCTTGATTTTATACACCTGTGGCCATTGAAGTGATTGGAACGCCTGATTTAAATATTTTGGAGGGGTGTCCCATATATATATATATATATATATATATATATATATATATATATATATATATATATATATATATATATATATTAGTCAAACAAAAATTATTCAGACACCAGATTTTAATTTCAGAAATATTTTTTTTTTCTAATGGGTGCAGGACTTGTCTGGCTATCACCAGACCAAGCTCAATTTAAGATTGAACATTGCTCTGGGGAGTCTGCTCTGTATTTTCTACTGCACAAGAGGCGTGATAAACAAGCATAAATTCAAATGACTCTGTACGCAATTGGATAGTCCTTCAACCATTCAGACCACAAGAGGTGTGATCAACGGGCAACTACCCATAGCTTCTCTATCTGTTTAACGAAACTATAAAGCGAATAAACTGTGATAATGTGAGAAAATGTTGACTGCATAAAGTTTTTTTGAATGTTTTTAAAAGAAGTCTCTTGTGCTCACTAAGACTGTGTTTATTTGATCACAATACAGTAAAAACATATATTTTGTCAAATACTATAACTTTTTTTTGAAGACATGTTTTTTTAAATAACTGTTTTATATTTTTTTAAATGTAATTTATTCCTGTGATGGTAAATCTGAATTTTCAGCATCATTACTCCAGTCTTAAGTGTCACATGATCCTTCAGAAATCATTCTAATATGCTGATTTGGTGCTTAAGAAACATTTCTTATCATTGTTAAAAATGGTTGTGCCACTTAATATTAACTTGCAAAGAATAGCATTAATTTAAAATCTTTTTTTTGTTTTTTTGTAACAATGTGAAAGTCTTTACCTTAACTTTTGGTCAATTTAATGCAACTTTGCTGAATAAAAGTATTAATTTCTTTAAAATAAATATATAAAAAAATGAGATGGTGGTCCAGTGGGTTAAACCATGGAACTGATATGCAGAAGGTTGCTGGTTCAATCCCAGCGGTCACCACCAGTGTGTCCTTGAGCAAGGCACTTTACTCCATGTTGCTCCAGGGGGATTGTCCCTGTAATAAGGGCACTGTATGTCGCTTTGGATAAAAGCATCTGTCAAATGCATAAATGTAAATCTAAATAGAATCCTACTGACCCCAAACTTTAACAATAACAATAGTGTATATAATCTTACCGTCTGCATTATAGCCTAAATGTTACACTGAAAAATATTAAAAACATTCAATCTGATTATATATTTTTTAAATAAGCTCCTTTCTGTTTCCCTTTGCACCAGGTGAACAAGTGACATGGCTTTTCTTTCTCAGAAGGAAACTGCTCTGGAAATGTTTGAGACAGAAGGCACATTGCTTGAGATTCCATCATGAGATCTACCTCCTCCCTTCTGATCTTGAAACCTTGGGAAACTTGGATTGGGATGGTGTCCCTGCAATCAGCGCTCTGAACTGCATGTTCTCGTATCAGCACATCTGCATGATCAAAATTTGTTCTGTAATCTGCTATTAATCTTGTTTGCATGTAACCTGGAGGATGGCCTTGTAACTGAATTTCAGCTGGTACAAGTTAAAAAAAATTAATGTGTCCAGACAGGGTAAAACAATTTTTTTTTTTTATGTATTTTAAATGGCAATGTTTTAAGCAGGATGAGCTACTCATTATGGCCTTTTATTAATTATATTTTTACTATATTAGATTGCATTGTACCTTGCATTTTATTATGCCCATTAGAAACAAAACTATTAGTCATATTTATTCTTCATTGTTATCTGTCAGGATTGTTTAAATTTACCGAATCATACTGTGTGAAAAGTATAATACTTTGTTATTTGGGGTTGAAAGAGAATATGTAGTTCATGTAGCAATAATGTGCATTGCCTTAATCTAAAAACTACCATTTTTTTCTCATACAATTTATTTGTTTTTGAAGAGGTATGACTGTACAAAGATTGTATTAGGTTATCTTGCCATCTGAGGCAATTAACGGCACAGTCTAAGCACGCATTTTAAGACTGTAATTCAAACTTGAAAAACAGGCCTGAAATTCCATTAAAAATGTTATACAAGTAAATAAAGTGGTTTCCATGATTCAAACACTGTTCAAGATTGTCTCCAATGATTCTGCAATCTGTAATTCTCATAAAGTCTGTACATAGGTCCTTATTAGGAAATTATTTGCTACTATTATTAGCAGGGACACAAGAATTTGACACAAAAGATACAAACATAAAATAACAATTGAACGTTTGTTTTCATTAAAGGTTTGATGACTTCTTTATGTTAATTATTTGAAACGTACTGCTGACTGTATTTGGTTATTGAATTTATCTTAAAGACATATGTCTTGAGAATACAGCACGTAGTTTTCTGGATTATAACACATATAATATGTGACAAATTAAAAAAAGAACCTGAGAAACAAATCTGATCTGAGGGAACAACTTTCATTCTTGCCGGAACCTTTATACAGAGTGGGCGATTTCTCTCCGGACATTTGTTAGTGATGTACCAACTCAAGATATAAACGAATTACCTTAAAAAAGACTAAATAAAACATGTTTATATTTATAATAAGTGCTTTTTCTATACATGTGTATATTACATTGTGTCCGAAAGCCGACAGAGTTTATATATGACGTTCTAACCCATTTTTATTGCGGAATACATATGCTCTCTCTTGATTGGTTGCTTTGGTACGCGTTGTTGCTAGAGTTTGAAGTGCATTGTGGGTAACTTTATAGGCGACAATAATTTAAGTTCATTTAATTTGTTTCTACAATAAAAAAATAACAACTGTCTGCTGTTATTTAAGTTATATATATGCAACCGGAACAATAAGAACAATTTTACAAATTCCACTCTAATGTGGATGTGATTGTTGTTTTTCTCATCGGTGATAATGGTGAGCACATGTTGTATGTGGAAATATGTCTCATTTTAACAAATACATTCTGTGTACTATTTGTACTCCGATATTAGTCGATATTTGTATTCGTTACAATTATTTGAAGTGTTAGTGGTTATGAAAATGCCAATATTTTAGATGTTCCTTTCCTAATCGATGTGTCAAGCACTGTGTGAGTCACCAACTGATGAACACCGTCGGTGAGACGCCTGGTGCCAGAAGAGACTCGAGCTGTGTTTGCTGGTTACAGGTTAAGACTATACTTTCAGGGATCATTTCTATAGTTTTTAACTTGGAAGTGCATTTCTAAAGTGATGAGTCTCCCCAGCCACGATGAAGAGCTTCGATACTCTTTTCTGAGCGTGAATCGGGTGCAGAGTAATGATTCGTTTCATAAGCTTTGTATCATTGATGAACGTTCCTCACTGTGTAACGCAGCGAGGAGGAAGAGAGTATGATCAGAGTGGTTCTTATTATTACATTGTACAAAAGAAGACCCAGAACTAATTATCTTAATAAGTCTCTTGCCGGTAGAGGATGATTTATACGTCTAGATTTAGGTAACTTCCTATACGAGCTTAATTCAAAGAGACGTCTGTGTCTAATATGTTTCTCTACCGAATTTCAGACCTGTACGTGTAGCGTGTGGGGCACTTCTTGAAATTTTGTTGGTGGCGCTGTCGAGCCATTTTGCAGCGCCTAATTCTGAATCCCATGACAGACTAAAATATTCGCCATTTCTGACTCGTGTGCAACGTTTTGTGAGTTTTCCAGCATGTTTAGGCCCACAAAAAAGCGATTCATTTGGAAGGATAATAATAATAAACGGGGCAATTCCACGTCCTCACACCATCGGTGCTCGGGCATTAAATATGATTGGCCCTAGGTGTGCAGATAAACAACTGTGTAGTGTCATTTTTAATGTAGTTTGTGTTCTTTTAGTGTGGTAATGTTGTGAGATAAAGTTATGACTGTACTTTCAAGGATCATTTGTATAGTTATTAAAGGGTAGTTCATCCAAAAAATGAATATTACCCCATGATTTACTCACCGTCAAACAATCCTAGGTGTATTTGACATTCTTTCAAACAAATACAATTGGAATTATTATATATATATATATATATATATATATATATATATATATATATATATATATATATATATATATATATATATATATATATATATATATATTTCTGGTTAATCCAAGCATTATGAATAGCAGCCCAAAATTTGAAGGCCAAAAAGTGCATCCGTCCATTATAAAAGTAATCCACATGGCTCCAGGGGGTTAATAAAGGCCTTCTGAAGTGAATCGATGGGTTTGTGTAAGAAATGTATCCATATTTAAAACTTTATAAAGTAAAATATCTAGATTCTGGTGGACCGCCTCCCGTATTCAATTTACAAAGAAAGTGTAATGCCTCTTGCTGTTCAAAACGCTTGCGCTATGTCCGATGTCACCAGTTAAGCTATGTGAACTCCACACACTCATCCATAACTCATCCAAAATTAAAATTCTGTAATTAATAATAATAATATGAGAGTGATAGAAACGACAGTGATGAAATGAGGAGAGAGCAGGCATGACAGATAATCTACTGCCCACTAACATGATTTTAAAAGCTATTTATTATTATATTTTTTATTATTCAAACATCTTAAAATGCACATATATAGATCAGAGTAATCACAATTTTCTAGGGGGACCATGCCCCCCAAAATAGCTCAAATTTGGGACCTTGCAGGTTTTACAACTCCTTAAGGCAGTTGCATGCTCAAAAGTTGTTGCTGTTTCTGGAAACCTGGGGCCTGTACCATGATGGTAGTTTAACAAACTCAGGGTTACAGGATTAGTTTAGAGTTGACAAAACCAAACCAATCTATTCAGGCTTTGTTGGTCCCATGATACTGATCATCCGCTTTCTCTGTCAACTCAGACTTTCATCCTGAGTTTAGGAGTTTAGCTGTGACATCAGCAGTGAACAGCCAATCACACGCTGTGAATCAGGGAAACTGAGATTCATTTCTCTCTTCTGCAGAATATTACATGATTGAAAAATATATAGAATTTAAACAAATTTACACAGCAAAAAGAAAAGAGCTGTTTATGAAAGTGGACAACTAAAATATTCACTACATCGATGCAAGTAAAAGTTATGAAGTTAGTTTTGTTGATATATAGAGAATTTAACATTTAAGCTCACATGTAGTAATTTTTATAGCTTTATTTATTGATTTTAAAGCTTATTTGTATGACCTTTGTATAAGCTATTTACGTATATTAATTTCAACTAAATGACTAACATTTGATACATGATACAACAAATGATACATTTTAATTAAAATTAATTGATTACGGGTATAATAATTACATAAATTATATCTAAATCAATCAAAATTATTATTATTATAAATAAGCATTGTTAAGAGGCAGACACTTTAGTCATTTTAGCCATTTGCTATGTAGTGACCTTGAATTTGGAGTAGAAACAGGGGGAGTGACTTTATTGCATCAGAGGTGTGTCACTTTGCTCACAGCTGATTGGTCCAGTTTCAGTTTGAGCTCTCTTATCCAGAACATAACCTGCCCTGGAGCAGGTTAGCCGTGGAGCGTAAGTTACTATGGAGATGAACACTGCTAAAAGCCAAACCATTTTAATGGTACCCAAAACCCAGGATTAGCACAAACAAAGCTTAAACATATCTGGCAAGCCAGCTAAACCAGCTTCATGGTATAGGCCCCTGTTTGCTTTGACCTCATATCTGGAGTTAATGCATTTATGCTGTTAATGTGTTGCAGCCTGCAATATTTATATATAGGCCTACTTAATATTAAAATTTAATATTCAAACAGTATATACTCATTGTATCTCTGTGTTTTGAAGATTTTGTTTTTAAAAAATACAAATTATTTCTGTGGTAGAAAACATTGTGGCACCAAGATCGGCTACTATGGGGGCCCTTGGGTTTGTTATAGCCCTGGGGCCCTACATGTTCTTAATCGCGTCAAGGCCAATTTATACTTCTGCGTCGAGTGCACGCAGAGGGTACGGCGTACCCTACGCATAGACGCGTTGGATACGCCGTACCGTGACGCGCACCTCTCCAAAAATGTAACAACGCGTCAATTCTACGCGGACCGCAAGCGCTGTGATTGGTCTTGCCAGAACCCTTCCCTCAGGACAATAAATAAATAAAAAAATCTGCGATAGTTGTGTGTGTGTGTGTGTGTGTGTGCGTCCAGAAATTGGATGATAGTTCCTTAGGTCTGCTATAACACAATATTTTGCCAGAATTCATCAAACCCAGCTCAAGTCTCTTCTGGCATCAGGTGTCTCACAGACGGTAGGGTCTCACAGTGATGAGAAAAGTGATCTCTGAATTCTGAAACAATAGGATTTTTAAATTAACTAATACTAGGTGAATATTTAGTATAATACAGGTCCTTCTCAATAAATTAGCATATTGTGATAAAGTTCATTATTTTCCATAATGTAATGATACAAATTAAACTTTCATATATTTTAGATTAATTGCACACCAACTGAAATATTTCAGGTCTTTTATTGTTTTAATACTGATGATTTTGGCATACAGCTCATGAAAACCCAAAATTCCTGTCTCAATAAATTAGCATATCATGAAAAGGTTCTCTAAACGAGCTATTAACCTAATCATCTGAATCAACTAATTACACCTGGGATTCCTGAGGCTTTTAAAAACTCCCAGCCTGGTTCATTACTCAAAACCGCAATCATGGGTAAGACTGCCGACCTGACTGCTGTCCAGAAGGCCATCATTGACACCCTCAAGCAAGAGGGTAAGACACAGAAATACATTTCTGAACGAATAGGCTGTTCCCAGAGTGCTGTATCAAGGCACCTCAGTGGGAAGTCTGTGGGAAGGAAAAAGTGTGGCAAAAAACGCTGCACAACGAGAAGAGGTGACCGGACCCTGAGGAAGATTGTGGAGAAGGACCGATTCCAGACCTTGGGGGACCTGTGGAAGCAGTGGACTGAGTCTGGAGTAGAAACATCCAGAGCCACCGTGCACAGGCGTGCGAAGGAAATGGACTACAGGTGCCGCATTCCCCAGGTCAAGCCACTTTTGACCCAGAAACAGCGGCAGAAGCGCCTGACCTGGACAACAGAGAAGCAGCACTGGACTGTTGCTCAGTGGTCCAAAGTACTTTTTTCGGATGAAAGCAAATTTTGCATGTCATTCGGAAATCAAGGTGTCAGAGTCTGGAGGAAGACTGGGGAGAAGGAAATGCCAAAATGCCTGAAGTCCAGTGTCAAGTACCCACAGTCAGTGATGGTCTGGGGTGCCAGTGACTGCTCACAGTGCCAAAACCACTGGTAAATGGTTTACTGACCATGGTATTACTGTGCTCAATTGGCCTGCCAACTCTCCTGACCTGAACCCCATAGAGAATCTGTGCGATATTGTGAAGAGAAAGTTGAGAGACGCAAGACCCAACACTCTGGATGAGCTTAAGGCCGCTATCGAAGCATCCTGGGCCTCCATAACACCTCAGCAGTGCCACAGGCTGATTGCCTCCATGCCACGCCGCACTGAAGCAGTCATTTCTGCAAAAGGATTCCCGACCAAGTATTGAGTGCATAACTGAACATAATTATTTGAAGGTTGACTTTTTTTGTATTAAAAACACTTTTCTTTTATTGGTCGGATAAAATATGCTAATTTATTGAGACAGGAATTTTGGGTTTTCATGAGCTGTATGCCAAAATCATCAGTATTAAAACAATAAAAGACCTGAAATATTTCAGTTGGTGTGCAATGAATCTAAAATATATGAAAGTTTAATTTGTATCATTACATTATGGAAAATAATGAACTTTATCACAATATGCTAATTTATAGAGAAGGACCTGTATTTCTCAACATTATCCATCTGCAATACCGGAGGCTGCACTTTCAGGACCGCATTTCTAGGACCGCATTTCTAGGACCCTATTTTTTTGTGACAGCGCCACCTACCGAATCGGAGAACCGCAATCCCAGGAATGCATTTCCAGGACCCTAGTTTTGGAGATCCGAAACAAGTGCCACCAAGGCAGTATTTTTTTTTTTTTTTTTTTTAGGTTTTTAAAGGTTTATTACACCCAAATACTGCTTTCTTTATTGCAATTAAATCTGGTTTCTAGGAATGTTGAGTAATTATTGGGTCCAAGTTGCATAATTTAATAACTCCTCAAGTAAAATAAACAAGGAATGGTTTAGCCTTTTCAGTCAATCACATTTTCAAGTACAGAGGGAATACACAAGGATGACTCTGGGGGTAGATTTAAGATTGTGTATATTTTATAAAATAATATATTGCAACAGTTGAATTTGAACACACACAAAAACAAATTTCTTCATGACGTGAACCACATAGGAAGAACTTCATGGACAACGTCTTCACTGACTCCTGAGAGAGAGAAAGATAGAGAAGTGAATGAAATAAGGAACTCTAATTTTTAACTTAAAATCTCAAATCTAAGTCACCACAGAGCACACACATTATATACAATACAAAATTATATCAATCTTCATACCAAATAATGTTCATATTACTGTTATTACATACTGTTCAAAGATTTGGGTGAACAGGTTCTTGAAACATCAATAAAGCGCATCTGAACCGAGAAAAAATAAATAATAGAGAAAAATGCAAGAAATCTGAATAGAAATAACATGTTATTTCTACAATAATATGACTTTTCCTGCCCTTTAAATATTTAAAGCACACATTGTGATGTATGCAGCACTACCTACAAACTGGATGCTCTCCCCTCTTTTGTCACGGATATAGATCTGTATAGCCTTGGTAGTACGAGGAAGGACCGTGTAGATCCGCTCTGACGGTCGAACAAAGTAGAGATAGCCCCGGTGTTCCTGTCCGGGAAGATTTGTCTGTAAGGGTAATGTTTAAATGCACAGTTACCTGACAAATATTTTTTGAGTACTCGCTCCGGTGCGAGGAAGACCCGTTTAGATCTGCTCTGACGGGTAAAACATCTAGAGAACGCCCTCAAGTTAGGCCAAGAAGATTTGTCTGTAAGGGTACTGTCTAAACGCACAGTTACCTGACAAATATTTTTAAAGTAAACCTGGCTCTCCATTTTCTTCCACCCCAGATAGGGGATTTCATCTTTATTTTATATTTTCTTTTAATTCCCACTATAACTGTTATACTATGTATATTTTTATTGTATTCACTTATGAATATTTTAACTTCATTTCTGTGTAAAGCACTTTGAATTGCCCCTGTGTATGAAATGTGCTATACAAATAAACTTGCCTTGCCTTGCCTTGCCTTCAACAAGTTCATTTTATATAAATAAATAGACATAAATTAGGGCTAAGTCTAGGACTTGACTAATTAATTCATCTTTTGTCATACTTCTGCCTGCCCTGAGCTGTGTCCTTGAAAGCACTTCATATAGAGTACAGTACACAATACATGACACAATCTAACACGTGGTATTTTAACAGTCAATTATTATGATGGCCTCTGTTATGCCTGGCTATAAAAACGTCATATGTCTCAATCAACATGATAAAACTCATAACATGTCATGTATTGTGTGGTAACGTTAAACAGGCTGACTGTGAGCATGTGACAGCTAAAACATTACGATTATTTTAACTTACTTAAAAAGAAGAAAAAAAACAACAAGTAACTCAAGCTTTCACAACGAAAGTAATACAGTTGTCTTAAGACACAATTGTGCTGTCACCGAGTCAACACAAGCTTTCATGCAAGTTTAGTTAAACAAATGTGCTAACAATTCATTAACAGCACTATCTAATATACATATGCTATGCATTCAAGACTATTTAGCAAATCACGATCACTTCGGCTTCGTTAACTTTACAATGAAATGCATCATGATTGTTTTTAATGTTAAAATAAAAACTGATTCACATGTGATACTCGCAGCACTCTGATCGTCATCTATCTTTGCTGGTCTTCTAATTCGCTAGGTGGCGTTGTCAATAAAAGAAAAATGCGACCCTACGACTGTGTTCCTGAAAATGCAGCCTCCGGTTGTGCAGATAGATGCTACTCCTTAACAGTTTAATAAAAACCACTCTGATCATACTCTCTTCCTCCTCGCTGCGTTACACAGTGAGAAACGTTCATCAATGATACAAAGCTTATGAAATGAATCATTACTCTGCACCCGATTCACGCTCAGAAGAAAGTATCGAAGCTCTTCATCGTGGCTGGGGAGACTCATCACTTTAGAAATGCACTTCCAAGTTAAAAACTATAGAAATGATCCCTGAAAGTATAGTCTTAACCTGTAACCAGCAAACACAGCTCGAGTCTCTTCTGGCACCAGGCGTCTCACCGACGGTGACAGTAGGTCTGAAATCGGTCTGAAAAAAGTGACAACAACGTCAACTTCATAATCATTACTGCTTCTAGACTTGGAGCTAACGCACTTGTTGATTATTGTCGCGTTTAATAAACACAATGTTGCTAATCCAGTGATTGGTTATTTCTCAAAAGCGCTCTACGTAGCGTGGTAACTTGTAAGCATGTTTTCCACACCGTTTGGGGTTTGTCGTTCTTCCGCTGTTCTCCTGTGTGGTGTAGAACCAATAGAGATATACAGTTATACTAATGTTTTAATATGTACACAATAATTCTCAGCCGTCCACGCTTTTTAGAGCCTGTCTCTTTAAACTCCTCCCTGCTGCGAGTGATGACGCGAGCAGCGCTAAACAGCTGACGTCACACTCACACGGGTTGTTTTCTCGCGAGCCCGTGTACTTCTTAATCTCTCAATACTGTTATTAAAACTCAACAGATCTTTTAGCGGCTTTTCAGCGTTTCCTTTAGGTTCCGCGTTCACTCATTCAAACGGGCGTTAGGTCGCTATTATCAGTAAACACTCGATAGGGTCGTAGCTAATGCTAATGGTGGCGTTGGGTATTTCTTGAATTTCTGTTTCATTTCGTCAGGCCTCTTCAAACTGACACCGCCGAGAGATTCAAGCGTTAGTTTGCGTTTTGGCAGTCGAGGATGAACTGGATTTTCCCTCTATCCAAGGGCTCTGGATCGATCCCTCCTCTGAACAGTTTACAGAAACAAAGACAGAGACAGATCGAGTCTCTCAAAGCTGCTCACTCCAAGTAAGTGTCACGAATGGCTGTGTCCCAAACCTAGAGAGATGAATACCTAGACAGCGCTTATGTATTAAGATAGCAAGAGGGAGCTCACTAGGATTGGAGACAGCCAACATGTACTATACATCTAAGGATTTCGGGGTTGATAACACGTGCTCGCTGGTCTGGTCAGTGACATGTATCATCCTGAACACCCGATGTATGTTGTTGTGTTTTGTGTGTGTGTGTGTGTGTGTGTGTGTTTGTGCGAGCGCGCGTTCTGGATGTGCCGTGCATGTTTCAGATTAAAGTATTAGCTCTTCATAGTTTATTCCAGATCCCTTCTTACTCAACAGGACAGGTTTTAAATGAGTGGCATAGTAACGTTACACCCTGTATCTTTCCTTAACAAGACCGATAGTTCTGACGAAGCCAAATGTACTAGTTATTCAGAGCACAAGAGCTAACCCATTACGAAATGGCGAGTTCATCACAATTCATCTGAACTATCGATATGTCAAGTTTCGTAGAATATAACTCTAATATGAAGCAGTCCATCTTGTTAATAAAGAAAGTGAATTAGATAACAAGCGATTCGCAAACATAATGATAGAATATGTTTCCCGGACTCCTCCATTGGTTTACAAAAAAGATAGTCCCGCCCCAAAACAACGTGATTGGCTCAAATTAATTAAATTAATTTATTATTATTTTTGTGGGCATTTGTATGTGCAGTATTAAAGTCACTAATATGAAGTCAAAATGAACTATTCTTATTTTGTGGAATAATGATATCAAAATATCTTGCAATGATATCTCTTCTGATGTCTTCTGGTGTTTACCTGTCACTCACATGAGATCACAGCAATAAATTCAATAAACTAAATAATTTTTTTCTTGTTTAATACGCCATTTCACTCGGGTATAAATGTCACAATAGGGAAGAAAATAGTTTGCAACTAATGCAGACTTTATAAAAAATGACCAAACAAAAAACAAAATGGCTACTTATGTGTCTGACTTAATTCTGATGTCTCTATAGTCTTGCAGAAATTCAAAAGGATGTAGAGTACAGACTTCCTTTTACTATCAACAATTCAACTATTACTGTCAATATGTAAGTATAAGAATTAATTGTTTTATATATTTATGTGCATTTACACTTGGGTTTTGTGTGTGATTTAATATAAATTGTGGTCCACAGCTTACTCCCACCACAGTTCCCTCAGGAGAAACCAGTGGTCAGTGTGTTTCCACCAGTAGGTCATCATTTAGTAGACGGTAATAATGGAACAATGGTTACCAGCCCACTCATAACTAATGTAAGTTATTTGTCATTTTATATGACTTATGCGCAATGCACGGCATGTAAATCTTCTGGTTTTCTACTCAGATTTCTTTTAGGTAAATATGAAATCAATACTATAATAAGCCTATATTTACGTTCTTAATACTAGTGGTGGGCATAGATCTTTTTTTTAAATCTTGATTAATATCACTGTAATCTTGGAATTAATCTAGATTAAAATGGCTCATTTGAATTCTGCCGAAGGCATTCAGAATATGTGTAGTTTGAATAATAAATAACTTCTGTCCCTTTAAGACCTGACGCACGCATGGATCCCAAACACTGTTCCTGTGAGCTGGTTACGACTGTTTACGTTAAAACTCACCAAGATGGGCATTGAGACATTTTTGTGTCTCAATTGTGTATTTGTGTATTTGACCATTAATAAGCTGGAAAAAGGAGCTAATTTTTGCACTTGTATGTCAGAGGCGGCTTTATTATGGGTATGTGTGTGTGCGCTTCAGATGCGAGCGCGAAATCTGCAGGAATTCGTAGAATTAACGTTATGTGCAACCCTGCGCAAAATTCAGACCAGTCACACCAATACTAACAAAAGTCCAGCAGAACACCCGTTCGCAATGTTCAGAGGATTAAACGGCTAGGTGTACATCCGCGCTAAAATATCAAGGTGAAAGTCATCATAGCTTGCGTAGTATAGATCCAGCTCCCAACCCAACTTTGAGAATAGATTAACGGCGATATTTCTTTTATCGCCCGATAAGAGCCTCACGTTAACGCAGCACGTTAACGCCGATAACGGCCCACCACTAATTTATACACATTAATTTAATGCCACTTTTCACAATCCAATCAATACCTTTTGGATAAACTCTTCAAGTCAAATGCCATTTTGTGTTGACATTAAACTGCATAGCTATCTATGTACGTATTATGTAACAGTTGAAATATTTCCATCAGCTCACTATTTTACGCTTCTCTTTTTATTTTCCATTTTTAGTTTGGAATGCATTCAGATTTAGGGAAAGTTATTCAGAGTTTGCTAGATGAGTTCTGGAAAAGTCCTCCTGCCTTGATATCAGGTCCCAACTTTCCTTAGTGAGTATTTTTCTCCATGTTACTAGAGGTTAAATCAGGTCTAATAAGGAAGATCTCTAATTTGTGCGTTTGTTGTCATCTTTGTCTTGTGGCTCAGTATGTACAAACCATCTGGGATGCCTCCTTACCCAACTCAGAGCTTCCATTTTGTTCCTGCCTTCCAACCACAGGATGGTCAGCGGCCTATTGGCCCTGCCCCTGTGCCACATGCAGGGATGGAGCCTCAACAAGCCCCTCCGCGACCAGCAGCACCAGCTTATGGACTCATCACAGACCTTCCTCTTCCTGTACCAACTGCTGACTCACAGGTACCTAACGGGCATTCATTCCAAAATCAGCCAATTGGTTTACTTACTATTACATTTACTGTATTTTTACACTATACTACATCGAGAGAGCTCACATTGTTCAGAACACGAGTACTCAGCGTCACACACAATGACAACTTGAGTTCCGATCTGACAGTTCAGACTGCAATTTCAAACCACCTACAATTGTGGCTTGAGTAGATTTGATAGAAATCATATTTTTTGTTGATTTCTAATGTTCAGACTACAATAATATGATTTGGGATGTTGTGAACAAACAAAATAGAAACTAGGGGTGATACATTTGCATACGTCATTATGTTTAATGACTTTAAATTTCCACCACCATCTTTGCCACCTGCTACACATCCTGATCCAAATAAAAACAAGGCCACAGTAATTTTTTTTACAGAAATATGTTTCACACCACACACACAATATTGAGAGGTTATATTATGGCGTTCACGCTGTTTTTATAAGCAGCGTAGGGCTGTGTAGCAGTTTCTGAGATTATTTATGCCACACATTATGGAAGCCAATTTCCACCATGACATATAGGCCCGGTTTCATAGACAAGGGCTTAGTTCAATTAGGGAATTTAAGTAGCTTTTATAAACATGCCGTAGAAAAAAAACTAAAACATTACTGGTGTGCATCAGACAAAACAATGCACTGACATATTTTAAGATATTTAGGGCCCCTACCACACACCCGGTGCAGTGTTTTTTGCTAGTTTCAGCCCGACGCAGTTTTCATTTTTACGTCCACGTTGTTTAAATAGCAAATGCATTTGTGCCCATCTGTACACCCATGGGTGTGCTGGTCTGAAAACGAGGTGTGTTCAGGTGCATTGTTGGCGCATTGCTATTTTGAGGCAACTGAAATCGACTGCGCCATTGACCTTCTGGCTTTTAAAGGGAATGGGAGATGAGGCTCTGATTGGTTTATTGCACGTTACGCCCAAAACACACCCATGACTCATTAAGAGACTACATACAACCCTTTTGAACCATGCGCCTGGTGCGCCCATTGTTTTTACCGTCATTAAACTAGCAAAAGTGTATTCAGATACGTTCTAAGTTCACCTGCGCCATGCGCTCAGATCATTAAAATAGGGCCATTAGTTGCTTTCAGTTAAAACAGCTCAAACATGCATTTTAGTCTGGGACTAAGCTTAAAGGGATAGTTCACCCAAAAATGAAAATTATATCATCATTTACTCACCCTCAAGTTGTTCCAAACCTGTATGAGTTTCTTTGTTCTGCTGAACACAAAAGAAGATATTTAGAAGAATGTTTGTAACCAAGCAGATAGAGCAACTATTGACTACCATAGTAGGGAAAAAAATACTAAGACATTATTAAGACAAAATGGGCTTCCATAACTCGTAGCACACTGAAAATACACTATATCTTATTAACCAACATGGTCTTTAGCAATATAAGCTTTTATGAAGCACCATTCTATAATGAAGCGCATTACTCACCACTTTCTATGTGGCGTGAAACAGGAACACACATAATCCAAGCCACAATAACCAATTATCACTCTTGATGTTCTTCCCTTGTAGTCAGGACTAAATGGACACATATACAAGATGCCTGACATCCCAGATACATTTCCAGAACTATCTGAGATGAGGTACGATACTTCAGGCCATTTGTTTTGTCTTGCATTTATTTGTTCTGAGGATGAATTAGATCTTGTTTTTTAGGTAGTTTACTGTACTAAAACATACCAATTACTTTTTCTATTAAAAATACATATGAACATGAACTTGACATTACTCACATTGTGTCATCTCCTAGTGTTTCTCAACTGAAGGACATGAGTGATCAAGACGACGTGCTGTTGGAGTTCTTCATGTGTCTGCCTCAGCTCAAACAAGTAACCTCTGACAAAGAGGATCTGGTCAACAACATTGTAGAGATGGCCAGTGAGTTTCCTGAGCGCACTGTGGTTTGAGCTAGTTACTAACCTCTAGATCAATTTTAGACTAAAGTGAGATGAGTGGGATTTTTCACAGATAACTTGAATCACCAAGTAATAGAGGGAATATATTTTATTTTCAGAGAAGAACCTACAACTTGAGCCGCAACTGGAGGGCAAGAGACAAGAGATGTTGTGTAAAGTATGTACTTTATCAAATACTTGGGTCTAAAAGTCTGTGATTAAATTGTTCAGCTCAACTTGTTTTAGTTCATTGTCAATGTTGATAATGTTATTTGTAATAAAAAAAAAATGTATTAAAAGAGAAAAATGCAAAGTAGAAGCATTAAGTTCACAAGCTGTCTCAGACTTCTGGAGCCCAATGTACATTATTATCTTGTCACCATCTTTCCTTTTTAGAATGCTAACGATAATCTGGTTGTGTGTTTTTTTCGTGTTGTTTTGTTTTTTTCTTCTGTAGTATGAACAGTTAATCCAGATGAAGTCGGTATTTGAAACCAAAATGCAAAGACAACATGAGCTCAGTGAGGTAAAACACGCATGCAAAGATGGAAAAAAATCTCTTTTGCATTTATCATTTCGATACCTGATTGCACGTTGAACAAGGAAATGGCAAATATAATATTCCAGTATTCATGTGATCTAATATTGAAAATATCAAACCTCAGGATTTGCATACCGGTGTTGTGTTTGTGTTTTTTCTGCCTCCATATTGTATGTTTTGCTCTCTTTTTTTATTAATCTTTTTAACCAAGTTATGTTTGTCTCAGGTAATTGGTAGCTCGACTAGATCAAATATGATTGATCTATCATTCATATATATACACCGATCAAGCATAACATTACGACCGGTGAAGGGAATAACACTGATTATGTTTCATCACGGCACCTGTAAGTGGGTGGGATATATTAGACAGCAAGTGAACAATTTGTCCTCAAAGTTGATGGGTTAGAAGCAGGAAAAATGGGCAAGCATAAGGATTTGAGCGAGTTTGACAAGGGCCAAATTGTGATGGCTAGACGACTGGGTCAGAGCATCTCCAAAACTGCAGCTCGTGTGGGGTTTTCCCGGTCTGCAGTGGTCAGTATCTATCAAAATTGGTCCAAGGAAGGAACAGTGGTGAACCGGCGACAGGGTCATGGGCGGCCAAGGCTCATTGATGCACATGGGGAGCGAAGGCTGGCCCGTGTGGTCCAATCAAACAGGCGAGCTACTGTAGCTCAAATTGCTCAAGAAGTTAATGCTGGTTCTGATAGAAAGGTGTCAGAATACACAGTGCATCGCAGTTTGTTGCGTATGGGGCTGCATAGCCGCAGACCAGTCAGGGTGCCCATGCTGACCCCAAAAGTGGGCACGTGAACATCACATGGATGGCCGGGTGCATGTGTGTCGGGGAACACATGGCACCAGGATGCACTATAGGAAAAAGGCAAGCGGGCAGAGACAGTGAGTGCGTTACTTTGGGCAATGTTCTGCTGGGAAACCTTGGGTCCTGCCATCCATGTGGATTTTACTTTGAAACGTACCACCTACCTAAGCATTGTTGCAGACCATGTACACCCTTTCATGGAAACGGTATTCCCTGGTGGCTGTGGCCTCTTTAAGCAGGATAATGCGCCCTGCCACAAAGCAAAAATGGTGTTTGAGGTGTTGACTTGGCCTCCAAATTCCCCAGATCTCAATCCAATCGAGCATCTGTGGGATGTGCTGAACAAACAAGTCTGATCCATGGAGGCCCCACCTCGCAACTTACAGGACTTAAAGGATCTGTTGCTTAAATCTTGGTGCCAGATACCACAGCACACTTTCAGGGGTCTAGTGGAGTCCATGACTCGATGGGTCAGGGCTGTTTTGGCAGCAAAACCTGGACCAAGACAATATTAGGTTATGCCTGATCGGTGTGTGTGTATCGTTTTTGAAAGAAGTGTCTTTTTCTCATTTGTTTGCTCATTTACTTGATCTCATTTACTTCATAAATACAGTAAAAACAAGTTTTTGGAAATATGATTATTTCCTTCTATTTTAATATACTTTAAAATATAAGTTATTCCTGTAATGCCAAAGTTGATTTAGTGCTTAGTTATTATGTTTTTTTCTTATTATTAATTTTATTTGTAACTTAAACACGTAACATTTTTGCTGCTTTTTGATTTTTTATATATTTTTAACTGTGATACATTTTTGTCAGGATTCTTTAATGAATAGAAAGTCAAAAAGAACAGCATTTATTTGATATTTAAAAAAAAATTCAACATTATAAAATGTCTTTAATGTCACTTTTGATCAGTGTAATGTGTCCTTTTTCTTTTTTAATCTTACTTACCCCAAACCTTTGAACAGTAGTCTATCACAGTTTCCACAAACATATTAAACACCACAACTGTATTCAATACTGATGATAATAATAATAATAGTTTCTTGAGCAGCAAAGCAAATCATTATATTAGAATGATTTCTGAAGGATCATGTGACGCTGAAGACTGGAGTAATGATGCTGAAAATTCAGCATTTCTTTTAATTGAAATGTTAATTTTCATATTCCTCTGCCAGAGCTGCAGTCTGAGTGCGCTGCAGGCCAGATTAAAGGTAGCGGCCCATCAGGCTGAAGAGGAGTCCGAGGAGACAGCGGAAAACTTTCTGGAAGGAAAGACAGAGATTGACGACTTCTTAGGCAACTTCATGGAAAAGAGAACGGTATTAAAGCAATATTCAGTATGAAACGACAAACGAATGTTATATGCACCTCCAGTAGAAATCTATAGGTGCACCACACTACATATTAAAGACATGTGAAAGTTACAAAAGTATAACTTTATACTTTTCTCAAGCCTGGTGTGATGTTCATGAGACTTTTTCTGCTTCAACTTCCTGTTACAATAGGAAGTCAACACAGGATCACTTGTCAAGCCATTTCATTGTCTTATCATAAGGTTTGATATAAAAACTTCCTAAAAGTTAAAATGAGGATCTAACCTTTTGTTTCAGCTTTGCCATTCCAGAAGAGCCAAAGAGGAAAAGCTCCAGCAATGCATGAACACACATGGACAGTTCCCCACCACACATTAGATTGAACATCCCAGTGCTCTTTCCTTGGAGGAAGGTATGTTTACGGATTGATTCACTTGTGGTAAGAAAGTGTTTTCAGCTTTTATGTTGATTCAAAACATTAAATTATATTCTTTATCGCAGGTTCGGGATCAATCTACCAGCAGACCGGTGGTCTTGAGACAAGCAGCACATCTTGTGGTCTACAGCCTTGATTGGGCAAACCTAGATATATATGACGAAAGTGATTTCTGCATCATTCTTTAATGAAATCAAAAAGATTTTTGCACACGATTCCAAAAGTGTTACGCTCACACTTGTTGAGTAGACCAGATGCGAGTACGTCTGGCTGTGCCCAGTCTGGCTGTGACCCAAAGGCTGAGGAGAGGAGAGCAATCTGTCTTTAATAGTGTTCAGAAACAGCTTGAGTTCTAAGCTTATTAGTTCAGTTGATGATGTGACAAATGGGGTTGGGCCTTGTACGCACTTGAAAATGATTTTTGAACAATGTTAATGCTGCCGTAAACGTACAACAAAAACATACTGTATTTAATGATGTTGATAAAAAGCCTTTATTATAATTAGATATTGTATTATATGTTTATTTAATTTGATAGATTAATAAAACATTTAGAATAATCTCGGTTAAGTGTGGGTTTGCATCTTCAGTAACATGAATGAAATCATACGCTGGAGGTATATGCACAATATATCGGTTGTGTGAGAGATTTATTAAATTCATAGGTACTGGTTGATATTGGAAATTTAATTGTGCTTATTTTCCCTACTCTTAAATTGAGATTGTCACTTAAAATATCTTCCTGAACACTAGAAAATGTAACGGTGTTGATTGTAATAATCAATTCTGAAAACTCTACATTGTCATATCATTTATTTGTAGCATTTTTAATGCTATTTCTATGTCTACGGGGTGTTTTTAATATGCTTTAAGACAAACCATGTGCAAATTCATGTCAACACCATTGCGGAGTACTTTCTCCTTTAAACAGCAGTGAACCAAAGACCAAGCAGCAACCTCCCGCAGTTTCTCTTGACTTGAACTGCAATTCATCGCCTGGCCGCTAGAGACAGGCTCCAGAAGGGAGCAGAATCCCATTGAACCCCATGTTAAAATGCCCAACTTTACAGGAGAAAAAAAAACATGTTTACAGCCTGGTACAAATTGTGGTTTAGGTCTATACTGCTAATTTTGCCCTTTGGGACAACTGTGAGGGGGGTGAATTTTTTTTATAACTCATTCATTTACATTATATAAAGCCTTAAAGGTCCCGTTCTTCGTGTTTTTTGAAGCTTTGATTGTGTTTACAGTGTGCAATATAACATGTGTTCATGTTTCGTGTGTAAAAAAACACAGTATTTTTAACACAATTTACTTATCTGTACACCGCTGTTTTCACTGTCCTAAAAACGGCTGATGACTTCCTTTATTCTATGAAGTCCCTCCTTCAGAAATACGAGTTCTGATTGTGTCAGTGGTTCCCGTGTTGTGATTTGACCGCAGCTTAGCGCACGTGGCACGGTTCCTGTGTTGTGATTCGACAGCAGCTTAGCGCACGTGGCACGGTTCCTGTGTTGTGATTCGACAGCAGCTTAGCGCACGTGGAAAGGTCACGCCTCTTAACGGGAGATATATGCGCTTAATGATCTCTACAGCGTCCCTGGGAAAGCCAAACAAAGGTGATTTGACTCCGGGATGAAAATAACAGCGTCTCGACGACATGGCGACAAACACACTCAAACGCAACACTTCCTCTTCTCCACGTGGGACAGCAACAAGACCACACCCCCTTTTTTCGCGTGGTCTTGTGGGCGGAGGTTAGTCTGTTCTACTGTTCTACTGACGTCATTTATGAAGGAAGTACCAGGATGTAGTCCAAGCCAGCCGTTCGCTGTAGGCATTGAAAGGGAACTTCTGTTAAATAAAATATCTTGCTTGGCATTGAACTTTGAGCTTTATAATTTTACAGGTATTATTTATGCTCTAACAGCAACATTACACACTAACTAAAGTTTGAACAGTGGGATCACAAAGAACGGGACCTTTAAAGTTCTGCATAATTAAGGGCGTGGCCACTTTGAGTTACAGGTGGATAGCCATTTATCTGCTGTCTGTTAGTCATCACATCACCTCAGCTCCACCCACGTCCCGCCTCTTTGCCCATTTTCTATTATCCGGGAGTGACTCGCTGCCAAGATGGCAACGGCCAGCTCGTCCCTACTTTACGCTCCAAAACTGCTCTTCAGAATCCTATGGGTGACCTCACGGACACTACGTCCATATTTTTTTTTACAGTCTGTCAAAAACCAATCACGACAACGTGTGATCATCAACCAGTGGGTCTCTTTTTACAGTCTATGTTCTCTGCGCTGGTGTGAGTGGGTGGAGGCGGGGATTATTTGCATATTCATAGAACCACGTAAGGGTGTAAAGTTACATTCAAGCTATTTTAAGACATATTTTTTTCCTAGAGGAATTTAAAAAAAAAAAAATGTAATTTTGGTGCGCAAAGATGAATACGGGGGACTTTAAAAACCTGTTTGGAACTATTCATTTAACTCTTTCACCGCCATTGATGGAATTTTTTGGCTGTCTGTGTTGTACGGTAAAGGGCCGCTATTACGCATTTTCTTAAAGAGTAGTTAATCTCAGGATCAAAACAGAGACAAAAAGGAGCAGAAACAAGCGGTAAAAGCATTGCTTATGCACGTTGTAATCGTCATGGGTGTCACTTCTGTCCAGCCCCCCTAAAAAAATGTGTGATTAACCTTTCATTCTTATGAAACTGGCGAGAGGCTTCAGCCCGTCTTTTAATCAGCATGTTCTTCAGTCCGCTGTGGCAGCAGAGGGGTGTGCGTTGATCTGAGCCTCATTGGTCTGTCACTGCTCATCAATGTCAAAATATTTGAGAAAACCAATCAAATCACAGTAGGCTGCTTTATGTATGCGCAGAAGCTCCAGTGGCTGAGCGCAAATTAATTTAATACATTTTGTTACCTAGCTTTCCTGTTAGCCTTCAGTAAATTAACATGTCTACAAAAATGATTCATTAAACATAAAAATATCAGTTAAACATACGTTTACTTTCTTCACTGACAAAAATGGAAAATCTTTATCAGTCATATCTGCCCA
The DNA here is from genome assembly GCA_023566225.1 of Romanogobio albipinnatus. Lineage (NCBI taxonomy): Eukaryota > Metazoa > Chordata > Actinopteri > Cypriniformes > Gobionidae > Romanogobio > Romanogobio albipinnatus. The sequence continues at coordinate 23,169,939 of CM042241.1, forward strand.
CTGACATGGTTTTCAAGCTATTGTTATCTAATTTTTTGGCGTTCAGAACATTTTAAAATGCACATATGTAGATCATAGAAATCAATTTTCTCGAGGGGCCATGCCCCCCAAACCTCACATTTGGGATCTCAGTGATCATAAACCTGCCTACTTTGTATGATTAAGGGATGTAAAATATGGTCATACAGAATGAGGCATTAATATTTGCTTTATAGGAATAAGGGACCCACTTTATATTAGGTGGCCTTAACTACTATGTACTAACATTTTAATTAATCATTTGATACAATGCACGTATTGTGTACATACATGTTTTTACATTGTACTTACATTTAAAAAAATACCTGCATGTAATTACATCTGTAATTAATTTCTGTAGTTGTAATTACACAGTTGACACTTCCCTTACACCTAACCCTAACCTTAAACTTACCCATACCACCACACCTGTCCCTAACTTTACCCGTATCACACCTCAATATCAGCAAAAGTGTTTTGCAATACAATATAAACACAGTTAGTACATTGTACTTCTTTTTGGATGTAAGTACATAGTAGTTAAGGCCACCTAATATTAAGTGGGGCCGGAATAAGTAATAATAAACAGCCAATATCCTAATATGCATACTAACAAGCTACTAGTTAATAGTGAGAATTGGACCCTATATACTAAAGTCTTAGCAATTTTTTTCTTCATATCCTCACTGGGGGCTGAGCCCCCCTAAAATTAAAATCCTAGAATCGCCCCTGGTAATCATTGAAAAAAAATTACGATTTTCGCAGCGAATTTGGCGATTTTGGTCACAATGTTGCTCTTTTATGAAACTTACATTGAAGTGTTGATAAAGAATGTATGAAGCTAGAATAAAATGTTTTTGTTTTTTTTAAAGCAGAGGCTGTTATTTCTTTTAATATATTGCATGTTCAGATATTCATACAACCAATTATCCTGGGGCAATGCCATTTTTGTGAAAATGATCAAAAAAAGCTGGCGGTGACTGGCACATTTGTTTTGGTCCCCACGCTGGTGGGGAAAGAGTTAATGACGTCAATTACTCATTTCACAAAGATTCATGTAACACACCATTTAGCACTAGCATTCTCAGTAAAAATTGGCTCCAGATATGCTGTTTGGCAAACACTTTATTGAGCGCATTTGCCCTATATTCATATGTTCCAGACAACACCTACTGGTACAGCTGAAAAGTTAATCACATGGATGTGTGAGGGATTGATTGTCTATTTGTCAGAGTATGACTACAGTTACTGAAATGGGAAGTAAATGTCATGTGGGTGACAGTTCTTGTTTTCACATATACAGCAAATTCTCACTATTTCTATTTAAAAGTTCCTATGAATACAAATGAAACGCGCAGGTGGGAATCTGATGGTCTTGATAGCTACAGTCCAATTTCCATGAAGATATGAGCTATGTTTGGAATGCAATACTAGCCTACTCTATACCGCCTGCTGTATGTAGTATGTGAAATTAGAAAGCATTATAAAATGCAGTACATTTCAAACAACAGTATGCTACTCTACGGTCATCTAGCATATGGTGAAATAAAACAGTTGCGATATATTTCTCAAACAAATAATACAAAAATATTCGTAATCAAGAACGATCTGAAAAAAATTGTTTATGCAATGCTTTGTGGGACACGGTATTTTAAGCAGTGTGTATTTTGGCAAATGCACTGTAGTATGTATTCTGGGTATCTGATATATGTTCTGTGTATTAGTATGAGTAGTATGGTAATATGCTGTTTCGGACATAGTTAAAATGTCTGGAAAATGTCAAGACAAAAAAATGACTTGAAGAATCAGACAGCGAAATATACAGTCAAACCAAAGCTTAAAATACTAGACAGGAAATAACTTTACTATAATGGAATATGGTCTTATTGCCAGACTCTTGGATATTGAGTACATACTTAAATATAAATTCACACAGATAAAAAAAAATTAAAAATTAAAACAAATAAAATAACATTAAAAATACAACATCGTTCCCAGATTGATACCGGTTACTGTGCTTGTATCCCTCATTGTCACCAGTTCTGTTTTAGTTCAGGCGTTTGTTTTGAGCACCTCGTCCTAATCGGGGTCCTTAGCGTCGTCTCCAGCACTGGAGGAGTGGCTACTGAGGTCCGCCACGCCCGATTCAAAATCACTGCAGGTTGAAAGGTCATCAGGGTCACCGCTCTTGGGTTGGGCTGCTAGCTCTAGTGGCAGTGTGAAGGAAGGAGTGCGTTTCTCGCTTCTCGGGGTGGTGAAATAGTCCAGTGGGCTGCCGAGTTCACACTCGCTTGGAATTGGCCGGCGGGCCCGTTCAGACAACTTCTTGGTCTTCTTCCGGTCCCCTGAAGTCGTCTTCTCCTTCAGCTCGGCAAGTCTCTGTTTAAGTGAGGGAGTTTGAAGATGTCAGTTTTACATCAGTGCAGCAGATAAAAGGAACAAATGCAATTCTAATGGGCTGTTTGAAATGGAACACTAGCATACTGTAATGTGTAATATCAGAATGAATCCCATCCCAGAGAGGGCGATGGCTACTTGGTGATGCGTTTTCAAATGCTTATGATACATATGTGATATTTATGCATGCATGTGTATGCCTTGTCCAGCGTCCGTCTCCCGTGGTACCTCCTGGTGGGTGCTAAGCTCCTCCTCCAATTGCTGTGACTCCTCCCTTACTGCGTTCAGGCAATCGGCTGGAGACTGTGAAGTCACATTTTTCTCTGCACGGCCGTACATCCCCTTCCAAAACCTAGATCATAATTTATAGTTGATTAATCCTCTATTAGTTTTATTAGTTATCCAAAAAAAAAATAAAAAAATAATGTTTATTCACTTAGCAAAAACATAATGCCTTTGTCTTGGTCACACCACGTCCCGCATTTTAAAATGCCATCGTTGCACGACATGCTTTTTTATTTAAAAGGTGCACTGTGTAAATTTTAGCCCACCGCTCACCCTCCCTTTCGAACCACATAGAGAAGCTACGGTGGTCGACACAGGACAAAGATGTCGTCTGAGACAGCAGAGAGTAGCTAGCGCTCTGTAGAGCAGTTTGTCCGTTTAGGGCTAATGTACAAACATGGCGACTTCACTGTAAGGGGACCCGCGGTGTATGTAGAAAGAAATGGCTCATTCTAAGGTAATAAAAACATAACGGCACATTATGTAAGGTCTCTTTATACACCACTGAAATTATATTGCATTTCTGTCAATAGATCCTCATAAATATTACACACTGCACCTTTAAATTTGTAAGCATATTCATTGATTCTTCAGCCATCAATGTGATTTGTATCTTCTTAGTGACTGAACAGAAAATTGCATTTATATTAGGGAAGGTTTTTTTATATTGTTGATTTCTTGTTTGCATGTTCTCCTAGTGTTGATGCGGGTCAGTGTTTAGTATTACTTACTATTATAGTATTATTACGACTACAACAACTATTATTATTAGCAGTAGTAGTAGTAGTAGTAGTAGTAGTAGTATTATACTATTATAGTATTTATTAATATTTTGAATCAGGTTGTCAGTTTTTAAGTTTCATTTCACTTTCATTTTTTGTTTAAAGGGATAATTCACCCAAAAAAATAATTTCTCTTATCATTTACTTCACCCTCAAGTTGTTATAAACCTGTATGCATTTCTTTCTTCTGCTGAACACAAAAGATGATATTTTGAAAAAGCAAACAGTTGATGGACCCCACTGACTTCCATTCTATGGAAGTCAATAGAGTGTTGCAGGTATGACGTAAAATTGAAGGCCAAAAAGCGGAAATGAGTTTTTAAGTCAGAAATTAGCATTTCCGGTTCCATCGTCCCAAAGTCAATGTTTTTTTAAAAATGGGATTTTGGTTAAATGGCTGAAATAAGGTCTGTGGTGAGCACAAGCTCAAGACACTTTCACATTATATTCTACGACATAAAATGCACCAGTATTACCCCACTCGTGATTTTTTTTGAAGCTGTTACGTGTCTTGAAATGTGGCTAAATGGGACTACAGAGGCTATATGGGACATTAAACATCATCAAGCCGAACAGGTAAGCTCAGTCCAGTTAAACAGCCTCATTATGCTTATAATAGTTTATAAGAGCACAATTATAACTCAAACATTTTGGGAACATGTTTTTAGATAAAAACTGACCTGTTGTCAGATGCTTAGTGATGGTGACATTGAAGTCATGGGACAGTAGTGTAATTTTGTTTATAGCCTACCTTTAGCCTTTTTTTTCTGGCTACTGCATTTAGGCTTCACAATTAATAAAAGTTCATTAAAAAAATATTTATATTATATACAGTGAGGAAAATAAGTATTTGAACACCCTGCTATTTTGCAAGTTCTCCCACTTGGAAATCATGGAGGGGTCTGAAATTGTCATCGTAGGTGCATGTCCACTGTGAGAGACATAATCTAAAAAAAAAAAATCCAGAAATCACAATATATGATTTTTTAACTATTTATTTGTATGATACAGCTGCAAATAAGTATTTGAACACCTGTCTATCAGGTAGAATTCTGACCCTCAAAGACCTGTTAGTCTGCCTTTAAAATGTCCACCTCCACTCCATTTATTATCCTAAATTAGATGCACCTGTTTGAGGTTGTTAGCTGCATAAAGACACCCGTCCACCCCATACAATCAGTAAGAATCCAACTACTAACATGGCCAAGACCAAAGAGCTGTCCAAAGACACTAGAGACAAAATTGTACACCTCCGAAAGGGCTACGGGGAAATTGCCAAGCAGCTTGGTGAAAAAAGGTCCACTGTTGGAGCAATCATTAGAAAATGGAAGAAGCTAAACATGACTGTCAATCTCCCTCGGACTGGGGCTCCATGCAAGATCTCACCTCGTGGGGTCTCAATGATCCTAAGAAAGGTGAGAAATCAGCCCAGAACTACACGGGAGGAGCTGGTCAATGACCTGAAAAGAGCTGGGACCACCGTTTCCAAGGTTACTGTTGGTAATACACTAAGACGTCATGGTTTGAAATCATGCATGGCACGGAAGGTTCCCCTGCTTAAACCAGCACATGTCAAGGCCCGTCTTAAGTTTGCCAATGACCATTTGGATGATCCAGAGGAGTCATGGGAGAAAGTCATGTGGTCAGATGAGACCAAAATAGTGGTTGTAGCATCATGCTTTGTGGGTGTTTTTCTGCACATGGGACAGGGCTACTGCACTGTATTAAGGAGAGGATGACCGGGGCCATGTATTGCGAGATTTTGGGGAACAACCTCCTTCCCTCAGTTAGAGCATTGAAGATGGGTCGAGGCTGGGTCTTCCAACATGACAATGACCCGAAGCACACAGCCAGGATAACCAAGGAGTGGCTCTGTAAGAAGCATATCAAGGTTCTGGCGTGGCATAGCCTGTCTCCAGACCTAAACCCAATAGAGAATCTTTGGAGGGAGCTCAAACTCATGCTTCTCAGCGAGTGGGCCAAAATCCCTCCTGCAGTGTGTGCAAACCTGGTGAAAAACTACAGGAAACGTTTGACCTCTGTAATTGCAAACAAAGGCTACTGTACCAAATAATAACATAGTTTTTCTCAGGTGTTCAAATACTTATTTGCAGCTGTATCATACAAATAAATAGTAAAAAAATCATACATTGTGATTTCTGGATTTTTTTTTTGATTATGTCTCTCACATTGGACATGCACCTACAACGACAATTTCAGACCCCTCCATGATTTCTAAGTGGGAGAACTTGGAATATATATATATATATATATATATATATATATATATAAATAAATAAATAATATTAATAATAAGTAATATTTAGCTTTTATTTATTACCTTTTTATTTACAAATTACTTTTATTTTAGTTGCCAAGGAAATTTCAAAAAAAAAAATTAAGTTTAAGTTCATCATATAATATTTATATTTTATCTATACTTTATTTCAATTAATGAAAATGATTTTGAATATGGAAATTAATTTAAGTTTTAGTGAAGAAAACAGCAGATTAGGCAAATTAGAGACACTAAATTGTCTGTAGATGTGGATGAATGTGGATGAATGGATGAATATCTATTAAGACGTTTAGTTTTGTACCTAATATTACATATAATTTAAAACTTTATTTAATGAGATTAATTTAATTGAAGTAAATAGTAAGAAAATGAGATGTTTTATTCAAATCTGTTATGTAGAAGTTAGTCTAAAGTTAGTCTAATTCACCAATAAGAGTAATACAATGGTTAGCATAAGCTTTTTCCTCAAAAAAAAAAAGTTGTTTATATCCACACTGTGTCACACTGTGCCTCCAGGTAACATACCTAAAAAGACCACCATTCATTTTTTCTGAAACTCCCCTTTTCTCTCTTCCTCAAACACTACTGAAAGTCACTTGAAAAGGCTTTTTGATCAAGAACATGGATGTTATTTGTTAAACTCTCATTCTATAAGCACTTTAGGATTGGATTAGCCTAAATTAAATCATTAAAAATGGGCAAAACACCATAGTAAATTACATCAAAAAGTAGCACTTAAGGCACCCAAAGTACACTAAAGTGCCTTGGTGTAAATAATTAACAAGTTTATTTTCCCCCTTTAATTCTTATTTAAAGAAATCCAACACCTTTTTCTATTGGTACATTGGCTGAAACAATGTGTCACTGCAAGCTATTTTGTGTCCAGTATGGTTTCATTTCTCATTCTTACAGTATGGAGCTTTGTCATCTCTGAGCCAAATCAGAAGAAAGCACGACTATTGTACAACTTAAGGGGACATTAAAAAAGGTTAAATGATCGTTTAAAGGCATCAGGGCCATTAAAATCATGTTGACTTACTTAAAGCAGTAGGCAGTGGTGAGAGGTTTCAGAACACCCTGTGTCTGGCTGTGGTCTGTCCTGTACAGAGGGTTTGTGTATTCTGCCCGGTTCTCCCACAGGTGTGGCCACAAGGAGTGTGTTCGCTCTTGTAACCTGTATAGCGTACAAAGAGGGAGATTGAATGAATAAACTAGCACATAAAGGTAATGAAACGATTCTATATCAAGGCCTTACCACAAGCATGAAAAAAAAAATCTAATCTCAACCTCAGTTTTCTTGATTGCTGAAGTTGTAAACTCTATTGTCATCAATAAAGCGTTTAAGTACTGGCATGTTTGTTTACTGGCATATTTGTTTAGTCAGCTTTGCAGCTTATTCTGGCCCTTTAGACAGGAAGAGAATCTAAACAACATATAAAGGGATGAACCATAGTTCTTGTTTTGCTCATTTCACAGAGCGCTTCTCAGTCTGGCCTCCACACCACTCGGACACCTGGCCTAGTTTTTGGTGTGTTCCACACCGTTGGGACTAGACTGACCCCATTGGTAGCTTTTCGTCAGATTGAGCATGTTGAATTGGCGGCGTCCATCTGTGATCACTCTTAATAGCCTTTCAGCTTAGTGAAACCGTGGTCTCAGCTTTGTAACATTTATTTAGCTACACCAGCTCAGTTTTGGTTAGGGTAACCATAACCCTAACCCTTGAGAACAGTATGGCTATGTTAGTTCACCAGTAGACCAGCACTATACCAGCTCCAACCAGCCTGAACCAACATATTCTGGTTTAAGATGGATTTTTTTAGCAGGGTACTACTTCCAGGTTCTGAAGTGTACATCTGATGAACACTGTACCATCCCATGAGATCACAGGAGAAGAGTTGTGGATAGCAAACAGGGGTCACAGCAGTGACAACATAACGGATGTAGTATATTAAAATTTAATTCATACCACCCATTTTCACAGTATTACAGAACATCCATTTTAACAGTCGCACATTTCAAGTACATTTCAAACCAAATGTAGTACATGTTAAGCAGTACACGATTTCAGGCGCAGCATTTGTTTATGGTTTGTGTATAGCCACAGTCAACAATCTGCATTGTCAAAAGCGCTATATAAATAAGGTTGACTTGACTTGACAGTCTTAGCTCTTCCAGTATCCCATTTTGAATGACAAATACAGACCACTGCCACCTGCTGGTATGGAGATTTATTTCCTCTCATGCAGATGCACTACGTACATAGTCGTTGGCCATTGGTTGTAGTATTCGCAATGTTCAAACACAAGGGTTGTGTCCAAAATCGCATACTCTCGAGTAGGTACTTATTTTGAATAAGTAATTCCTACACAACCACTAAAAATATTCTATATAGTATGAATGGGTGTTATGATTGTAATCTGGAAGTAATACATTTGCCATGTTGTCTTTATGATGTGACTATTAGAACATTAGTTACGTTGCTTCTCTAACATTCATAAATCCTCTCCCGTGGCCTCATGGGATACTAGTAAAGTGTCTATGGTATACACACTTCAGAATCTCGTCAGAAGAAGGTGGTCACTTTTTGCCTACTCTTTTATACTGTGAATTCGGAAATACTTCTCTCTCACATACTGTTTTTCACCTACTACTGTATATAGTGGGGAAGTATGCGATTATGGATGCAGCCAATTTTTGGTCCAGACTTAAGCGACATGAGTTCAAACCACAGTCGCTACTAGTTCTTTGATCCACAGTCGCTACTAGTTCTTTGATCTTGGTTTGTTGTGTCTGGGCCTTTAGGAGCCGTCATAATATCAATCCGCACCCGTTCATAAAAACCTGTGCACCTGGACTCACAAACGCTACGTAGCAATAGCATCTGTTTGGATCCTGCCATTTTTGGGCAATTTGCCAGTAAACAGACTGTGGGCATCTATACTAGTACATCTATAACTATCACAGTTCTAAAAGTAATACATTTCTGTCAAAGCTGTGACCTAGCTGTTAGCCTACATGCTCTGACATGTTGAGCCGCAAGTGCTCATGCAGCTGGTCCTGTTCGCCCCTCTTCTCTTTTCCTACTAAGCATCCTTAAAAGTGGCAAAATGTGGTTGGTGTTCTTACTTCAAGTCTCTCCTTTCTTTCTGGCAATTGCCGATGAAGTTCCCGTACTGGCAGGAGTAGATGTTTGTGTGTAGCTGTATGAGGAATCGCTCATTGAACTCAAACGCACAGGGGAACTGCTGCATCAGCTGCCACACACACTCCAGAAACTGGTCCATAACTGGGGAAACCTCCTTAGGGTCACCATCAAGATGAGCATACCTGAATGTAGAAGATTTTATGGTAACACTTTATTACGACAATCTACTAACTATAAGTAATTTTGCAACTACCAGTGATTAGAGTATTTGTAGACTGTCACTATTTTAATGGTCCCGACAGACATTCTACTGAATACAAGTAACTTTGCAAGTACATGTCAACTTATTCTACTAACCTGAACCGTAACAGTCTACTAATACACTAATGAGATTTAGTTTACATGTAGATGGAAATTAAGAGAGAGTTAGTTTACATGTACTTGCAAAGTTACTTATAGTTAGTAGAATATCTAAAGTGTAAAATACTTTATTAATAAATGAAGATGAAATGTAAATTATATAGTAGAAGTAAGTCCGCGTGTCCACCAAAGTGTTTTTAGCCATGTGAAAACGCTAGGCGCTCTGCTGAAAACGCCTTGCTGTGAGCACTTGAGCGTTTTTTTTTTTTTTTCAGTTGACACTCTTTGCTTGTTATGATACATAATATCCGCGGAAGTTTTACTAGTATCTAATTTCACAGATAGTTTCTGTATTGATTCTATTTGCGCTGGCTCATTATTATGCTGCTTGTTGTCATCTGTTGACTTTGTACAAGCCGAATGTGGTGGTTGGTCGGTGCTGTATTTGTCCCGTCCCTCCTCCACTGTGATTGGATGGCTGGGTGAAAATTGACAGTGATGAGCACTGCGTTTTACTCAAAGTTGAACATACTTCAACTCAAAAAAGTTGGCGTTCTAAAAACGCGGAGCTCCCATTGAAAACAGTTGGATATGCCAGCCAGCCATGTGAAAAAATGCTTTGGTGGACACACGGCCTAATGATGTCATCATTTACCCTTATTTAATTCCAAACTTTCCTTTTCTCAGATTTCATTCACACTTTTGCATATTTCAAATCGGTGCATCATACTACAAAACACGAAAATTCCAGCGGTGTCGCCAAATTTAAATATGTGCATATACAAACTACTTTTCATCTGTAAATAACAACATAAACATTAAAAAATATATATCGTATGACTTCAGAAGACTATGTAATTTGTTGGAGAGTTGTATGGACCACTTTAATTATGCGTTTTTACCTATGGGCATATAAGCTTTTGCTATAATGTAGGAACATTATTATTTTAATTTCTTTTACTTTTTTTATGTCATAAGAAAAATGTATTTTTTTTTGGTAAACTGACCCTGTAGCATTTCATGCTTAGATTGTAGAGGCTCACCTAAAGTTATAGACACAGTCTAACAGATACTGTGACTAAACCATGAGTCATGCAGTATACAGTTGTGGATTGAGCAATGAGGCCTTTCTGGTTTCACGTTATCCATGCACAACAAAAACAGTAGAGGAGATTCACAGAAAGCTGTTCTTCAATTCAATCATGCCATTCAATGAATACAAAAAAAACTATGTGTCCCGTGCTGGCAAAATGAGTCGGAATGGGCAAATTTTCAAAAATGACAATGTTATTTCACATTCACTAAAAAAAACCTTCAAAATGGTGTATGATTTGTTTGAATTAGAAAAAAAGGTCTGTTTGAAGTCGTTAGAGTCAGCATTGTCAATTTTCTGAAGGTTCCAAAACAAAAATGACCTATTAACCATACCTTAAAATCCCTAGTAATAACACCAAATTTGACACACACCAAGTCAAAACCATTATATATATATATATATATATATATATATATATATATATATATATATATATATATATATATATATATATATATATATATATATATATATATATATATAAATAACACACACACACACACACACACACACACACACAAAGGATTATTAGGAACACCATACTAATACTGTGTTTGACCCCCTTTCACCTTCAGAACTGCCTTAATTCTACGTGGCATTGATTCAACAAGGTGCTGAAAGCATTCTTTAGAAATGTTGGCCCATATTGATAGGATAGCATCTTGCAGTTGATGGAGATTTGTGGGATGCACATCCAGGGCACGAAGCTCCTGTTCCACCACATCCCAAAGATGCTCTATTGGGTTGAGATCTGGTGACTGTGGGGGCCATTTTAGTACAGTGAACTCATTGTCATGTTCAAGAAACCAACTTGAAATGATTCGAGCTTTATGACATGGTGCATTATCCTGCTGGAAGTAGCCATCAGAGGATGGGTACATGGTGGTCATAAAGGGATGGACATGGTCAGAAACAATGCTCAGGTAGGCCGTGGCATTTAAACAATGCCCAATTGGCACTAAGGGGCCTTAAGTATGCCAAGAAAACATCCGCCACACCATTACACCACCACCACCAGCCTGCACAGTGGTAACAAGGCATGATGGATCCATGTTCTCATTCTGTTTACGCCAAATTCTGACTCTACCATCTGAATGTATCAACAGAAATCGAGACTCATCAGACCAGGCAACATTTTTCCAGTCTTCAACTGTCCAATTTTGGTGAGCTCGTGCAAATTGTAGCCTCTATTTCCTATTTGTAGTGGAGATGAGTGGTACCCGGTGGGGTCTTCTGCAGTGCTTAATTTGTAAAGTGGGAGGTCCCGGAGCGCAGAGGGGGGGTGGATCCGGCGACTCAAAACGCAGGTTGGAGGTAACGGAACAAAACATTTTTTTACACTGCCTATAGCAGTGCTTCTCAATCTTTTTTCAATAACGTACCCCCTATCATTTTTTTTTTCTCAGCCAAGTTATTAAAAATCATTTGAGATAGAAATAAAAGTAAATATATATATATATATTAAATATTAAATATATATATATATAATTTTTTTATTTTTTTTTGGGTGACATTATTTTTTACCACTTTCATTAAGTTTTGCTTTGTAGAAAAAGCCATGCATTGCGCTTGCATTGCGCGTGAACTGCAGCGCATCTAATCATAAATAAATTAAACTCAGCATAGGCCTATGCATACATTAGCCATTAAATATATTTGTTGCATTGGATGGTATCCTTTCTACAACAGACCAGGGCTTTCTCGCGGCTCGCATCAGCAGAGCATTGCGTCAATAGACCGCAAAACAAACAAGGCCGCGTGTAGCCTATTCAAGACCGTTTTTATTTTTATTTCAGAACATGCACTGCACGGGTGCGAAATGTACAAAAATACACTGCATGAATTGTTTTCACAAGCAGTTATTTTTCGGAATATTAAATTAACCAAGAAAAAAAAAAAAGAAAAACCCTCCATCCAGATAAACAGCAAATGGCTATTGTGGGACTTAAATAAACACAATGAAATTTCATATAGTAGAATATATATATATATATATATATATATATATATATATATATATATATATATATATATATATATATATATATATATATATATATATATATATATTACTACATTTCATATAAAACTATATAGTAGGCTATTTTAATGATGACCACCCAATAATCAACACATCAGGTCGTTATCCTATTTATCCAAAACGGCCCATACAGCATCGATAGTGCCCCCGGCCTCGATTCTGCTTCTTTCTCTACACCTCGTGTCCAGTGCATTTTTCTAACAGCGATCTCAAGGCTTCACAACAAGCGCGAATAGCATGTGTCACTTTAAGTGCTTCACCTTTCGTCGTCCCTCTCCGCTCCCCCTCTCTGTCTGAAGCCCCGCCAGCGACACGCAAAATCGCTGGCGGTGTGGACGGGGATTTACTCTAAATTAAACATTCACCTCAATACTCATCGAAAGTTGAACACAATTTTTTATGGAACTTTCATAGGGAATATATATACGAACACGACCAATAACATTGAACACTACACAAATAGTTTTTTTTTTTTTTTTTTTTTAGACGATTAATTTGAATAGTGACATTTGAGGTGCCGGATTCAATAAAAAAGGTTCCGGATCCAACATCGGAGGTGCCGGAACATGTTCCGGCGTGTTCCGGCTCAAATTAAGCCCTGGTCTTCTGCTGTTGTAGCCAATCCGCCTCAAGGTTGTGCGTGTTGTGGCTTCACAAATGCTTTGCTGCTGTAACGAGTGGTTATTTCAGTCAAAGTTGCTCTTCTATCAGCTTTAATCAGTCGGCCCATTCTCCTCTGACCTCTAGCATCAACAAGGCATTTTCGCCCACAGGACTGCCGCATACTGGATGTTTTTCCCTTTTCACACCATTCTTTGTAAACCCTAGAAATTGTTGGGCGTGAAAATCCCAGTAACTGAGCAGATTGTGAAATACTCAGACCGGCCCGTCTGGCACCAACAACCATGCCACACTCAAAATTGCTTAAATCACCTTTCTTTCCCATTCTGACATTCAGTTTGGAGTTCAGGAGATTGTCTTGACCAGGATCACACCCCTAAATGCATTGAAGCAACTGCCATGTGATTGGTTGATTAGATAATTGCATTAATGAGAAATTGAACAGGCGTTCCTAATAATCCTTTAGGTGAGTATATATATAATATAATATAATATAATATATATGGCACTAAAAGTGGTTCTTGGTTCGTAATCATAGGGGAACCACTTTTGGTGCTATACATCACCATATCTTAACATGTTCTGTATATGGTAGCGGTGCTATATAGCACCTCAGTCAAAGAACCGGTGAAGAACCACTGAAGCACCAAGATTTGGTGCTATACAGCACTTAGGTTCCCCTATGATAATGAGCCAAAGAACCACTTTTAGTGCCATATAGCACAATTATTTTCAGTGTTCCACAATTGTTTGATTAACATTAATGAAACAGACAGCCTGTATATTAAGACCTACTGTATATAATGTTTATAATAATGTAACATCGGATGTTTTTCCCAAACAGTTAACCAAACGTTCACTTAAGACATAACAGATAATGATTGCGTGAATACTAGCCAAGACATATATTTTGAAGTACTGTAGTTCTGTGTATACAGGGATTGTGCTCAGTCTGAGGGGTCTTTGTGCGCATGCGTTGGATCTGTCAGTCAGCGCGAGCAAGATCGTTTTCACGGACAAAGAAAAGTTACTCTTCTCTGAAAACGTACAAATAAAGACACTTTTAGATGTTTAATTGCTATTTGGAGAATTGGGATCGCTAGACGAGGGCTTAATGAACTCATTTTCTGTGAAAACCTCAAAATCGACCAAAACCTAAATTTTTCACTTGTTTTGCCAGTAGTTTTAAATTGTCCTGTGCGCATTCCGACTCCTTTTGCCAGCACTCGTCACACATGTCCAATGTCAGTCCAGAAACATGTAAATTCAAATGAGAAACACAAACCTGTGGGAAAACTTGTGTCCAAATGACACCCAGTCCTTTTCAATCAGAACCTATAAAGAAGAAAACTTGTGTTTAAATACTGGCAAAAAAATAAACGTTACAAATTTAGTCTTTATAGATGATGTTAGACTAGCAGTGTTTTGAAAATCAAGTTATTATTACCATCAGTCCCTTGATAGTCCTGTAGTATGAATCTAGTAGTACACTAGCCACCGAACAGGCCTGAGCTGTTCTGTCCCACCCGTCTGAACAGTGCACTAGAACACTCACTCCATCCTCCGCCACTGCCTGTGGACACACATGAACAGAATAATACATATGTGATTATGTCAATCATATGCTATTCATAGCCTACTAAGGTTTTCTAATTAGGTACTTCCATACCATTTTTGGACATGTTACCACGTTTTCCATAACAAGACATAAATCATCTTTAAAACTTTCAAAAAAATATTGCCTTTGCAATGAAGACTCCAGCATCTAGTATAGCTTTGATGTGTTTTAGCCACCCAGAGTTCTCCAGACCCCACAGGAAATCACTCATGGTGGGAGTCACGAGATCACCAACTGCAACAAAGAGACAGAAAAGGTGATTTTTCATATAGATGCTGGTATAAAAATAATAATGATTAATCTGTCTACCATCTATAAGCTTCTGTTGGCTGTTCCTCATGACATGGATGTTTTCTATGCCAATGAACTGCAGTTTTATGTTAGTGTAGTGGTCTTCATTCTCGTAGCCCTTCCCTGCAGCACGATTAGCCATGGCATTCAGCTGAAAGTAGTTACAAACAGTGTTTTTCAAAACCACAATACTCCTAGTATTTATGATTATTTACACTATGGTACATTATGAAATTCTACTGGTATAGTATATTATGATATAGTACATTACACTGAGAATTGGGGGGGGGGGGGTATGGGTGCTTAAACGTCATGAAAATGTCTAATGTCTAATAAAAAATTTTCTTTAAGTTATATATACAAAGCCAAATATATTTCTGGATACAAATATCAATATACACCCTTTCCCCGCCAGCGTTTTAAAAAACAGTCAACGCCAACATTTTCATGGCCCCCAGAATATTTTGTTGTATGAATATCTGAACATGCAATATATCAAAATAAAGAAAAGAGCCTGTGTTTTATTTTATTCTGGCTTAATGCATTCTTTTTTATCAACACTTGAATGTGGTTAAGTTTCATTAAAAAAAAAGGCAACATCTTAAGCAAAAAGCTGAGAAAATCAGGTTTTGGTCAAAAACTATGTCTGGATCAAATTCAGAACGATGATCAAAACATCAATGGAGTATACAGAGTCCATCAACACCCCCAAAGCTTCACAGTCCTACAGCTTGTCCTGGGTTGACATTTCATTCAGTAAAATTAGGTTTTGATTGATATGCTGTTTAATGTTGATGAACACACTATTTTACATACGCATATGCTTACATCTGTGATCGCTTGTTTCTGCTTCTTTTTCTCCTGTGTTTTGATTGGGAGATTCATTACTTTTTCAGAAGATGCATAATAGCACCCTCTACTGTATAACAGTGAAAATACAGAAAGCTGGTTGGAAAATTCAGTCAATGGTGGGGAAAGAGTTAAGCATAAAAAAGGGGGGGAAAGAAAAGTGATAATACTTTTATCAGGCAAAAATGCATTAAATTGGTCAATAGTAACCAGTAAAAACTTGTAAATTGTTACAAGGACAATTCCTTTTCTTTCTTTTTTTTAATCCTGTCTTTTAAACTTTCTATTAATCAAATAATAAATGCATCACAGTTTCCGCAAAAATATTAAGCAGCACAACCATTTTCAAGTGTGATATACTAAGAAATGTAACTTTATCAGCCAATCAGCATATAAAAATGATTTCTGAAGGATTGTGTGACACTGAAAACTGGAGTAATGATGCCGAAATTTGAGATTTTCTATCACAGGAATAAATTACATTTTAAAATATATTCAAATACAAAACATTTTTTTTATTTTTTATTGTAATATGTCAAAATTAAGTGTTACTGTTTTAACTGATGAAATAAATGCAGCATTTGAAAATATAAGACTTTTTTTTTTTTAAACATAAAAACAAAACAAAAATCTTAGCCACCCCAAACTTTTGAATGATAGAGTATAAACAGACAGACAAACAGACATAGATAAAAAATAAACAAAAACTTTCAAACTACCCCCATCTAAATCTCTACAGCTTGCCAAACTTGTTTTTTCTTCTTCTTCTGGTTGTTTGTTTGTTTGTGTGTTTGTGTGTGTGTGTGTGAGTGATTTCTCACCTTTGGCCTTGTGTCCACCACATACATGTACTCGCTGACAGGGTTTGACTTCATAATGGCCTGCAGCATCTGCTCATCATCTGAGGAGCGTGCACTGAAACCAGAAAGAGGCTGACTGCTCCGACAGATTGACGCCTAGAAAAGCAATGGTGTGAGAGTTTTAAAAGTGGGGAGGTGAAGACAACATAACATATTGAGGTTAGTGTAAAAAGTAAAAGCTTTTATCATCATTATTTTTGCACTTACACTGGTGTCTCTGTGGTAGTAGGAGAGAACAGGAAGTCGTCCTCGACTCCGGAACTTGGCACTGCCCACAATGACAGCAGGAGAGGCTGACTTTGGCACATACAGCTCCGACGGGTAAGTGTCACACAACTGCCAATCAAAATATTCAGATTACAACTATTGTTTTACAATCCTAAGGTCAACAGTGAGCCTGTTTAAGAAACATTCCTGTGCTTATGCAAGGTCCTGTGCTTTTATTTTTTAATCAAAATATAATTTGCTCTGCCTCTGAGACCATCAGCTCTGAACTTGCTAAGCAGTGATACATGCTTTTATAGAAGCAGCATTTAAAAATTAATTTTTTTACATGTTTACTAGCCAAACCCCCAATGAAGAACTGCACTACCCATAATCCTAATGAAAAATCCACCAATCAGAGGTGTCACTGTTAACATCATTAGCTTGATTACTACAAGATTCGGGATAGCTTTTATTTTCCACAGAAGAAAGCAAGCCATAGGTTTGAAACTACAAACAAGAATTACATTTTGGGCTAAATATACCTCACCAAGAGTACATAGTCTTCTACCCTTGTTCAGTTTTCATATACATCACAACCAGAAAAAAAATCCACACATGTTTAATATTGGTTTTAGTAGTGTAATTTAAGGTACTGATAAAACCTTAAAAACCTATAAAACTCAAACACTGATCTCTGAAATTTTCTGGGAAAGGAAATCATGTTTAATGACCCTGATGATTAACAGGCATCTGAGCTCATACTGACTCTGTGCTCATGATTGGCTGCTGTGACATGCCAGAGGTTACTGGGTATTCCCATTCGAATGAATTCAGCCTTCAGGTCGATGAAGGCCCAGGCCTTTTCCCTTAACTCTTTATCCAAGTTAGGGTTAAAAGAGAGGCAAAACAGCTCTCCATAGCGTTCTGCAAAAGAGAGAGAAAGACGCAAGTAAACGTTAATGAGTGTGTGGGCCCCATGGTCGAAACTCACAAAGCTGTATAGAACTGTGCTCTGACATTGCCCAAATTTCACAGACGGTGTATTTCATAATGCACTGTGAAGCAACAGATAAGATCTAGAATTGTCTAAGCAAAAAAGCCACAGTGTTCACTTTTCACAGAAGAAAATGCAAATGTACGGATCATTTACCATGCTTCGCCAAATAATATGCGAGTACATTTGTTACATGACTTCCAATGGAGGCTCACAGCTGACAAAAAGCTAGTTTAAATTATTACTAATAAAATGTTTGTAATAGAAAAATACTGTAAAAATGCTACAGTAAAAACCTGATTATTGGTTAACTGTAAATCACCTTACCATATATGGTGAAACATTGTAAATGGCTTAACGTCACATTATATGTAACTTTAAATGTAAATAAACTGACATACTTGTGCTTTTTTGAAGTAGAAATAATTCACATTGAAAAACATCAAAAGGACATTTCCAGAAGTCTCAGTGTGACGCATCACATATGATTATATTCCATTTAACTATTTTTGTAATGCAGTTTTGTGGTACAATTTCTATTACTTATTTGGACTGTCTATTTACAACAAGTACAAATAGCGCACCTTGTTTGCAAGTGCTATTTGCACTAGCTCCGCCCAACAATGCCTGGTTGAGCCACACAAGATTAAAAAAAAAGACACGTTTCAACGTCTTCAGTGGCGTAGTCAGTAGAGCATATTCAGCGTAAGGCTCATGGAGCTTGGTTTTGACACGATTGACCCGGGTTCGAGTCGAATTTTCCATATAATAATTTACACTATGTTATTATTGTATCCTGTTAATGTACAACAATACTGAGGTGAAAATAGTTTGTATCTTCTAAAATAAAGTATAAATAGCATCTAATTACTATTTACACATATAAGAACTGCTACTTTTACATGGCGTAAATAGAATATATCACCATTTTCACTTAGTGTAAATAGCATCTATTGTACTTAGTGCAAATAGCCGCTGCCTTGTTTGTTTATTTTAGTGTATTTACCTGATGGTGTTTTGTCTGTGTCTATGGCATCTGAGCACTGGCCATATGTCATGTCATGTGCCTTTCTATTTTACCATTATGGTGATTATCAAAGCAGATTTTGTTCTTCAAGTAAATTAGTATATTTTATCATATAACCGTATATTTTATTAAATTAAGTTTTAAAATACAAATCACCAATTTCCCAACCCATAACACCTGAAACATTGTCACCATATTTTTTTACAGTGAACTACTGGCAACCACAGCTGCCAGTTTTTCTATACATTTAACAATATCTTTTTTACAGCATATATTTTACTTGATCCACAAAACAATTTCAAATCTTAAAAAAACTCCCTAATTTGAATACTGAACTAAACCCTTGAACTAAACCCTAAAAGATGAATGAAAGCCAATATATACATTCTGCAAAACCTATTCGGTGACGTTTTAAAAGAATATGAATATTTGACTTTTTTGCACCATGTTTAGCATTGCATTTTTTGGGGTACTTATAATATGTATTTTACGTCACCTGGGCGTGAAAGACGGGTGAGGGAAGCCAGCACATCAACACAGTCCTTCTCCAGTGGGATCAGAAGTCTGTAAACATGGAAGTTCTTACAGCGGATAATGAGAGGACTTCCTGATGGATTTGTCGGGAGTCTCTCCACATTACTCATCAAACTGTGCAGAACCTAGCGGAAAAAGAGAGGTCTTTAGTGCCCGCAGAACTCTAGAATCATTTGTATATTTTTAGGATCTTCTTGTCTAGAAATAAACATATATAGCAGATAAAAAGCAGAATAAGGCGAAAACAAATGCAGTTGATTATAGCAATTTATAGAAGACCAGTTAACACAGTGGATGATTTGTTTCATTGTGGTTTAAACAATTGGGGTCATTTTCAGGAGGAAGCTTGATGTCTGCATGGAAGGGTTTCGATTCCTACCCAGGTCTCTTTGCGGGCCTCCGAGTTCTCTACGAATATAGTGTGAGTAGAGGAGAGGTATAATGTTCCTACCATAGACTTCCTCGGGGTCAGTTTATCAAACATACGCACATTTTCCACCTGGAAAGCAACATATAATCACTTAAATGCTACAAACATTGTGATATACATTATATACTGTCAATTGAAAAAGAACATCCTACTCTAACCCTACCAAAAAATAGAATGGCTCAGAAGGTCATGCTAATTATTTTTTGCAATAATTACAATATTAATCATTTCTCCCACTTGACATATTCTAAAACCTTAATTTAATGAGGAACTGAGGCATATCTAGGGCCATCTAACGTTATGTACTTGTCCTAACCCGGATTAATTTGAATAACCCTGGTCCTAACCCTGGATTACATTAAAATAGTAAAATATCTTACTAAAGAGCATGCATTTAAAGCTAAATGGCATCTGCGGACTCTCATTGTGCATCAGTACTCAGTGCTCAGGCAGAACCATTATTCAGATCTTGTTACAATGCACTCGAATAGATGAAGGAAAATGGGGGATGCATTGTGGCCTATCATTTGGCTTATTCTGTCAAACCATACATTTTACAAATTGATTTGGAAAACAATATTACGTTTTTTTTCCAAAGCATATGCTATTCAAAATGAAAGAAATCGAGAGGATGAATGCTGCATTGTGAGATATTATTAAACACCGGGTCCGGGTCATAAAGGACATCAGCAGTACCTTTGGTGTTCTGATGTGCTCCATTCTAGAGACGCCCGTCCAAATGATGCGCAAAAATTAATCCCAACCGACCGGGGTAGCGGCTCTTTATCACGTCAGAAGAACAGAGCAAGGCGTCGCATGCTGGTAAAAACAATACCATTAGACAATAGGGTGACCGGCTGGTAGTGTAATTCAAGCCATGGTTCTGGTCAAAGTGAGGAGATCCGCCGTGCGCTCAGACTGGTACACGGTGGACAACACAGCGCGCACACACGCACTAGTACGAATCCTACTATGGCGACGGCTTGGTGATGGTGTATGAATATTACCTACTTTGTGTGACGTTAGTCCAATAATCCTCGCTGATTGGTTGAAATGCAGATAGGTGGGTGGGCTCTAGTCAGAGGGCGAATAAACAATTCTCGCTTTGAGGAGAGTGTGGTTTCTGAATTTTAAATAAGCAACGTTACTGGACGCTTTAAGAAGGTAACCAAGCAATGTCATACAGAACTAGGCTATTTAATATTTTATGATCTAAATCCCTCGCTATAGTAGGATTCGTATTTCGCATTACCATGGATTATTTCACAAAAGCGCATGAGCAAGCATCTCGATGTCTGTATCCCTTGAAATGAAGACTATCGCCCGTGGAAATAATAAAGACTAGGGTCAAGAATATAAAGGCACTCTGTGTAAGGTTCCGAATAAAGATCTGAATCTTTTGAATAGTTGTATTGATTGATGTTTTTAATAGCTTTTCTAGGGTTTCAATGATTTACAGTGATTCGATCATTTAATTAAGATTTAGTTGATTTCCAGGTACAGGGTCACACACGTCTTGTATTTTATCATGTGACAGTATTTTGTGCTGTTGCATTTGTTCATTTTGTAATAATGTCATATGCACCATATGTTGCACAATTTAACTGAAGTAATTTTACAGCGACCTTTTATCCTATGATGCATTTCCAACATTAATAGCTGCTTTAATGATATGATCACTCTTTTCATAAAAAAAAAAAAAAAAAAAAATATATATATATATATATATATATATATATATATATATATATATATATATATATATATATATAAATGTTGATAAATGTTGTTGTTTCAGCGGATGCAACATTTGTCCAGAAGGTGGCGATAAATTACAGCCGCGATCATTACTTTTGAAAGCTCATAATGAAAGGTTTCCCATTTTCAAACTATCATTAAAAATACAATAATTCTTTATTTCTTTTAATTACAGAATTTTGAGAATATATCAGAGAATATATCATATGTCGCACAGGAGGTGCTGGTCGTTTATAATCAAAAGCTGTAACCTATTATTTTGGTTGAGTTTAAAACATCACTGTTTTATTTTATGACTCTGCACTTCAGTTGAACTGCCAGTCATATTTCTTGAAAAACAATTCTATTCCTCCTGGTAATAGCTTCGCAAACTGGGACATATACACCAGGTTTAGCCTATATAACTGACCTTCAGAATCTGGTATATCCACCTGTGTTGCTTATTTGTTGCTTATTATTGATTCTGGGCGAGATTAAGTTGGGCTGTCATACTGTAATTATTTAAGATTCAATAAACAGAGTAAATATTATAATTTCACCTTGTTCTATTTTTGACATGTGGCACCTGATTTGACCAGGATGGGGATGGTTGGGATAAATATGTGTTCTGTCCGTCCTGACATGCTAATTGTATCATTATAACTAGGTTGATATACAGGTATTTGTGTAAAAAGAAAAACCCTGTTATTCTCTATAGTATATCATTCATTTTATATTTACGGTTTCTCTATTAAAATATGCAGCGATCTGCAAAATAACATAAACATTTTATTTTTAAAAATTGCAGAACAGGCTAGAAGAATGACCCAATTTATGAACCAAATAAAGTTGCATGTTATTTTAACGTTTGGAAATGAAACATGTTTATATACATTTTAATTGTGAGCAGGGGTTTTAAACTTTATGATGCCAAGGACCCCCGAATATGATAAACCTTTTATGAGGGACCCCCTTCCTAAAATCCATCTTTATATTTTTATATATTAAAAATTATAAATTTTTCATACATTATACATTTATACAAATAGTAATTGTGACATTATAAATACAACATATTGTTTCCAAATTTCCAAAACCTGAAGAAGAACATTTTTAAATAAAAAATTATTTGTATAAGCAACTTTCACAATAAATGTATGTAAGCAGCTTGCATATTGCGTCAAGAATACTGCCGTACAACCCCAGAGAGCAATATAAAGGGGACTATAGTGAGGAAAACTCACTAGAGTAATACATAAAAGTTAAAGTTAATTAAATAAACATTTAATTGCAATTATTCATTTAGATACAATGAGATAATGACAACATTTTCAACATTAAGTTTTTTTTTTCACTGTATATAATTATATACTTTATATATACAGATTTTTCTTTTCTTTTATGAATATAAATTCATAAAGATGTTTACAGTAAATTTCTTTGACATGTACAATAGTTTACAACAAATGTTTTACTGTGTGTTTTGTGGTATTACCAGTTTTAATTTTACAGCAGACAGAGTGGGCGGGACTAACACGCTAGCGGTCATGTCATTTGCAGCAAATCGAAGAGCTCAACGGAGACAACGCGATTAATATTCATGAGCCCAACAGCCTGTCAGACAGACAGGACTGTATGTGAAGACTGTGAGGAGGTAAGACGATAGCAAACATAAAGTAAGAATAATAAAAAGAAGTCGTCTTTGACTATCGTTAGGTTAATGTTATTAACTAGATATATCATTTATAGATACTGCTCTTAATCTATGACACCACAAAGTTTTGTTTAATTGGAGAAATATGCATTTTCACACCCGCCTCAAACTCTCGCCATTGGTTGCTGTGGCGGGCTGGTCGACATAGGCAGTGGTCAGGAGAATTAACCTGCGTATGGTGGTTTACTTGGTTGTCTCTGTAAATTAAGTTTAGAAAGGCTTAGTTTACAGTCTATGATCTGTAGCAAAGTCTTTGTCTGTTGGCAGTATTAAGAAAAATACTCCAGTTGATGTTCAGAACTGCTGTATGCCAGTCCTTCCAGAAAAATGCGGCTTTTTTTGTGATTGTTGCGGGCAAAAATCCTTGATTATGCAAAAATCCTTGATTATGCAAAAATCCTTGATTATGCGGCACGTTTTCTTAAAAAGTGCGATGGAAAATGCGGGATATTTATGCAATTTTATGAGCTAAAACTTGCAAAAACTGCGGTTTGATGAAAAAGAGAAAAAAGGCTAATATTTTTAATTGAATATTTAAGTTCTCATCTTGTTTTATTGAAGACCTTAATAAACACATGGCTCAATTTGGACCGATTTCAAAACAATGCATCACGAAGCGTTATGAATCAGTGAGTCGATTCAAGATTCGAACCGCTGAATCGACTCACTGATTCATAACGCTCCAAACCGCTGGATCGACTCACTGATTCATAACGCTTCAAACCGCTGAATCGACTCACTGATTCATAACGCTCCAAACCGCTGAATCGACTCACTGATTCATAACGCTCCAAACCGCTGGATCGACTCACTGATTCATAACGCTTCAAACCGCTGAATCGACTCACTGATTCATAATGCTCCAAACCGCTGAATCGACTCACTGATTCATAACGCTCCTAACCGCTGAATCGACTCACTGATTCATAACGCTCCAAACCGCTGGATCGACTCACTGATTCATAACGCTTCAAACCGCTGAATCGACTCACTGATTCATAATGCTCCAAACCGCTGAATCGACTCACTGATTCATAACGCTCCTAACCGCTGAATCGACTCACTGATTCATAATGCTCCAAACCGCTGAATCGACTCACTGATTCATAACGCTTCAAACCGCTGAATCGACTCACTGATTCATAATGCTCCAAACCGCTGAATCGACTCACTGATTCATAACGCTCCTAACCGCTGAATCGACTCATTGATTCATAATGCTCCAAACCGCTGAATCGACTCACTGATTCATAATGCTCCAAACCACTGAATCGACTCACTGATTCATAACGCTCCTAACCGCTGAATCGACTCATTGATTCATAATGCTCCAAACCGCTGAATCGACTCACTGATTCATAATCTCCAAACCGCTGAATCGACTCACTGATTCATAACGCTCCTAACCGCTGAATCGACTCACTGATTCATAACGCTTCGAAGCTTCATGATGCTGTTTTTTGAAATCAGTCAACACACCGGGAAACTGCTTTGTGCGGTCTATTGCTGTTATTTTTGTTGGCAAATGGGAGTTTGCGCTTCATCATGGTTTCACCGATACCACCGCAGCTTTTTGATGACGTTCGCGTCGGGTAATTACGTCACTTCAAAACGTTCCCATGGCAATAGGGGGAAATGGTGGCTCTCGTGTGAAGTAAACGAACATTTTTCAACTTTCTGCTAATATATATGACTTTTTTTGCAACGAAAATGTGGGGATTATGAAATCATGCTAGCCCCGCATATTTTGCACGCGGAAATAGGCAATTTATGCGGCGAAAGTGCGACGTATTTGAAAAAATGAGGCCCCCGCATAAATATGCGGACTTTGGCTGATTATGCATTAAATCATGCGATCGCATAATCGCGTTTTTCTGGAGGGACTGATATGCCATGATGGACAACTTGCTGTGGCAGTATCTTCTTTTCCCGGTTACTCTGCTGTCAAGAAACAGAGCATAGTTGCTTACTCCTGGTCTTCGTTTGGTCCTCTTTTTTCAGTGATGTAGAAAAGTAGTTTTTGTAAAAAAAAAAAAATAAAAAAAAATTTGCAGCATATTTACATATTTATCTTCACAGTTGAAAACAGTTGAGCTTCTTAATGTTTTTGTAGAATCCGTGAACTAAATTTTTTTCAGGATTTATTTGATGAATAGAATGTTCAAAAGAACAGTATTTATTTTAAATAGAAATCCTTTGAAACGTTGTAAATGTCTTTACTGTCGCTTTGATCAATTGAATGTGTCTTTGCTGCAGTACTGTGCAAAAGGCACATTAGTATTTTCACGAAAGAAAATGTTTTTAAGCCAGTTATTTCTATCTTTTGCTGTAATGTGGAGGGAAATATCACTTTACATTTTCAAACATTCCTTTTGCCATTAATTGTAATAATCCAGTGAGATGTTTGTATGCTCAAGAAGTCTGACAACAGCTGGTATGATCTGATCTTCTCACCATCATCAAGTCCAAGTAGTAGTACTACTACTACTCAGTATTTATTTGTTTATTAGGATGCTTGGCCTTCAAATATATTCACAGAATGAGACTAATTTGTATGTAGGGTGAATTGGGCCAGATAAAGTTGGGGTGTCATACTGTAATTATTAAAGATTCAATAAAAAGAGTAAATATAATAAGTGGTCCAAATATGTTGGATTTTTAATACATAAATAAAAAAACATTAATCTCTATAGTATATCATGAATTTTATATTTACTGTCTCTATTAAAATAAACAGCAAACTGCAAAATAACCTAAAATTGCAGAACAAGCTAGAAGAGTGACCCAATTTATGAACCAAACAAAGTTTACATGTTATTTAAACTTTTGAAAATTAAACATGTTTATATACATTTTAATTGTGCTTAAAGGGACCCAATATAGATACCTGAATTCACCCTATATACTGCTTCACTAAATAAGGGAACGGGCCAACAACTTTATTAATGGCTTGTTTCTTGTTAAGTAAATATTATTAGTAACTCTATCCGCTAAAGTCTGGTCAGGTTGAATGCCCACATCCACAGGCCTCTGAGAGCACGGGATGTTTCTATATAGGTTCTTAGTTTAATACAATTAGCTTGGGAAACATATGATGTGCAGACTGCTGGAACATGTGCATGGGTGGTCAGGACAGTGTCAGTGTTTCCTTTCTGTTTAAGTGAAGATGGATGCTGCTATTTCTTTACTAAATGCAGTACCAAATACATTTAAAGAATGTTACAGATTGGACCTAAAGGAGTATTGTCCATATATGTTTCAGGGGTGCATGTAAACTGATAAAAATTATTCTGTGGTGAAGTAAATACTACAGAAAAAACAAATGTATCTGCATCTAAATGTATCTAATCTACGTGAAAAATGTAGTCCAGGCAAGAATAAAAAAACAAACAAAGTAAAGTACTCAATTCAAGCTTGTGGATATTAAAGCGTAAATATCAACGTTATAAAATTAAGTAAAACTACTCAACTTCTTTGATACTAGTGTTCCCATCATGCACTAGGGTTTAAATAATTAATACGGTTGATTTTTAATAAGGCTGAAGCTTTATTTACACTGTTTATCATTGCTTTTGTTGTTAGTTTTAGTAACTTGTCATTTTGTGACATTTGGAGTTCATTTTCTACTCAAAATGACATTCATACTCAAAAACGAGTTATCGAATGTTACCGTCATTGTGTACCAAGTATTGAGGTCTCTGTATTCAGAGTGCCGTTTTTTTACTTTTATCATACAAGTGTTTTTTACTAGTTTCAGCCCGACGCAGTTATCATGTTCACGTCCTGCGCCACGTTGTTTAAATGGCAACTGCACTTGCGCCCATGGCAGGGCTCTACATAGCGACCATTTTGGGCGCATTTGCGCCTGAAAATTACTGCGTGCGACTGCGAAAAAATATTTAGGCGCACCGGTGCGAGTGACCCGATCGATTCTCATGAATAGATGTATAATTGTCAGTGAACGGAGAGAGGACCCAAATGCAAAGGTGCAGAACAGAAATGTTTATTCAGTCACAAAAGGAACTTAGGCAGACTGCCGATCACAGGAAAGGGTGATGCAGATCTGGAGCTTAACACAGGAAACAAACAATGACAGTCCTTGGAAACAGGCCGGTCACAGAGCTCGCAACGGGAAGGCAGTGGCGAGCGAATCAGCCCCAGTCAACGCACTCAGCACCACAGACAGCGTCCAGGTGGTTACTCACATACAGCAGGAAACTGGACAGAAACACAGGTGAGACCAACACGGCAACACAGGTCGATTCGAACAGACAGACAGGGCAAACGAGAGACGTGAACTAGAGTGAAAAGCATACAATAATAATCCGGCAAAGAAGCCACAAACAGAAGGCACTAAATAGCCAGAAAGATCAGTGAAAAGAGGAACAGGTGCGTCTCAATCAGAGAGCGCGCTGATTGCGATAGCAAACAGGTGGGAAGGAGAAGAGAGCCAAACCCAACTCATGACAGTACCCCCTCCCTAACGAGCGCCCCCAGGCGCTCCCAAGGAAGGGGACTGACGAGAGCGAAGGAAGTCCTCGATGAGCGAGCGGTCCAGAACGTCCCGGGCCGGCACCCAGCACCTCTCCTCTGGACCGTAACCCTCCCAATCGACCAAATACTGATGCCCCCGCCCCCGGGGTCGCACGTCCAGCAGCCTCTTGACCCTATATACGGGAGAACACTCGACAAGGGCAGCGGGGGGAGAGGGGTTGGAAGGAGCCCGAATGACGGGTTTAATGCACGAGACGTGAAAAACAGGGTGGACACGGCGCAAAGAGTGAGATAACCGAAGGCGCACAGCCACCGGACTGAGAACCTTAACAACGGGAAAGGGTCCGATAAAACGAGGTGCCAATTTCCGAGAAGATGAGGAAAGAGGCAGGTTACGTGTGGAAAGCCACACCTTTTGTCCGCAAACGTACCTAGGAGCTCGCGAGCGGCGACGATCGGCAGCACGGCGGGTGCGTTCTCTGGTACGGCAAAGAGCTTTCCGCACCCTCTTCCAGGTACGGCGACAGCGCAAGATAAAAGACTGGACCGAAGGGACAGCCGCGTCAGGTTCCTGAGAAGAGAACAGAGGCGGCTGATACCCCAGACAACAGAAAAACGGAGACAACCCGGTAGATGACGATGGTAACGCATTGTGAGCATATTCAGCCCATGTAAGCTGCTCACTCCAAGACGACGGATTGCGGTTGGCCAGGCAGCGAAGTAATCGCCCGAGAATCTGGTTGGCCCGTTCGGCCTGGCCATTAGTCTGTGGATGAAATCCTGACGACAGGCTGACTGTGGCGCCAACCTGCCGGCAGAACTCCCTCCAAAAATGCGAGACAAATTGAGGCCCCCTATCAGAAACGACATTGGTAGGAAGCCCGTGAATCTTAAAGACATGGTCAAAGACCAGCCGCGCAGTCTCCTTAGCAGAGGGAAGCTTAGGAAGGGGAATAAAGTGGACCGCCTTCGAGAAACGATCAACAACCGTAAGGATCGCCGTATTGCCACAGGACGGGGGAAGCCCCGTAACGAAATCCAGGGCAATATGGGACCAAGGACGAGAGGGAATCGCGAGGGGTTGGAGCAGACCCGCGGGAGGAGAATTACCGGACTTAGCCTGGGCGCAGACAGGACAGGCAGCAACGAATTGACGAACCTCGCGAGTCATAGACGGCCACCAAAAACGCTGGCAAACTGTGGCCAAGGTACCTCTCACCCCAGGGTGAGCGGCAAATTTGGAAGCGTGACCCCACCGGAGAACGGCGGATCGAACAGTCTTAGGAACAAACAATCTACCCTCTGGGCAACCTTGAGGAACCGTAATGTGGGCGAGCGCTCTCTTTACAGACCGTTCGACCCCCCAGATGAGCGCACCAACCACACAGCCCTTAGGCAAAATGGACTCGGTGGTGGAACCCTCCCCCGAGGAGCCGAACTGACGAGAAAGCGCGTCTGGCTTAAGGTTCTTAGAGCCTGGTCTGAAAGAAATGGTGAAGTCAAACCGTCCAAAAAAAAGCGACCATCGTGCTTGACGCGAATTTAACCTCTTAGCAGAACGAATATATTCAAGGTTTCTGTGGTCGGTCCAGACGATAAACGGAACGGCCGCCCCCTCTAGCCAATGACGCCACTCACCAAGAGCCAGCCGAATGGCCAAAAGCTCACGGTCTCCCACATCATAATTTCGTTCCGCAGGTGAAAGTCTGTGAGAGTAGAAAGCGCACGGATGGATCTTGTTATCAATAGACGAGCGTTGTGACAAAACCGCTCCCACCCCCACATCTGAAGCGTCAACCTCCACAATGAACTGTCTCTGGGGATCAGGTGTAACTAAGATAGGTGCAGAGGAGAATAACCTCTTTAGACGTTCGAAGGAGAGCTGAGCGGAATCTGACCAGAGAAAACGCGATTTGACAGAAGTAAGGGCGGTAAGTGGAGCTGCAATCTGACTGAAATTACGGATAAACCGTCGATAAAAATTAGCAAAACCCAGGAAACGCTGAAGAGCCGTACGGGAATCGGGAACGGGCCAATCGATGACAGCCTGTGACTTAGCGGAATCCATACTAACTCCCTCTGCCGACACGACGGAACCGAGAAACGTTACAGAATCAGAATGAAATTCGCATTTCTCAGCCTTGACAAAAAGACGATTCTCTAAAAGGCGCTGTAACACGCATCGTACGTGTTGGACATGCTCCTGGAGCGAGGACGAGAAAATTAGTATATCGTCTAAGTACACAAAGACGAAGAAATTTAGCATATCTCGCAAAACGTCATTTACAAGCGCCTGAAAGACTGCGGGAGCGTTTACCAGCCCGAAAGGAAGAACGCGGTATTCAAAGTGGCCTAGAGGGGTATTGAACGCAGTCTTCCACTCGTCTCCTTCCTTAATGCGTACTAAATGATACGCATTGCGGAGGTCCAGTTTCGTGAAGACTCTCGCTCCCTGCAAGATCTCAAAGGCTGACGACATCAACGGTAACGGATACCGGTTCTTAATGGTTATGTCGTTCAGCCCTCGATAATCAATGCAGGGACGCAGCGAGCCGTCCTTCTTCTTCACGAAAAAGAACCCCGCCCCGGCAGGAGAGGAGGACTGGGCAATAGTTCCGGCGGACAAGGACTCAGACAAATACTTCTCTAGCGCTTCGCGCTCGGGTGCAGATAGAGAATATAACCTCCCGCGAGGTGGGGTCGTACCAGGGCGAAGATCGATGCTACAATCGTATGGTCGATGGGGAGGGAGAGAGGTGGCCCGTGAACGACTGAACACTGCCCGCAGATCGTGGTACTCCTCAGGAACCCTAGAAAGATCAATAGACTCCTCCTGAAAAACAGAGATAGAAGAGACAGCGGGGACAGCAGATACAAGACATTTGACATGACACGGTAAACTCCAAGATAAAATAGACCCCTCCACCCAATTAATCTGGGGATTATGCTTTTGTAACCATGGGTGACCTAAAACAATAGGGGCTAGTGGGGAATGAAAAGTAAAAAAAGAAATAGTCTCTTGGTGATTACCAGAAATGGTGAGACTCACTGTTACGGATGCTCGATGAATGTTTGACAGCACACGGCCATCTAATGCAAAAGCAGTGGGAGGATCAGACAGTTCCCGTAAGGGAATACCATGTTCAATAGCCCAGCTCTCATCCATGAAGTTTCCCTCAGCACCGGAGTCAATAAGGGCAGAACAGGGAAATGATGAACCCCGCCAGCGCACGACAGCATCAAACATAGTGCGGTTCTTGTGAAGTGGGGACATGGGGGTTGCGCTCACCAGTACTCCCCGATCTACTGGCGAGCTCTTGCTTTTACTGGACAGGTAGCCGCGTAATGACCAGCGCCGCCACAGTACAGGCAGAGACCCTCCTGTATGCGCCGTTGACGTTCAGTGGAAGAAATCCGTGTTCTCCCCAGCTGCATAGGTTCAGGATCAGAACTAGGTTCAGAAAAGGGTGCGGCGGAAGGATACCTCGGTTGCTCTGGGTTGCTACCGCGTGCTCGTCGACGCAGATCAAAACGTTTGTCAAGGCGGATCGCCAGCTCCGCCAGTTCGTTAAACTGAGAAGGGATCTCACGTGCAAAAATCTCGTCCTTGAGCTCGTCGTTTAACCCGTCCAGGAAACGTGCAGATAGAGCGGGTTCGTTCCATTCACAGGTAGCGGCCAAAGTCTGAAACTCAATGGCAAAGTCAGTAGCGGAACGCTTACCCTGGCGCAAGGCGGCGAGCTGCCGAGAAGCTTCCTTTCCGAAGACGGAGCGATCAAACACTCTTATCATTTCCTCTTTAAAGGTAGCGAATTGCTGACAGCACACGGAACCAGCCTCCCAGAGAGCCGTCCCCCAGTCGCGAGCCCGTCCCGTGAGGAGAGAGACAACGAAGGCAACCCTGGAACGTTCCTCAGCATATGTGGTAGACTGAAGAGAGAAAATCACCTCGCATTGCGTTAAGAAGGCACGACACCCAGAGGGCTCACCTGAGTAACAGGGGGGATTATTGATTCGAGGCTCCGCAGAACTACGAGATGCGCCCGCAGACTGCTCCAGGCGAAGATGGTGAAGCTGGTTCGTGAGTTCGGTTACTTGGACTGCCAGACTCTCCACAGCATGCTTGGTGACAGAGAGCTCCTCCTCATGCTTGCCGAGCAGAGCTCCTTGCATCTCAACAGCAGTGCGGAAAGGCGCCTCCCTTGCTGGGTCCATACTGGCCGGATTATTCTGTCAGTGAACGGAGAGAGGACCCAAATGCAAAGGTGCAGAACAGAAATGTTTATTCAGTCACAAAAGGAACTTAGGCAGACTGCCGATCACAGGAAAGGGTGATGCAGATCTGGAGCTTAACACAGGAAACAAACAATGACAGTCCTTGGAAACAGGCCGGTCACAGAGCTCGCAACGGGAAGGCAGTGGCGAGCGAATCAGCCCCAGTCAACGCACTCAGCACCACAGACAGCGTCCAGGTGGTTACTCACATACAGCAGGAAACTGGACAGAAACACAGGTGAGACCAACACGGCAACACAGGTCGATTCGAACAGACAGACAGGGCAAACGAGAGACGTGAACTAGAGTGAAAAGCATACAATAATAATCCGGCAAAGAAGCCACAAACAGAAGGCACTAAATAGCCAGAAAGATCAGTGAAAAGAGGAACAGGTGCGTCTCAATCAGAGAGCGCGCTGATTGCGATAGCAAACAGGTGGGAAGGAGAAGAGAGCCAAACCCAACTCATGACAATAATAGGCTACAATCGGAATAAAAACTACAACTGCCAAAGTGCATCAACACTGACTGACTGAGCAACTGTTACGTTTCGTGCTGCAATCAACTGCTTTTCATGCCTTCTGTCAGCAGAGCATGTGCAAAAAACGTGTGCGACGGACTACACTTCACAGATAGTTTACAAGGTGAAACCACGGTCAATGGGTGAAACGGGTGTGACGCGGCCATGCACTTAACAGACGCCTCGCGCTGATGTTTCTTTGCAGCCAAAATTAACTAGAAATACCACATTTGGATTATCATAAACAAGGTCGGAAATTAACAAGGGCTTGGGGCAAAAATGAATTAATAAAAAATAATTTAAAAACGCCCCTGTATGAGTTCTTGATGTAATCTTTATGACTGCAGTCCATAAAAATGACTAGATGCATATAAGTGAGTACATCATGAATCCATTTTCCAAACCGTGTTTTTATCTTACCCTGAATCACTACGGTACACATATAATGTTTATATTCTGACTATTCAATTCCAGTTCGAGTCGCAGCGCTGCGGAGGAGCACAGTCCCTGCGTGACTCGCCATAGACATAAACAGAGAGAAGTAGCTCCGGCTGCAGTGTTCTTCCGCGAGACGCGTGCAGTTCTGTTTATCAAGCACCAGAGCGCCTAAAGTTACGGACAGCTATTGCTCCGAGTATTGGCATGATTGCAAATGTGATACTGATCTTGTACAAAAGTCCAATAGACAAGTTGATATTAAGTAACAACGTTTTAGCCACAATACTGTTTATTTCGTGAAAATCAAAACTACACCAGAACTGTTGCGCATCTCCAAGCGGTTCGATCGAACGAATCTGCGTTTGAACGATTGAATGAATGACTCCCACACAGACTTGACGCCCCCTACTGGCTGTTTTATTTTCATTTATACTTTGCATGGACTTTTTATTAATGATTTAATTAGATTGGTAACAGTCTGGTTGTCTTATTGCTCTAACTGAATTTACTGTTTAAATTAACATTTTAAAAACAACTTTTCTATTTTAATTGAAGAAATTGACAAAAGATGATGCATACATTTAATAAGATTAGAAAACATTGCTCTTATAAAGGCCTGTACACACCGGGACGAATATCGCGCGCGTTTATCGCCAGCGTTTTTCGTGACGTTTTTCGGCACGTCTTGAGTGTTCACACCCAAGCGATTTTCACTCGCGATGCGCCGAGTGAACGTGCAATTTCACTCCCTGACATTAGATGGCGCTTATTGAAAAACAGAAATAGCCCGGTACACAAGGTGGCGCTGCGCTCGCTGCATCCCTTGTCACACAGAAGAAGAAGAAGAGAGAGAGTATTTACATGTTAGCCGAAACACACATAACTTTCTCACATACTAGAACATGGATTTCTCAAGCAGCAGCAGCAGCTCCAGCGATGAGGACATTGTTGTTCTGTTGAACGAGGAAAGACAACAGAAAAGACGCAGATTTTGGATACATCCCATAGTTCTTACTCGCTGACGGACATTCTAAAATACCCCCGAAAACGTTCATGATACATTTTTAGCTCTTGTATCAGTCGATAGAACTCCCCATGTTCTTCTCTTTTTTTAACTATGGGATGTATCCAAAATCTGCGTCTTTTCTGTTGTCTTTCCTCGTTCAACAGAACAACAATGTCCTCATCGCTGGAGCTGCTGGAGTCTTCTTCGCCAATGTGTGCTCGGCTAGACCGGTTTGTGCTTGAGCGCCACCAAGTCGTTTTTTACTGTAACTTCAGCAGCTCCAGGCACGTGAACAAAAGCGCCGACCTGATTGGTCGGCCAGTTTTTAACGCGCCGCGTCAAAAAAAAAAAAACGAACCCGAGGCGTTTTTTTAAAAATGACGCTTTTACGCCTGACGTTTTACGCGTCGGTGTGAACACTCACATTGGCGCCCATTGTTTAGTCACGAGGCGTTAAACGTCGGCGATAAACGCGCGCGAAAATCGTCCCGGTGTGAACAGGCCTTAATGGTAAAAATGCCCCTGGACATTAATTTAAAGGGACAAAGATAATCCTGTAATGGGAAAGTTATAATTGCAATGAGTGTTATTGATCAGAAAGTGCTCCTAAATTTTTGACTGTGCTCCTAATTTTTTTTAATTAGGAGCACAAGTGCTCCTCAAGAAAAATGTTAGCGTAGAGCCCTGGCCCATGGGCGTGCTGGCCTGAAAACAAGGTGTGTTCAAGCGCATTGTTGGCGCTTTGCTATTTTGAGGCAACTGAAATAGACTGCGCCATTGACCAACTGAAACCTGCAATCAATAGTGCAGTATTTTTTGTGTTATTTAAAGCAGTGGTTCTGAACCCTACCACTGCACATCTTGTTTGTCTCCCTCATCAGACACCCACTTCAGGTCTTGCAGTCTCTACTAATGAGCTGATGAGTTGGATCAGGAGTGTCTGATGAGGGAAACATTCAAATTGTGCAGGGGTCCCCAGGAAAGGGTTGAGAACCACTGATTTAAAGGGTGACTGTGTTAGTAATACGCACCTATAGGCGGGTCCACAACACGCATGTTGCTTATTGCAAGTTGGTACTGAAATTATAAAAATGTGACGATACCAGCATTTCTGTAGTACTGCGACTCCCGAGTATATTCGGTACCCGCAGCTGCGTTCAGTCGCTTCCTCGTTTATCTAAGCGCAGGACTTCAGACTGTAGCCGAATATATACTAGTGTCTGTGAATATTAAACTGCAAAATACTATTAAAATATTACTCCTGCATACGTCTCTGTGTGAATGACGGGCGGTCACACACACACACACACTGATTGGTGTTGCGTCATGATGTAGATGTGACGGCATACCTGGAAGATACATAAGGGGGGCTGGCGCATAGTAACGGCAATTATCGTGATGAAGCATGCGCTCCAGGCGTGACGAGGTGTGGCGACGAGACGCAGTGCTCGTTCCCTTTCTCAGGGAACAAGGGTTATAGACATAACTCGAGCCGTTCCCTTTCGAGGGAACTCGCACTGCGTCAGAACGACGAATTTGGGGAACGAGTACCCACTAGGCCACACCGAGGGTCACGCCTACCCTAGTGTGAAGCTGGAGACCAGGCACAACTAGGACTGGAGCACCCTAGCGCCGGGCGTCGTAGGGAGGTGTAAGTTGTAAAATCTTATAAAAGTGTGTGGGTTAGCCCACCCAGCCGCCTCGCAGATATCCTGTAGCGGGACTCCAGAAAGGAGGGCCACCGAGGAGGCCATGCCCCTGGTGGAATGAGCCCTCACGGCCATCGGTGAAGGCAAATTGCGCACCTGATAAGCCGTGGCTATAGCCTGGACAATCCAGTTACTGACTGTCTGAGTCGAAGCAGGCAGCCCTTTCTTGGGTGAACCAAAGCACACTAGTAGCTGTTCTGATTTCCTCCACTGCGCAGACTTCTCCAAATATATTTTAAGAGCTCTGACCGGCAGAGCAGGTGAAGTCTCCCTTCTTCTGCCGTCACGTGAGGTGGAGGATGGAAAGCCTGAATAACCAATGACCTGGCCACACTAGATGGCACCTTGGGCATGTAGCCCCGCTTTGGATGTAAGCTGGCCTTAGCTCCGCCGGGGGCAAACTCCAGGCAAGTCGGCGTCCCCGCCAAGGCCTGGAGGTCCCCCACTCTCCTCAGAGAAGTGATAGCAAGGAGAAAGGCCACCTTAAGGGTCAGGTTCTTTGCCTCAGTCGACTCCAGTGGCTCAAAGGGGGCCTTAGCCAACCCTTCAAGTACCACTGCCAGATCCCAGGTTAGAACTCTGGAACGAGCCGTAGGCCTCATCCTCCGAGCCCCACGGAGGAACCATACAACCAGATGGTGCCTACCCAAAGGCCCATCACTCACAGGAGTGTGGAAAGCACCCAATGGCAGCCACACACACCTTGAGTGTGGACGGGGTAAGACCCGTAGAGAAGCGATTTTGGAGGAACTCCGGCACTGAAGCCACTGGGCAGTTAACCGGGTCCACCTCACGCTCTCTACACCAAGTGGAAAACACATTCCACTTAAGGCTGTACAGTCTCCCGGTGGAAGGAGCCCTGGAGCTGAGCAAGGTCTCGACCACATCTGCTAACAGTCCAGCCTCTAGGTACCGGGCCCTCTCAGGGGCCAGACCCAGAGGTCCCAAAACTCTGGGCAGGGGTGAAATATTGTGCCCCCTGCCTCAGACAGCAGATCCCTCCTCAGAAGGACCTGCCACGGGAGACCGTCTAACAGAGCTACATTGTTTGAGAACCATACCCGGGTCGGCCAGCAGGGCACTACTAAGAGTAGGCTGATCCCTTCTCGGCTGACCCACTCCAAGACTCCTGGGAGCAGAGTGATCGGGGGATATGCATACAGACGCAGCCTCGGCCACGTCTGCATCACTGAGAGAAAAACCACAGTGGACAGTGGGACGTCTCTCGAGAAGCAAACAGATCCACTCCCACTGGGCCGAAGCTCTTGCACATGGCCTCCACCACCTCTGGGTGGAGTCGCCACTCCCCGGGCCTCAGTCCCTGCCCCGACAGGACATCTGCTCCCTGGTTTTGTCTGGGACCACAAGAGAGTCTAGTGAGCAAATCTGCATAGAGGGCGCGACCTCAAACCCCCCTGATGATTCAGATACGAAACTACAGACGTATTGTCTGTTCGTATCAGGACTACAGAGCTCTGTAGACTGCCAGCATTTCCAGGCAATTTACGTGCCAGGAGGAATGCCAGATCTCCCACGGACCTCTCGCAAAGCGGCCGTCCATGACCACGTCCCAACCAGTGAGGGAGGCATCAGCTGAAACGGTTTTCCGGCAACATGATGCTCCCAGCACTGGCCCCCGGGACAGGAACCAAGGTCTCTTCCATATGATGAGGGAACGAAGGCATCTGTGCGTTACCCTGATCATACAGAATGGTTTTCCCCTCGAGGAAAACCCCCTGGTTCCCAGCCACCACTGTAGGGGTTTCGTGCAGCAGGCCAAGAGATATTCTGTTAGACGCAGCCGCAATGAGCCCCAGCAGTCCTTAAAACTGCTTCACAGTGATGGTGTGGCCTAGCTTCAATTTAGAGACCACCGCCCGAATGGACTTGCACTGGAGACAATTGTGCCTACAACGTAGGGAATCCCATACGACTCTCAGGAACATGGTTCTCTGAGAAGGCGTCAATACGCTACTGCGTGTAGAGTCTCAACCCCAAGCACTGAGAGCACCCAAGAACGACACCTCAATGCCAAACTGCTGCTACTCGCGACTGGGCCAATATGAGCCCAGTCGATGTAGTTCAGCACACGGATACCCCAGAGACTCAGTTGGAGCCAGAACGTGCGAGGGGAAAGCCAGGCCATATGGAAGAATCCGATATTGGTACGCTTCGCCCACGAAAGTGAACCTAAGGAACTTCCTGTGACAAAGAAGGATGGATACATGGAAGTATATGTCCTCTTCAGATCCATCGTGAAGGACCAGTCCTCAGACTGGATCTGAATAGCTAGGCTATGTGATTTATATCTGTCTCTTTAAAGAAGAACTAGCTATTGAGTGTGTTGGAGGGTGTTAAAATGCTTTGGACAGATAAAGAGTGAAATTAAAGCCCTGTTATCTAGACTGTTGGGTACATCCATGCACCACAGACACTATCCAGGCTTGAAGTGATAAAATATATAAAATTAAATTAAATATATTTTCCATTGAGTTTGATCTGTGCTGACATTTGAAATATTTGGTTAAGAATTATGAATTTACACTTATTTTCAAAAACAAAGAATAAATCAACACATTTACAGCACTTGTATGTGTGCTTGGTTGATTAACAGTGATTGGCCGATTCAGTTCTGACAGCTTGATAGTACAATTTCCGTTTTCATTTTAATAGTGAAATTTGAGTTTACATTAAAAAGTTTTCTTTTAATTTCAGCAACTTTATGTGCACTTTATTTTCTATCATTGTATTATTTTTCTTGTGTTAAAATGTATATGCAAATGTAGTTTTGTAAGTGTTGAATGAGCCTACAACACACTCAGACAGGGCTAGATTAAGCCAGGATTTGGCCTTAGTTCAAGGAAAAAAACATACTGGTGTGCATCTTGAGACAAAACAATGGCACTGATATATTTTAAGATTTATCAGTTCAAGCTGCTTTCAGTTAAAACAGATTAAACATGCATTTTAGCCTTGTCTGTGAAAACGGGGGTCAGAGACACACTAACTGTTAACTGTCATCTCTCAAAACGGTACAGGAGAAATTGGAGGCAAACAGAAAGATGTCATTCTAACCGTCTATTTAAGAGCAGTTAAACACAGTTACACAGCACTCTGATAACATGTACTGAATGTCAGTGGTTGCAGCTGCGGTTATGGTCACTGGCTGGGGTTTGTGTGCATGTTTCGTTGTAGTTTTTCTACACATAATGTGTTATGCATTAAATTTTTCTTTTTTTTCTTGCTGAATGTCGTTGGTTCATTGTGAGCAAGACTATGTTTACGAGTTGAATATTAACTAGTTGGCTGTGTTGTGAAGTGGACAGAACATTATCACTTCTTTATCACACTTTTTTGGTTTGTTTGTGTGTGTGTTTTGTCTCAGTGCATGTCAGCAGTGTTTTCCTGGCGTCTAATATGATAAGCTTGGCATGAATTCGCAGAGTTTATCTGGAAAACCAGCTGTGAGACTGAAGATACCATAGTCTATTATTGACCACTTGACCACAGTTCAGTGATAAGTCAGCTGTCTCACACCACTATTAAGCCAGAATATCATACTTGTTGTCATACTATTTTAACCTGGGCCAATAAGCAACCAGCCAGAATACCCCAGCAACCATATAGCATTGTGAACAGTTAAACACATCACATAAGCAAAAGTTTAGTTTCTTATACTCTCCTCAATGTTTAATATCTCTTTGGATATGACTCTTTGGCCCATTCACACCAAGGACGATAACTATAAAGATAACAATAAAGATATAGTCCTAAAAATCGTTCTCAATATTAAAGAATTGCAGAGTTCACACCACAGCATTAAAGATAAAGGCACAATGAAACAATATCGTTGGAATCACTTTCAGAACGATTTTATCCAGCTGAGGAACGATAAAAACATTCACAGCCAATCAGAATCCATCCTGCTGTAATGAGCTTGAACATTTAAAGTGACAGACAAGCATGCGCTTAGAATAAACAGAAAGATATTGTCTGCTGTGGACGCTAATATAGTTATAGTTATCATTCTTAGTGTTTTTTTTGCGTGATTTAAAGTGCGTCCTAATTTGCGTACTTATGCACTACTTTATGCCGTTTTATAGTACAAATAGTGTGAGTAGTGTGTTCACACTGAAAATTCCAAAAAGAAAAAATGCACTTTAAAGTCCTCATGAAAGTCAAAATCAATCCTGTTAGCACACATTACAGGTCTAATGGTGCGTTCACACCGGACGCGATTCGCGCGAGTGATTTACATGTTAAGTCAATGCAGAGATGCGAAATGGCATTCTGCGGCGCGATTCGCGCAAATGAGGCGGCGAGATTTGTGCGATTTGCACGATTGAGGCGGCGCGAATGACACAAATTGAGCGTTTTGAACAGATTTTTCAACGTGAGCGATTCGCGCGATTCTGAACTTTGGCGTTTATTTTGCGCCGCGTTAACCAATCACGAGCTTGCTCTAGTAGTGACGCATTTACAAGCGGAGGCAGAAATCCGAACAACAATGGAGGACAAGATAATCGTCTCCATATGTGGATACCTGGAGCTGTATGATACATCATCCTATCCCTACAGGAACAGGAATAAAAGGAATTAAAGCTGCAAGCAGCATTTATCGGGGTTCAAGCAGTTAAGGCCTTTAAGCACACAAGCATCAAAAGACATTAAGTTTTATTTAGCAAGCATTTAACAACTGCCATCATAGATAAAAAAGTCAATTTACAGCCTATACAGGCAGTTTACCATAGGAAATATATGGTTTTAAAGCGTTTTTACAGTTATAGCACCTTTTGCCTGAGTCTTCTTATAGTCTTGCCTGATCTCCACCACTTTTATTAGTAGTACTCAAAGTGTGCCCATACTGTATATATGTGTCAGATTTGTTGTAAATATGTAATTTTAATAAGTTTAGACAATTATATTAAGTGGCGTAACGAACGAGCCAACACCGGGCCCTTAAGTAGGATTATCATGGCGGGCCCCAGTCCCAATTCAAAACAAATTTCATCACAATCCTTCATTGTTCGTTTCAAACATGTGAGAGCATCAAAATGATCCATAGGTGAAATTGATTGGATTTAATTAATTTTTTTGTCAGTTCCTATCATAATTTTAACATTTTGGCGTTATTGTTTAGCTATTTACCTATGTTTTCAAATTTCATTAGGAGGTCACTCCTGTGAAAAAAACACGGGCTTGAAACTTCTAAGGCTCCTTCAAGGCATTGTGCCAATGACGTATACTGAGTTTTTTGAGATACACCAATGTTCTCATAGACTATCATGGCACCCTGGACAAAGACACTGCATGCCAATTTTCAGTAGACTAACGGTTGGGTGCCCTTATAGCTATTTTCATGATTTTTTTCACTGTTATAGCGCCAACAAGTGGCCAATTGTCACGATTTTTTTCATGTCAACTCAGATTGAGCTTATGAACATGTGTCCCAAGTTTAGCGAAAATATCTCTTTCCATTCACAAGTTATAACCATTTTATAGCGCCACCAAGTGGCCAATTGTCATGATTTATTTTCACGTGACCTCAAAATGAGCTCATGAACATGTGTCCCAAGTTTTGCGAAAATATTTCTTTCCGTTCACAAGTTATAACCGTTTTATAGTGCCATCAAGAGGCCAATTGTTGCGATTTTTTTCAAGTGATCTCAGATTGAGCTCACGAAGATGTATCCCAAGGTTAGCAAAAAAATCTCTTTCCGTTCACAATTTATAATAATTTTAGTAAAAATGGCCCTGGTGCCATCAAATATTTTGGTTCCCCTTATCGTCCGTTAACTGAAATTTTGAAGTTTTTGGATGATTATTGATTGTCGGACTCCAGAGAATAGTCTTGCAGTGGTTTGATTCCGATCGGGCCAAAAACCTAGGAGAAGTCAACAAAAATAGGTTTTTAAAAAAACTGCAATTTACTCGAAATTGGCGCCTTAAGGGCGAGCAAATCTGAGATAGCCATTTTGTCCGCCTTGAGCCAAGGATTCCAACGATATAAGACACTTGATCCTGGGACAAACAGTCTAAGAGTTATGAGCAATTTTGAACTTTTGGTTGCTGTAGCGCCACCTATGGGCCATTCGGGGTCATACTCTGATAGGTTGTCCCCAAACTGAGGCCTACCATCTGACCAGGTTTCATGTCTCTAGGCCTTACGGTTTGGCCTGCACGATGCGTTTTACGAAACCTTACAATTACAATAGGGTTTCAGCATTTCATGCTTGAACCCCTAATAAAGGAATAAAAAGGATCTTGCTTGGAAGAAAGTGAGTTATTGTGAGCCAAGTGAGCCATTTCACAACGAGACAGGAGCAGAAAAAAAGAGCCAGAG
The DNA here is from genome assembly GCA_023566225.1 of Romanogobio albipinnatus. Classification (NCBI taxonomy): domain Eukaryota; kingdom Metazoa; phylum Chordata; class Actinopteri; order Cypriniformes; family Gobionidae; genus Romanogobio; species Romanogobio albipinnatus. Next base: position 23,212,032 of record CM042241.1, read on the forward strand.
CCAGCGGCAAATGTGAGAAGGACTAGCCGAGGAAAGGCGGGTCTCGCCGGGTAAACGAGCGCGGAATGTCACTGATCCCCTGGATCTCACAACTCCGAAAACGCCAGATAAAATGCTCAAATAGGCCCTCTTTTTATAAATTAACCACAGATTTGAGCTTTAAACAACTATATTATCGCCTGAAAAAGTCTTTAAACTACGTTTTGTCACACATTAATAGTAGTATTTTTTACAAAAAAGACATCAAGTGACCATATAGGCTCATATAGGGCAGAATCCCCTCCCATGACGCGAATTCGCGTCTGTTGTGTAGTTGTCACACGCGAATTTCACGCGCGAATGAAGCGAGTAAACTCAAAATGTTCAAGCGTCAGTTGCAACTTACGGTTCACTGGGACTTTAAATACCTGGGTGATGCACTTAACTGAAAAAACTAAGTGTGGAATGTCACTTCATGCATTCAACTGTTGCAGCTTTATTTACTTAGTGGAGGGGGGAGGGGCTATCAGACTCCAAAGTTGAATGACAAAATAACCTTATGAAGTTCATACACTACATGGTTGAGTACATAGTGCATAAGTGCATAGTGTATAAGCGTCACTTGGGATGCAACTTTAGTCTTCAGAAGCAAAAACTATAATACTATTGTTTTGGCAAATAAAGTAGATTTTGCAAGCAGAGAGTAGTATTACAAATAGGGCGACTGAGTAAACTACTGACTTGCCTTAAAAAGGCTTTTGTAAACATTTTTTTTTTTTGGTAATTTCTTCATAAATGCCAGCTATTAGGATAAGCAAAACTTTTTGACTTTCATTATATTGACGAATTTGGTTAAACCAAAATTGTTTTGACCATGTTGAGTATCACTATATTCAATATACAGTACACTTCTGTTCAAATGTTTGGAGTCGCCAAGTCTCAAGGCTGCGTTTATTTTAAATACAGTAAAAACAGTAATATTGTGAAATGACACAAATTACAGCCATTACTCCAGCTTTCAGTGTCCCGGAAAGCATTCCAATATGCTGATTTGGTGCTCAAGAAACATTTCTCATTATTATCAATGTTGAAAACGGTTGTGCTGCATAATATTTTTAGTGGAAACCATGATATTCAGGATTCATTTGATGAAAAGAAAGTTCAAAAGCATTTATTTTAAATAGACATATGTCGCTTTTGATCAGTTTAATGAATTCTTGCTGCTAAAAAGTATTAATTTCATTAAAAAAAATCTTACTGACCCCAAACTTTTGAATGGTAGTGTACAAAAAAAGTATACGGTGACAATATGATTGTGGTTATTAGGGGCCCTATCACACACCCGGCGCAATGCAACGCCAGGCGCGACACAAGTGTTTTTTGTTAGTTTTAGCCCGACGCAGTTATCATTTTCACGTCCAGCGCCACGTTGTTTAAATAGCAAATGCACTCGCGCCCATTTGTTCACCCATGGGCGTGCAGGTCTCGCTTGCAACTTCTGCCATGTAAATAGCGAATCCGCCGTGGTGCAGGCGCAACTGGCTTTTAAAGGGAATGGGAGATGAGGCTCTGATTGCTTTATAGCATGTTACGCCCAAAACACACCCATGACTCATTAAGAGACTACTGCTGCTGTCACAGGGGGTTTTGGGGATGGTTCATGTTCATGTTTCATGTTTTCAGTTTGTCATGTTTTGTCTTGTCATGCACTTCCTGGTCTTGTCATGCGATTCCCATGCCCTTTTGTGACCTTGTCATGTTCTGTCATTGGTTCATTGTTTAATCACTGTTCACAGGTATCAATTGTCTTGTCATTAGTCTGTGTGTATTTAAGCCCTCATGCTTGCCATGTGTCTTTGTCTGTTATTGAGGTTGTAACCACTGTTGGTGAGATTTATGTCATGTCAAGTTCTTGTTTTGTATCGCCAAGTCTTTTGTTTTACATTTTGGATTTTGATTCATGTTGAATTAAAACTGCACTTGGGTCCAGCAATTTACCTCTTCAGTGGACTTTTGTTACAGCTGCGTTCAGAGCCGGATTAACGCAAAGGCAAACTAGGCACGTGCCTAGGGCCCGATTGGCGGGATGGGGCCCAGACAGAGGAAAAAAAAAAAAAAAAAAGTATAATAAATAATAATAATAAAATTTAAATAAAATAAAATGTACAAATGTCCTATCTACAATTTATTTCAATATTTATTAATTAACTAAAAATAGTGACGATGTTTATCTTAACCATAGACTGTTACATTATGTCACATTAACGCCAGCCTGTGACTGTTTTTATATAGAGGCGCCAGCCAGTTAAGACCGAGGAGACGTCAGTGGCGGTCAGAGGTTAGAGCGGGACAACAAAGCTAGCAGGCAGGTGTGTTTTTTAAGTAGGCTAACATTCAAGATGCTTTCGGGTGCGGCAAAACGTAAAAAGAAAAAAAATGAAGAGGAACAAAAGAAGAGACAGCGGGGGGCTTTACAGAAGTTTCTGTCGGGCAGCCGTCCGACAGCTGTGAACCTGCTCGAGTCAGCAGAGCCAGGCCCGGAGACACGGCCCGAAGACGCGGGAAATGCGGCGGAAGACGCGGCGGGAAATGCGGTGGAAGATGCGGCGGAAAATGCGGCCGAAGACACTGTGGGGCCCGCGCGGCGCGGGCCGCGGGACGCGCCGTCAACATCAGCGCCGTCACAGAACAACAAACTGATGGAAGAACAGCAGCCAGCCAGAAGTGAGCCCAATATCGTTTTGCAGCAGGTGCCTCTAGACCCAGAAAGGGTATTAACAAGCCCATTATTAATTTTCAAATAACAACAAAGATTTAAAAAAAAAAAACGAAACATGTATCACTCACACTCTTTAGAGTTAGACATTATTAAATTATAATATTTTGACAATTGGCCCTTTTCACCTCTTTTTTCAATTATTTCCCCAATTAATGACAGTTTGGGAATGTACATAATATCTGTAGACCTGGAAGACATAAAACTTTTAAGCTGTGAATATTTAAAAAAAAATGTTTTGAGTGAATCTGGTGTTTTTCACAATTCTTGAAATGTAAGAAGTATTCCATCCATATACACGTCTTTAATAGTCTGAATACCTTTAGTTTTCCACAGTTTAAATCCTCCATCCTTATATTTATTATTATTTATTGTTAGACAGTTTCTAAATGGTTGATGAATGTGAAGGGGTCATGTTTGCCTTCTTGTTCTTAATTACAACATTTATAAATGTTGTAAGCTATTGCATTTTGCAGAAAATCTTAATTACAACATTTATAAATGTTGTAAGCTATTGCATTTTGCAGAAAATCTTAATTAAATGTGTTGATTAAATGTAAACAGAGCAAATAAGATAAACTTATTTGCTCTGTTTACATAGTTTACTGACACCTATTGGTTATTTACTGGTACTACTGCCTTAAACAATGACACTCCCAATGGATGAGGATAATTTAATAGCATTTAATAGAGCCGTGTAATGACGTATAAATAATGAATATCAAAAAATAGTCTGATAGACTGTTTAATATACAACACAACCAATTTGTAACTAAAGACTATGCTATGTAAAATGTGAATTAACTTTTATTAGTAACTTTGGTAAGTTTCAGATTTCAGTTCATAAATAACATCGATGGAGGGGGGCCCAAAAAATGTAGCCTGCCTAGTGTAGTCCGTTTATTTAATCCGGCTCTGGCTGCGTTCCAGGTAGGGTTTTGAGCTCTTAAATCACAACTTCAAACCACGACTCACGGCTTTGTAGCGTTCCAGGCAAAGTCACGCCAAACTACCTGAGTGCAATAAATTGTGGTAGCTAGATATAAACAAAGCATGGTGGTCCGTACGGGGCTTATGCTCATTTACAATAATTTCTATCGCCAAAGGTGCTTACTCCTTGCTTATTTCAGGGAAACGGAGGAGAAAAAAACAGCGCATAAGGCAAGAGAAGCTGTTATACCTTTTATTTTATGTTATTTGTAAAATAACTGGCATTGTTGTTTCGTGGGCTATGTGACATCAGAGCTCGTAACTGGGAGTACCATTGATCTAGTACGAGGTCATGGGTTTGACTGCCGTTCCAGTGCACTTTCACAGGTAGAAGGTTGGAAAAAACACGGGTTACGGGTTGCCTGGAACGCGGCATACGAACAACCCTCTTGGACCATGCGCCTGGTATGTTGGACACTTTTTCCATCGTTAAACCAGCAAAAGTGGATTCGGACACGCCCTAAGTGCACCTGCGCCATGCGCTTCAAACCATGCGCTCAGATCGTTAAAATAGGACCCAAAGTGTATCACACTCTCCAGAGGAGCTTTGAACTCAATATGCATGCATTTGACTGGATTATCACTGTTAATCTGAGCAGATTTGAGCGGGTTTTTAATCTCCCATTTTGAGTTAAGACCAACTTTAGTGAAACTGGCACATTTTACAATGTCTTTTGTTTGTCATGTTATCACCATCTTTCCACCATTCTCATCCACCAGGTCTAAAACTGCACAGACAGACTCTTGGCTGCTTAGCAACCATGCTTTCTGATACACACAGGAGGGCCCCTTATTTCTACAGAAGTTGTAGCCAGAAGGAGGTAATCTGCCCACCCATACACTCCCTAACACACACACACACACACACACACGCACGCACACACATTCTTCGTCAACAGTGAACTTCAAGCTTTATGACTCATTGTTTGCCGCGAAAACCCCAGCACCCTTCAACAGTGTTTAGTGAAAATCTTGGAGTTTTAGTCGTGATTTTATATGTGATGTTCATGTGTATGTCACAGAGCAGGAGGGATTGTCCCTGCTGCTGCGTATGCTGGCATGGAGGGTTCTGGGTAAGGGTAGAAAAATGCATTCCTGCCTCGGAAAAGTCACTGGCTCTCTGACACATACGCACACAGAGACAAATCTGGTTGGTTACTGCGGCACGATTTGGCTGCAGCTAAAGACAGAGGGGAGGGGTCGCTCTCTCCGAGTCTCCGTTCAGACTGAAACTGCTCTCTTGCAGTGCTTTTGCTGGCAGGATCACATGAAACAGGACGTTCTGTCCGGGACGGGTTTACCTGTGGGAAATGTGCGTTTTGATAAGAGGAAATGCACTCTAGGATTGATTCAAAACACTTGAAAAGCAGGTATGTTTTCTGTGTCGTATGTAAATCATTCATTGCGTAGTTGCATGAGAGAGCCTCTAACTTTTCTTCAGAGGTATGTCAGCTGGAGCTTTTTCAATAACATCAGTCTTAATAACTTCTATTAGGATTGGAATGTAGATGTTTATACATTCTTGGAGCATTGAGTTTGTGCATATTGCGATCTGTTCGCCAATCTATACGTTTTTATGGTGCTACACGAATTACATGTACAGTTATGTAATGTTGATTTGTTTGTGCATGTGATGCTGGTATTGATAAGTGTGTTCTTGGAATCCGAATCAGTGTGGTACATATGAATGATGTAGTTATTAGAGCACACCCTCTTTTTGGATGCTTTCCAGGGCTCTTTGATATAACCAGGGTGATCTATTGATCTGTTTATGCATGTTTCCTCGCTACAACATTACATGTACCAGCACCAAAGTCAAAATGCACCAGACACCATCACTGCTTCAGAGGGACGTGACACTGTGTGCGTGCGTTATAAGATTATTCGCTTTAGTAAGTACCTGTGTATATACCTTACTCTACCTAGCCTAATGAAATTCAGAACAACTAATCATGTTTTAACTTAATTGACCCAATGTTGACAGCTCTTTTACTGGAGCACTGTAAAAATAATGTTTGAAGGCAGTAAAAAAGAGTTGTCTGTTGAGGCTTGTGGGTATTTTGGTATCGGAGACACTGTAAAAGTAGACAGAGCGTATCTCTATGGCAACTGTTTGGTTCTGACAGAAGTGTTTGGGAATAGAGAGAGATCCTTTACCTGTTTGAGAATATTCCGTGGGAGATTTCCTAAATTTATTGCATCGGTGTGTTGATATAAATGGGTTAAAATAGTGTTTTACTGTGAAATGGTGTTCTTAACAAGATTGAAGTTATAAGGCTCAAAATGTAAATAACCTCGTAAGCGCAAGTATGTTGCAATTCAGTTTAATTTAAAAAATGAATTCTGCATTATCACATTTTGATTTTGCATAGAGTTCATGCATTTAAGTATATTGAATGTGATAATTGTGTCTAATGTGGTAAAACATTAGATTGAGCTGAGCTCAGTCAACAAAGTTCATTTGTAGCCACACACACACACACACACACACACACACACACACACACACACACACACACACACACACACACACACAGAATAAAAATGATTAGGCATGGTTGAAATAACGTCATTAGTATAAAATCACATTTTGTTTTTTTGCAAGTAGTTCTCTTTCCCATTTGTTCTGTGACGAAATGCTTTGAAGTATATTGAACATGATACGAATCTAATTGTAAAACATTAGATTGATCTGAGTTTAGTCAAAAGATAATAATTTGTAGCCTTGAATGCACAAAATACAATAATGATTAGGCATGGTAAGAATTACTACATCGGTATAATTAAACTGACATAATTTAAAAACAAATGTACAGTGTGTGTTCTGTTCAACTAATAACTAAATAGGCCTTTCTAAATCAATTTTGTACAACCATTTAGATGAAAGCTTTTTTTCCATGGCCGTTCTCATTTATTGAAAGTGCTTCATCTAACTCATTAATATGTCATCATCATAGCCATGAGCATTATATGCAGTTATGTTTTTTTTTTAAGCAGCATAATTACAGCTCACAAACTACCGCACACTGCATATCTGATCATGCAAATAAACAAGTACATACTTGTTTCAGAATATATTGCATTAGTTTTAGTATTTTATGTTGTTGTATAACCCACCATATATACAGATTCATTGTAGAAATTTGTAAATAAATAAATGATTAATATGTTGAAAACAATATAACACATTAAATAATGGTTTTGGGCATAACATTATTATGCATGCCAGACAAACTGACTGATTACTAAATCAATATCAACTGACCCAGTGCCCTTTGACTTTTAGTTCAATAATGATTGCCTAAGAATTCAAGCACCAGTAGTTATTTGTGTTTAGCATTTCTTCTAGTCAATTTACGTCCTGTGTAGAGTTGTGCAAATCTGGACTTGACACTCAGGAAATTAGAATAAGCCTATGAGATCAGTTTTGGCACCAAGAGCTACTATGGGGAATAAAAACCTTTTCAACCGCTATAGCACCAGCCAAGCAAACAGCCTGCTAAACTAGGCTCAACTATGCAGTATAATTACACAGTATGGAGAGAGATAGACACACAAAAAGAAGTGACAAAAGACTAATACTCGTTCTATATCAATATTTTATTCTAGTTTACAGAAGAATCTGTCATTTTTAGTTTTGCTGTACAAAATCACTCTACCTTTATTGGGATTGCTCTGCTTGTGCAATGCAACCAGACTGTTATCAGAATGCATACGTAAAGTTATCGTATTGTGCAAAGTCCTTCTGTTTCTGAACAGTTTTTAATAGAACAGCTTTAGTCCTTAGGCTACGTCTACATTTACCTGACCGGGGCACATAGACAGGTGTCTGCATGTTTGAGAGAAAGAGAGACCTCTTTTCCGTCCTTTGTGCCTGAGCCTATTTTTAGGACTTAAATGGAAGGCGAATAAAAGATTTAGGAATTACCAGTATAGTTTGATTAAGTTTACAATTGAACATGCTCATTTCTGAATTGCATGCATCTAACATTGTTTAGGGTTTTAAGGAAACTAGAGGAGAATTCTATGAGAGAGAGAGAGAGAGAGAGAGAGAGAGAGAGAGAGAGAGAGAGAGAGAGAGAGAGAGAGAGAGAGAGAGAGGCATGAAAACTGAGACACTGTTGCATCTCACCCAGCATCTAGGAAAGAATGATATTTATATAGAGGTGTAACTGGCCACCTTAATAATTTATGTTGTTTAGGTCATCATCTATAAAGGCAAGTCATATAAGGACAATAGTAGTAACAGAGGTTGCAAACACATTGAAATGCATTTTGTATCCTTTTGTTTGTCTCCTTTTTTAAGCAGCCTACGTTTTGGACAATGCTAAAAGTGGCCAAAAATAGCATTGGTGGTTTAAGAGGACATAGCAGCTTTTTGTCCTCACATACTGAAATATTTTCGTTCTAGGTCATCAGCATAATTCCTTGTTAGGGAATACTCACCTAATTAAACACCTAACTAAAAACCGTGTTTCAGAATGGCGTTGTTTCCCAAATTATAAATATTAACCTGGGGAATTATGCTAAATGTGACATGATGCTCAAGATGCTGTGCAGAAATATGATCAGATGTTCTGTAAGGTTATAGTCGTGGGGTATGTAGTCATTTTAGTTCTGGGAAAAACAAATGTATTGTGTATCCCATTGACAAAGAAATACCGTGACTCTATGGAAGGTCATACTGAAACTTAAATCCTGGGTTTCCGATACTGAAATGGCTCAGTATTGATTATATAAGATCATAGGCCATGTTCTGTTGTTGTTGGGGCCCTAGGCACTGAGAAGTGTTCTAGAAATCCACTCAGTTCAGTCCTAGAACATCACATTCATTCTCTGGATCATTCTGTCAGGGATGGAAGCATTAGCCTCCCTTCGCTTCACTGTTCCTTTTGCCCAGAGGGCCAGTGGATGGACTAGTAAAAAAAACTGGGTTGATGTCAGTCATTCACTGGTGTGACGATGCCATATAGGCACCATTCCCATTTAAAAGCACACGCCACTTCAGATTTTTGAGCCTGGTGTATTTAAAAAAACTACTTATTTGTTTGTCTGTTAGCTAAGTTTATGCACACATATTGTAGGGAGAAAGGTGTTTGTGGTACTGTGGCAAAAATCACTTTTACATGTCTAAATATGCTCAGTCCAATTGAATTGCATCTTTCACAGATTGTTTTAAATTGTCATCATCTGATGATGATGAAACTGGCTTTTTTCCTGTGTACACAAAAGGAGAATGTCAAAGGTGTTTTTCTATATATATATATATATATATATAATATTAGGGGTGGCACGGTTCACAAAACCCACGGTTCGGTTCGTATCACGGTTTTAGGGTCACGGTTTTCGGTTCTGTACGGTTCTTGTTGTTGTTGTTTTTTTTAATCGTTAACACTCCAGAAATGTACTTCAGCATATGGTATATAGCTTAATCATCCACAATTTAGGATACAGTATTAAAAAAATTGTTATATCATGTAGAAGTTGTTTCTTAACTGGCTGTCTACAGAGTCCGACACATTGGCGTAACATTTTTCATGTTAATCATGTCAATTTTGATCAGAACAATGCACTGTGGCTTTAATGCAGCTGACCTGATTAACAAATTTCACCATGAAGTGTTCCGTGTGTTTCACAATCACCATATGACATCCAGCGCTGTGAAAAGAAAAGAAAAAAATACATGAAAACACAACACTGCCAGAAGTTTTTGCCCAAACTTCAAAGGCATGTTTAAATGATTAAAACTAGAAGCATATCTTAATTTTTATTATATTTTATTATATTTTATTTTATACATATCTTAATAAATATCTCTCCCACTTGCATTTCTACACGTGACGTGACCTGCAGCACTCCACTTTAACTTTATTTTACTATATGTCCACACACACACACACCTCTTATTTCACGCGAAAAGGACGCCCACTGTCTGAGGTAACATACGGGCACGAGGATACATTGCGCATGCGTCGAAACCATGCGACGCACACGCTCCAAACCGAGACAAGCGAACCGAACAGTTTGGTTTTTTTCATGTACTGTGCCACCCCTTATATATATATATATATATATATATATATATATATATATATATATATATATATATATATATATATATATATATATATAATGCATTTAGGGGTGTGGTCCTGGTCAAGACAATCTCCTGAACTCCAAACTGAATGTCAGAATGGGAAAGAAAGGTGATTTAAGCAATTTTGAGCTTAAAAATTGGCGGTTGTTGGTGCCAGACGGGTCGGTCTGAGTATTTCACAATCTACTCAGTTACTGGGATTTTCACACACAACCATTTCTAGGGTTTACAAAGAAGGGTGTGAAAAGGGAAAAACATCCAGTATGCGGCAGTCCTGTGGGCGAAAATGCCTTGTTGATGGTAGAGGTCAGAGGAGAATGGGCCGACTGATTCAAGCTGATAGAAGAGCAACTTTGTCTGGAATAACCACTTGTTACAACCGAGGTATGCAGCAAAGCATTTGTGAAGCCACAACACGCACAACCTTGAGGCGGATGGGCTACAACAGCAGAAGACCCCACCGGGTACCGCTCATCTCCACTACAAATAGGAAAAAGAGGCTACAATTTGCACGAGCTCACCAAAATTGGACAGTTGAAGACTGGAAAAATGTTGCCTGGTCTGATGAGTCTGGATTTCTGTTGAGACATTCAGATGGTAGAGTCAGAATTTGGCGTAAACAGAATGAGAACATGGATCCATCATGCCTTGTTACCACTGTGCAGGCTGGTGGTGGTCGTGTAATGGTGTGGGGGATGTTTTCTTGGCACACATATATATATATATATATATATATATATATATATATATATATATATATATATATATATTAGGGGTGGCACGGTACATGGAAAAAAACCGAACCGTTTAGTTCGCTCGTCTCGGTTCGGAGCTTGTGCGTCGCACGGTTCGCGCATGCGCAATGTATCCTCGTTCCCGTATGTTACCTCAGACAGCGGGTGTCCTTTTCACGACACAAAATAAGAGGTGTGTGTGGACATACAGTATAGTAAAAGTGGAGTGCTGCAGGTCACGTCACATGTAGAAATGAAAGTGTGAGAGTTAAGGAAGGCTGCCCGGAGTTGGAGGATGTGCCAGCAACGTATAGCAGGGCAGATGCAGTGCGGAGAACGGGAGCCGCACCGTGGCTATACCATATGCTGAAGTAAATTTCTGGTTAACGATTAAAAAAACAACAACAACAAGAACCGTACAGAACCGAAAACCGTGACCCTAAAACCGTGATACGAACCGAACCGTGGGTTTTGTGAACCGTGCCACCCCTAATATATATACAGAAATCACAATATATGATTTGTTAACTATTTATTTGTATGATACAGCTGCAAATAAGTATTTGAACACCTGTCTATCAGCTAGAATTCTGACCCTCAAAGACCTGTTAGTCTGCCTTTAAAATGTCCACCTCCACTCCATTTATTATCCTAAATTAGATGCACCTGTTTGAGGTCGTTAGCTGCATAAAGACACCTTTCCACCCCATACAATCAGTAAGAATCCAACTACTAACATGGCCAAGACCAAAGAGCTGTCCAAAGACACTAGAGACAAAATTGTACACCTCCACAAGGCTGGAAAGGGCTACTCGGAAATTGCCAACAGCTTGGTGAAAAAAGGTCCACTGTTGGAGCATTCATTAGAAAATGGAAGAAGCTAAACCTGACCGTCAATCTCACTCGGACTGTGCAAGATTTCACCTCGTGGGGTCTCAATGATCCTAAGAAAGGTGAGAAATCAGCCCAGAACTACACGGGAGGAGCTGGTCAATGACCTGAAAAGAGCTGGAACCACCGTTTCCAAGGTTACTGTTGGTAATACACTAAGACGTCATGGTTTGAAATCATGCATGGCACGGAAGGTTCCCCTGCTTAAACCAGCACATGTCAAGGCCCGTCTTAAGTTTGCCAATGACCATTTGGATGATCCAGAGGAGTCATGGGAGAAAGTAATTTGGTCAGATGAGACCAAAATAGAACTTTTTGGTCATAATTCCACTAAACGTGTTTGGAGGAAGAAGAATGATGAGTACCATCCCAAGAACACCATCCCTACTATGAAGCATGGGGGTGGTAGCATCATGCTTTGGGGGTGTTTTTCTGCACATGGGACAGGGCAACTGCACCGTATTAAGGAGAGGATGACCGGGGCCATGTATTGCAAGATTTTGGGGAACAACCTCCTTCCCTCAGTTAGAGCATTGAAGATGGGTCGAGGCTGGGTCTTCCAACATGACAATGACCCGAAGCACACAGCCAGGATAACCAAGGAGTGGCTCTGTAAAAAGCATATCAAGGTTCTGGCGTGGCCTAGCCAGTCTCCAGACCTAAACCTAATAGAGAATCTTTGGAGGGAGCTCAAACTCATGTTTCTCAGCGACAGGCCAGAAACCTGACTGATCTAGAGAAGATCTGTGTGGAGGAGTGGGCCAAAATCCCTCCTGCAGTGTGTGCAAACCTGGTGAAAAACTACAGGAAAATGTTTGACCTCTGTAATTGCAAACAAAAGCTACTGTACCAAATATTAACACTGATTTTCTCAGGTGTTCAAATACTTATTTGCAGCTGTATCATACAAATAAATAGTTAAAAAAATCATACATTGTGATTTCTGTCTGACTCAAGATGGCGCCGAGGATGGCTGCTGCGTCGCGAGCTCCGTTACTACATTGCAGTTTTTTGTTTGTTCTGTTTATAGCTTTTGTGTTTTCTGTCTTGGATGTTGTCTGCCTTACTGCGTACGACAGACAGACACTTTTGGACATTGGTTCAGCAATCGCACACCGAAAACCGGACTTTAAATTCTTCAGTGACGACCAGCTGTTTATAAACACGGCAGCGGAGCCCTTTGTGTGGGCGGTCCGACCGCGGAAACGTAGCCGGAGAAGGGGAAGCAGAGCCGGCGTGCTCATCAGAGTAAGACGCCGCGCAAACCGACCCCCGCTTCCCAGTATTTTACTGGCTAATGTTCAGTCTCTGGACAACAAACTCTGCGAGCTGAGAGCACGGATCTCTTTCCAACGAGAGACGAGGGACAGCTGCATTATCTGCCTTACAGAAACTTGGATGTCTGCTGAGATTCCAGATTCGGCCATCGAAACCACGGGGTTCTCCGTGCACCGAATGGACAGAGAAAAAGAACTCTCAGGGAAAGGCAAAGGCGGGGGTGTATGTTTTATGATCAACAGATCCTGGTGTGATCAGAGGAACGTACATTCTATAAAGTCTTTCTGTTCTCCTGATCTGGAACTTCTCATGGTTCTGTGTCGACCATTCTGGCTACCGAGGGAATTCACAGCGGTCATCATCACAACTGTGTATATTCCCCCACAAGCCGACACAGACCGGGCACTAAAGGAACTGTATAGGACAGTGAGTGAGCAAGAAACCGCGCATCCTGAGGCTGCGTTTATTGTGACTGGGGACTTTAACAAAGCCAACTTCAAACGCATTGCACCTAAATACCACCAACATGTTAACTTCAACACACGAGGGAACCGTGTCTTGGATCACTGTTACTCTCCCTTCCGGGATGGCTACAAGTCCCTCCCGCGCCCACCATTTGGCAAATCGGACCACTCTTCTGTTCTCCTTCTGCCCGCTTACAGGCAGAGACTGAAACAGGAAGCACCCGCCCTCAGAACCATCCAGTGCTGGTCGGACCAATCAGACTCTATGCTACAAGACTGTTTTGATCACGCGGACTGGGAGAAGTTCCGGTCGGCCTCTGATGACGACATCGAGGTCTACGCTGATAGCGTAACGTGTTTCATCAGGAAGTGCGTAGAAGACGTTGTTCCGACCAAAACAATTCGGCTGTACCCAAACCAGAAGCTGTGGCTAAATGGGGAGGTTCGCGCGGCACTCAATGCGCGGACCTCCACTTTTAACTCCGGTAATGCGGAGGAGCATAAACAAGCAAGTTATGCCCTCCGGAAAACCATCAGAGCAGCAAAACGCCAGTACAGGGACAAGATTGAAGGACAGTTCAACACCACCGACTCCAGAAGCATGTGGCGGGGAATTAACACCATCACGGACTATAAAGGGAACACAAACTCCACCGTGAACACCGCTGCCTCTCTCCCGGACGAGCTCAACACCTTTTATGCTCGCTTTGAGGGAACTAACACCGCGAGTGAGAGCTCATGGCTGAAGATGCAGAGGTTAGTTCACTCTCTATCTGTAGCAGATGTAACCCGATCCTTCCGGCGGGTGAACATCCGTAAAGCCGCGGGTCCAGACGGCATTCCGGGCCGCGTCATCATAGCGTGCGCGAACCAACTGGCTGGAGTTTTCACAGACATTTTTAACCTGTCCCTCTCCCTGTCTGTGGTCCCCACATGCTTCAAAACGTCCACCATTGTGCCTGTACCGAAGCAGTCAAAAACCACCTGCTTAAACGACTGGCGTCCTGTTGCTCTGACCCCCATCATCAGCAAATGCTTTGAGAGACTAATCAGAAACCACATCTGCTCTGTTCTCCCTCCCTCACTAGACCCACTGCAGTTTGCATACCGCAAAAACCGCTCCACTGATGATGCCATTTCATCAACAATACACACTGCTCTCTCCCACCTGGAAAAGAGGAACACATATGTGAGAATGCTGTTTGTAGACTACAGCTCAGCATTCAACACCATTGTGCCCTCCATACTTGACATGAAACTCCGGGCTCTAGGCTTAAACAGCTTGTTATGCAGCTGGATCCTGGACTTCCTGTCAAACAGACGCCAGGTGGTCAGAATGGGCAGTAACATCTCCTCATCACTGACTCTCAACACTGGAGCCCCTCAGGGCTGTGTTCTCAGCCCACTCCTGTACTCCTTGTACACACATGACTGTGTGGCAACCCACAGCTCCAATACCATCATCAAGTTTGCTGACGATACGACGGTGGTAGGTCTCATCACTGACAATGATGAAACGGCCTACAGAGAGGAGGTGCATACTCTGACACGATGGTGTCAGGAGCACAACCTCTCCCTCAATGTCAGCAAGACCAAGGAGCTGGTGGTCGACTTCAGGAGGAATGAGAGAGAACACCGCCCCATCACCATCAATGGAGCACCGGTGGAGAGAGTCAGCAGCTTCAAGTTCCTCGGTGTCCACATCACAGAGGAACTCTCATGGTCCGTCCACACCGAGGCCGTTGTGAAGAAGGCTCATCAGCGCCTTTTCGTCCTGTGACGGCTGAGGAGGTTTGGAATGAACTGCCACATCCTCACACGCTTCTACAGCAGCACCATAGAGAGCCTGCTGACTGGCTCCATCACCACCTGGTATGGCAACAGTACCGCCCGCAGCCGCAAAGCCCTGCAAAGGGTAGTGCGCACGGCCAGCTGCATCATCGGAGGTGAGCTTCCCTCCCTCCAGGACATTTATGCCAGGCGGTGTGTGAAGAGAGCTCAGAGGATCATCAGAGACTCTAGCCACCCTAACCATGGGCTGCTCTCACTGCTGCCATCAGGCAGGCGGTACCGCAGCATCAGAACACACGCCAGCCGACTCCAGAACAGCTTCTTCCCACAAGCAATTAGACTCCTTAACTCTTGATCCATCAGTTCATAACACACACTGGACAGAATATCACTCAGCACAACCCACTGTAGATACACACACATTATATACACATTTATTTATCATATAGCATCTATTGTACATTGGATCTCTATTGTAATTAATATTGTATACTGTACATTGTATATTATTATTATAGCTTAATGTATATTGTTTAATGTATGTTCAGTGTACATTGTTTAAAGTATATGTATATTGTAAGTATGTGTATATTGTTTAAAGCTGTGAGAACTACACTCACATTGTGTAAATTATTTATTGTTTATTGTAGAGTTACTGTGCTGTGAGTAATTGTGGGCGCATCAGATGTGTAATCTGATGTTGCTTTAAATGTTGTACATGTCATGTCATGACTGCTATGTTGCTCGGAACTGCATCTAATAATTTCACCTACTGTTGCACTTGTGTATATGGTTGTGTGACAATAAAGTGATTTGATTTGATGATTCTGGATTTTTATTTTTTTTAGATTATGTCTCTCACTGTGGACATGCACCTACGATGACAATTTCAGACCCCTCCGTGATTTCTAAGTGGGAGAACTTGCAAAATAGCAGGGTGTTCAAATACTTATTTTCCTCACTATATATATATATATATATATATATATATACATATATATAAATATATATATATATATATATATATATATATATATATATATATATATATATATATATATATATATATATATATATATATATATATATATATATCTGTTAACTTAACGCTCACACATTATCTCACAGATATATGTGACGGTTTTGTCAAAGGATAATTTTAGATAAGTGCTTGATGAGAAGAGGAAGTTGGCCTTCAGCTTGAGGATGATTATTGGGACAGTGTTAGATATAGGCACCACCACATTGTAGAGCTTATCTTTCTAAGACTAAACCTAAAATATATCCCAACATTCCTGATACATGGGCGTCGGAAGCAAAAAAAATGTGGGTGGGTCCTCAGATTTTTTTTACTGGAGTAGATGCCAATTACATTAAGTACAAATATACCGCTTTGCTTGCTAAACGTATAGTTCGGAAAAACAAAATTACGGAAATCACCATATCATCGAGAGCGGCAGTAGTGTAGGGGTAAGACGCACGTCATCTACTTTTGACACAAATCGACCCGCGGTTCGAGTCCGCCTTTCGCCGAGCTCAATCTTCTCCCTTTTCCCATCACATATCAGATCGGAAAGGCATCTATTTTTAATAAAAATGAAGAATATTAGAAAAGTGGAAATAAAGCGTCTAACATGTGTTTAATAAGTGTTTATCGATTAGGGGTAGGTAAACAGACATGTGCTGAATGTTAGAGATGATAAAAGTGAGTGGGTCCAATATCATTGATCGTAAAAAGTGGGTGGGTCTTGTCCCACCCACATACAATGGTTCCGACGCCCATGTCCTGATATATGTGAAAAATGCAACCTTTCACCATGTAACCTCAGCCATATGTTTGCAAATTGCAGAATTTATTGAGATATTTCTTCAAAACGGTCTCCAATGTCCTAAGAATCAACTTTAAAATATGTAGTAAAATAAATATTAAGTAACATGAGAGGCAGGGTGGAATCTTTTTTTTTTTAAAGGGCGACAATTTATAACCTACTTTATGTATGCATGAAGGTATACTTAATAATGTTTCACAATATTGCTTTTTTTATGTAAAAGGATTTACATTTGCTAATTTAGTTAGCAGAGACAAATTTTTTTATTAAAATTGTATTTTATTTATAGTAATAATATAACAGGCTGTGTATCTCTAGCCTTGAGATTTGTGATCTTTCTATCCCAGTGTGATGTCCGCTCTGAGTTATTTCAGTTGACAGGCATGCAGTGCAGCACAACAGGGCTCGCTTTTATCGTTAGCCAATGCTTTGTGTGAAGGTGCACTTAAATGTATAGAAAACTATGCAAATCTGTCGGGTGTGTGGAGACCATGACAGAGAGTGTTGTTGAGAAATGTGACATGTCTTGTACTTTCACCTTAGTTAACCAAATCCATTCGATGTCCCTCTCTTATACTCATCATGCCCCGGGGGTAAGAGGACTGACCCTAACACAGCGAGAATCGTTGCTGCAGTATGTCTCTCTCTCACACGTTATCTCTCTGGCTATCTGTCTCATCGCTATAATCTGGGTACACAGAGATGTTAAAGCAAGTGTAATTATCAATCGCAGTGGATTATAGTGGCCTTGGACAACCCATGCTACACACACTCGCTCTGCAGGCCAGGGTCATGTTCAGTATCCCACTGTTATCTCAGCTGAGCACATAGGAAGCAAGATTGTTACATAATATCATAATCACTGAATGTACAGTGATATACAGGGCTGTTGTTGGTTGTAAGTAGTACTTTTAAAATGTATAAAAAAAAATTGTAAATGTGTTATTTTATTCAACTGCTAATTCATTAGGAGGATTTTGTTCTGTTTCTGCTGGGATTCTTAGTTCTATCAATATTACTGTGCAAGACTCCATAGTTCAGCACTGAATGTTTTAATAGCTGTCATCTATATGCAGACTCTATTAGGCTAAATAAAGAATGCACGCTTTCCAGTTTACCACTTACTAACAATAGCAAGTAGCAAATCATGCTATTTTAAAGGGATCTTTAATCCAAAAATGATTTACTCACCCTCAAGCCATTCTTAGGTGTATATGGCATTCTTCTTTCAGACGAATTCAATCGGAGTTATATTAAAATAAGTCCTGGCTCTTCCAAGCTTTAATAATGGCAGTGAATGGCAGCTCAAAATTTAAAGACCAAACAAGTGCATACATACATTATTAAAGTAATCCACACGGCTCCAGGGGTTAATAAAAGGCCTTCTGAAGTGAAGCGATGGGTTTTTGTAAGAAAATGTGTTTAACACATATCTGGCTTCTGGCGGACCGCCTTCCGTATTCAACTTACGAAGAAAGTTTAACGTTTTCATAAGTTGAATACGGAAGGCAGTCAGCCAGAAGCTAGATATTTTACTTCATAACGTGTTAAATATGGATATTTTTCTTACAAAAACCTATCAATTTGCCTCAGAAGGCCTTTATTAACCATATTAAATTACTTTTATAATGGATGGATGCAGTTTTTTTGGTCTTCAAATTTTGGGCTGCCATTATAAAACTTGGAAGAGCCAGGACATGTTTTATATATATATATATATATATATATATATATATATATATATATATATATATATATATATATATATATATATATATATATATATATATATATATATATATATATATATATATATATATATATATATAACTCAGATTGTATTCGTCTGAAAAAATAATGTTGTATACACCTAGGATGGCTTGAGAGTGAGTACATTATGGGATAATTTTCATTTTTAGGTGAACTATCCCTTTAAGTCCCTTGATTATTAATAAGTCAACACAGGAATGAAAAGTACTTTCACAGGGTATTTAGGCCCTATAGCAATCTCCATAGCAGTTTTACAATCACTGATTCATTGTCACAGCCATAACTCCCTGTAGTTGCCCACTGGTTGCCTACTGAAGCTAAGCACGTTTGAGCCTGGTCAGTACCTCCTGGGACAAACTAGAATGCTGCTGAAAGAGGTGCTAGTGAGGCCAGCAAGGGATGCTCACCCTGTAGTCTGTGTGGGTCCTAATGCCCTAGTATAGTGATGGGACTATACTGTACCAAGCACCGTCCTTCGGATGGAACGTTAAACCAAGGCCCTGACTGTCTGGATTCATTACCAGTCCTTGTTATAGTGGGCAATATCCACCTGTCACAGGTTTCGATTCCCCAACGGGGAGGCTCTTTATTCAGGGACAGTTGTGGTCTAATGGTTATAGAGTCAAGACTGGTAACCCGGAGGTTGTGGGTTCTTTTCTCAAAACCAGCAGGAAATGACTCCCCGGGCGCCACAGTAAAAGTGGCTGTGTGTCCACAGTTTGCAGTGTGTGTGTGTGTGTTCACTACTCGTAATGTGTGTCCACATTGGTGTCCAACTTGGATGGGTTAAATGCAGAGGACAAATTCTGAGTATGGGTTACTAAACTTGACCTATGGCACTTCTTGTTAAAGAAGGTTGTAAATTGGCCAAATTGCCAGATTTCCTCATTGGCCCATATCATGGCCTAGTAATAATCTATATCCACTGAATTAGTGTCTCCTCTCCACCTATAGCTGGTGTGTGTGGTGTACTGTGGCTGTCGTCGCATCATCCAAGTGAATGCTGCACACTGGTGGTGGTTGAGGAGAGACCCCCTGGTATGATTGTAAAGCGCTTTACAGTAGTACATTGTAAAGAGCTATTCATTCATTGTGTAGAGGTATGTTGAGAGTTCTACAAAGTAATATGTTATATAATAACAATGCTTTTTGAGACCTCTTATTAGGAGAAGATGATCCAATTTTGTCTCTGTTCTGCATTATTAAATTTGCTTAGATCATTCTCCGGAGTGAAATTAAATTGTGTTGTCAGCTAGCCTGACGTCGTCATACTCAATTCTAGTCAGAAATTGAGTCTGATACTGCTCCGTTGGGCTGTGATTATGGGGCGTGTTTCCACCGAACCAGGAAAGACCTCAACTGGATAGACCTACAACCAATCAGAGCAACGGAGCGACGCATAACGTTAGTTGTCAAATGTCAACAGAACTCAACTGCACTGTGTTGCCAAGTCCGCGGGTTGAAGCGACCCCAATTGTGTGATATACAGACCCAGTAATGCGAAATTTAGCAGCCGTGCCAAAATAACACATATTTTACCCCCCAAATGCCATTTTTCCCAGAGAACCCCCCCACCCGGAAAGCTATTGGGCTTGTTTTTGGCTAGTTTTGAGTAGCAGTTGGGCGAGTTTTGCTGTAAAAACTTGGCAACCCTGTCTGTGCGTGCTGGAATAAGTTACGTTAGAAGAAGAAGATGAGTGTAAACTGATCTTTGCCGGTGTTGTAAAAAAGAATTTAAGGATACACAGAGTACTTAACAACACGATCATCATTTCTGAAAGAAATAGTGAAGGTGAATGCATATACGAACAAGTTCTCCGTTTAGGATTAGAACAAATTCAACCCAAGCGCCTTTGATGACGTGGATGATTACGTTACTGTTTATCATCTGCCCATCATCGTCTAAAGCCCGCCCTGACAATTTCATTGGTCCGAACAGTTTCTGTTCGGGCATAATTACTTCTCTATGGATCAAGTCCAGACCGAACTGCCAGTGCAAAAAATGTTGTGGGCGGGGCTAAGTTCGTCTGGCATCCAGGCTAGTTGTCAGCAGCTCTCTCATCAACAATAGCCATATCTGCCACATAAGCATATCTCAGGAAGGTCAACAGAGGAATATTTTGTTTACAACTTGTTTTTTGCCATGTCAATTAGACAGTGCTATTAATTATCATTTGTGACATTTTCAGAAACTATACCCATACCATTGGGAAGATGAGTGGGTGCCCTTTCTAAGAGCTGGTGCATATCCTCATGAGAGTCATGACACTGCAAAAAAATCAAGCATTATTTGGGAAGTATTGAATGGGACTGCGGGAATCAATCGTAGACATTACCTGTATACGATTGATACCAGCAGTATCTGTCACATGCCTGTCCTGTCTTGTGGAGCACATGTGGTGTGTTGTTGTTTTGGGCTATGTGCCCTCCCCCTTGTTATCTGATTAGTGTTTTATTTCTCCCACCTGTTCCCTTCTGATTTCTTCCCCTTTAAATAGTTCCCTTGTGTTCACAGTCTTTGTCGGTACGTTGTTCTGTCTACGTCTCCCTTCCCTGTGATCTCCTGGTATGTTCTGTTTTGAGTTATGTTATGTTTTTCCCCCTCGTGGGTTTTTGGTTGTGTTTATTTTATAATAAATTAATTTCTTTGCGCACATGAGTCCTCACTAGCCTGACGTCGTCATACTCAATTCTAGTCAGAATTTGAGTCTGATACTACTCCGTTGGGCTGTGATTATGGGGCGTGTTTAAACCGAACCAGGAAAGACCTCAATTGGATAGACCTACAACCAATCAGAGCAACGGAACGACGCATAACGTTAGTTGTCAAATGTCAACAGAACTCAACTGCACTGTGTTGCCAAGTCCGCGGGTTGAAGCGACCCCAATTATGTGACATACAGACACAGGAATGCGAAATTTAACAGGCAGTCCAGTCAAAATAACACATATTTTACCCCCCAAATGCCATTTTTCCCGGCTTGTTTTTGGCTAGTTTTGAGTAGCAGTTGGGCGAGTTTTGCTGTAAAAACTTGGCAACCCTGTCTGTGCGTGCTGGAATAAGTTACGTTAGAAGAAGAAGATGAGTGTAAACGATCTTTACCGGTGTTGTAAAAAAAGAATTTAAGGATACACAGAGTACTTAACAACACGATCATCATTTCTGAGAGAAATAGTGAAGGTGAATGCATATACGAACAAGTTCTCCGTTTAGGATTAGAGCAAATTCAACCCAAGCGCCTTTGATGACGTGGATGATTACGTTACTGTTTATCATCTGTCCATCATCGTCTAAAGCCCGCCCTGACAATTTCATTGGTCCGAACAGTTTCTGTTCGGGCATAATTACTTCTCTATGGATCAAGTCCAGACCGAACTGCCTGTGCAATTTTTTTGTGGGCGGGGCTAAGTTCGTCTGGCATCCAGGCTAAGTCCTCACTTTAGTTTTCTTTAAGTTTCACGTAACCATGTCAAACCTGTATACGATTGATACCCACAGTCCCATTCAATACTTCAATTTTTTGCAGTGTCATGACACTCATGAGGACATGCACCAGCTCTTAGAAAGGGCATAGATGCATTTTGTCACCCACTCATCCTCCCAACCCGGGTCGATTTCAGCCTGTTCTTTGTGTTAAAAGATGACTTTTGGTGTATTCAGTGAAAGGTTTTTGTGAGCTGAACAATCAGACTCTTGGTCAGGACCATTCAGCATTTGTCTGGAAACACAAGGACGCCATTGTAGAAGTGACTGTCACCATTGCCTTGTGTGTGTGTGTGTGTGAGAGAGAGAGAGAGAATGGCCTGAATATCAAAATAAAAGCCTTCTCCTTTTATTAGCTTCTATCTGACCTACATTATCACCCACATTTAATTGAAAAGTGTGACTCTGTCACTCTGACATAACGCAGACTTGATTGTGCAGGTGCACTATCATGTGTGTGCCTAAACTATGCAAAGAGTGACTAATTTAAAGATACATTTCCATGCAAGCAGTGCTGAACAAGCTTTTATAGCCATTACTCAAGCAGATTGACAGCTTTCATGAGTCAACTTGGAGAGACATAAAGATTTTTATATTATATTAGTTAGATATAAAAGCTAAATGTATGCATCAACATATGTAGGCAGCTTAATATATTATATCATTTGAACATAAATGCAGAAGAGATATTAAAGAGTTTGTATTGGTTTGTGCTACATTCTCTCCCTTGACTTTTCCTATATAGAAGAGTAGTTACCAGTAGGGGCAGTGCAAGTGAAATCACCAGTAGGGAGCAGCAGTGCTCTATTTTACATTCCCTACAAGAGAGCATTTTCTTTATATTATAAAATATTGCATCTCATCTAGATTTTTTTTTTCAAATTCGACATTAGCGTTGACCCTGATTTCCATGTGTTTATCTCAGGTTTTATAATCTTTAAACATGTAACAGTACAGATCAGGACTAGATTAAACAATTAACATGTGTTTGTCTTTTCTTGTTTTTTTTTAGAGTCAATAAAAGAGTATCGGCAAAACCATGGGTGCCATCTTCTGAATGATCAAAGGAATATACTTTCTATGAGGAGAAACCACTTAATCCCATCTTCTACAAAGTTGAGTATTTCATGTCCATCAGTGCTGAATTGTATCTAGCTATGGGGGAGTTGACTGTATGATAGTGTCTCAACCCAAGTGTCTCATGGAACCACCAACCAACACGTCTGAACTTCCACCTCCTGCGCTCCCCAAGAGACCTTCTCAGGGATTTCAGCATGGGATGTGTCTCCCATTACACAGTAGTGACCAGAGTAATGATTTCACTTCTGAGTCCTCACTGTCATCATCAAAAACCTCGCCTCTGTATGATAGAGGTGAGACATCACCAGACTCCATGCGTAGCTTGAGCAGCCTGAGTAGTGCCAGAACAGATAGTCCTCTGGATGTGGACATGCCAGACGTGGAGATGGGAAAAGCAACGGCCAGCAGTGATGATTCAGGCATACAGAGCCCAGACTGCAGACCAGACTACAGTGAGGACAACGACAACTCTGTGTCTGTCTATCTGGATGCTAATGAAGACTGCTGGAGTGACAACGACAACCATAATGTTACTTTGGTGGTAGCACTGAAGGTTGGTCAAACTGATGGTGATGATGCATCCTTGTGTTCTTCAGAAAATAGTGGTGGTGATGATGATGATGATGATGACACTAAAGAAGAAGAAGAAGAGGAAGATGACTCTTTTATTTCTTTAGCCTCTGTAGAATTAATGGTGAAAAGCCAAGTTGTTGTCTCTGCTCTGGAAGTCTCCACCAACTCTGAAGTGGTAATGCCAAACAGCGTTTTACCAGACCTTTCTAAAGGCCAACCAACAGAAGTGCCTAACATGGCTATGGTGAATGAACCACAGAGGGACGTTGTCCACGAAAATGGGGAAGTCTCTGAGTTGTCATCAGCCATTCAAAAAAATGACATAATGAACGAGACGATGGTGTCTCCTGAAAACAAAGTCTCCATTCCCATAACAAGTAGCAGAAACATAACTTCTCGCTTATTCATCTCAAAAGAGGACAACCAGCCAAAGTCCACAGCAAAAAAGACCAACGATCTGGCAGGACATGTTCTTGCCAAGCCTCGTGCAAGGGCTGCTCTGGCCAAAGCCACAAAAACTGAGGTGAAGAGGTTCCCCAGGCCAGACCTGAGGAATGTGAAGGCCAAGATCATCTCCAGGGCTGCCTCTGTGCCAAGATCAGCCAATCCTGCAAAAACAAACATAAATGTTAAGCAGTCAGCTTCAGGAAGTGTGAAGGTTCCTGCTAGCAGGAAGGTGGAAGATAATGCTGTTGGAAAAAGAAGTAGATCCTCATCGACCCATACAAGAGGGAAAGAAACAAAGACTTGCCCAAGTGCAGAGGTTGCCTTCAATGGTGGTCAGGAGAAAGATGTAAACTCTTTATCCTTGCCAACACAAGGAGAAGAAACAGCAATGAAGTCAGAATGTCCTCCTTTAACTGATTTTAAAGATGAAGGAGAACCTCAACATGAGAAAGAAGAGGGGGAAGAAACCTCTAAGAGTAACAGCAAGGTTAGTATTCAGTTGTACTCTCTTTCAACTTATCTCCTGCAGTTTATTTATTGATTATTATAATTTACTTTTTTATCATCTGATTAAGCATTTAATAAAATCCCATTTGTAAGAAGGACATATTTCTCTGGAGAAATTTGCATTATATTTAGCACATTTAGTTTTTTCTTTTACATTTAAAAAAGTTTACATTTTGATAACTTTTATTAAGATATAATTATTTACATTTTACTGTTATTAAACTTGTTTTACTTTTTTTAAATTTTGTTTTACAAAGTAACAGTTTACATTGTAATATTGTAATTACATTATAACGTGTATTATTATTACAGTAACTTTTATCAAGGTTTATTTATTTAAATTTTACTATACTGTTATTAAACCCTTTATCAAAATAAAACAATACAAATATAATTTAATGAGAACTTTTTTTAAAAAACTACTTTTTATTTGTTTATTTAAACCTCATTAAAGCTTTCATTCGTAGAATGTTTTTCTACATTATAGTAAAACATAAGGTTTGTTTAAATTTGACTATTACAACTTCATTAGTATTTTATGTAGTACATTTAGTTTTTACATTTAGAAAGTTAGTAAGGTTTATTTAAATTGTACTATTGCTATTATTAAAAGTTTTATTAGTGTTTTTTTATCATTTATCAAACACTTCATTAAAACGTTTATTATAGTTTTTATGATTATTATTTTTGTTTATTTAAATTGTATTCATATTAAATAATTTATAATTGTTCACAGTAGTTTAGTATTATTATGAAAACTTTTATTATTAATAGATTATTTATCTAAAGTTTAATATGATTAAAACATTTATTAATATTTTATTTAGTGCATTTGATTTTCACATTAAGATGTTTCAACTGGCTAAGGCCTCAGTCGGACTCTTTCTGTATATTTTGAAATGTATTCAAATATGAAACAGTTACTTTAAATGAAAGTATTTCACAGTACTGTTTTACTGTATTGGTGAGCAAAAGAGACCTCTTTCAAAAACAGAAAAAATCCTGCCAACCTCAAGTTTTTAAACTGTAGTGTATATTCTTTATTATTTTCTTGTATTTTAATAATTTGTTTAGTCAAATAATCGATTTCATCATCCCATCTTCAATTACTAACAATTTGACCAAAATAATACAATAAATAAAATAAAATATATAAATAATGACCTTTCATGTCTAATGAAGCGTCAAATATTTGATTAGTCAAATAAGCTGTGCTGAGATGCATAGAAAGAATCAAGAGACCTCAGCCAGTTTAAACATGTTTTGGAAGTATTCTTGATTCACAACTTATGTTAAATGTGATCAGACAGACCTTTCAAGTTGTTTGTGTCACTTATAGACATGCATCCAAATCTTGGTCTACTTAAACTGAAATATTTAAACCAACATATCAATAGCAGCTGTCCGTTTCCATGTCAATCTTCTCCTTATGAGGAGAACTGCTTCAACAAGTCTGGCTCTATACGTGTCATCACATGATTGTGCTATGTAGTTATTCAGGCTTAAATGTGTTATTAGCTTGGGTCGAACCAAATGTCAAGAGTAAATATAGACCTAAAAAGGTTTTAAAAATGTAAATACTGTGTTTAGAGTTTTCTATATCTGTTCACTGTCCAAGAGGCAAATGCTTTACATGTTTCTGTTTTATTATCACTGTTAAGAAACACCCAAGAGCCAGTTCCCCCTCTCTCGCTCTCTCTTTCCTCCCTTTTTCAACTTGGTTAGAGAACATGAGTGAGATTTTTTTTTGTGCCAGTAAAACAACTATCTTGGAGGGAAAAGAACAGAACGTGGAGGGAAACATTCTTTAGAGGACTCGAGAACACTGATTCAGACAACAGAATCTTTCCACAAACTCACTCCATGTGTGTGTTGAGTGTTTAAAAACGAGGGGGGTGGCTTGTTAGGGAGGAAAAGATCTGGGCTGGTCCTGGCATCAGAAGCCCTGAGGGAATAACACAATAGAAACGTTTTTCCCTTTGCTTTTTTCTTTTTTTTCTTCTTCTGCTTTTTGGTGCTGGCGAGTCTTATTTCCCCTCCCTCCTTTCCGCTCCTCCTCCCTCTCCTTCACCGATCTCGCTTCTCTCTCTCTCTCTCTGTACCGCTGCACATTTTCTGTCTGTTCTGTGGAATGGCCAACACTATGGTTACCCTGCGGCGCCCAGAGTTGGGATCTCTCGCTTGGGATGCTGTCACTAACCAACGACTTTTTCTCCAGACTGTGTCTTCCAAGCTGGGACCATCTCTAGGGACTAACAGTACATCCACCTCTGGACCCCCAGAAGCCAGACCGAAGCCCTCTAGCAGAGAAACCCGACCCACAGGTAGTCTGGGTCCACCGGGAGGCCGAGCGGTTCAGCCGGCTGGTGAGTTTTGCTTGTTTAGCGCACCACATGCACAGAACAAAATATCAAAGGCATTGTTTAAGGAAGTAGAGTGCTAACGCTACAGTGGAAGAGCCTCTAGATTTGTTTTGTTCAGTGTAATGTTTCCTGTAAGCTTATACTGATATTATAAGTGTTGAGCATCACTGTCACAGTTCAGGTAACTGTGCTAGAGTGAAAAAAACTAAAGTTTACTGCCTTTCTGCCGCACATTTGCAATTTCATTTGACACGGCAGGGTTGTGATTTTTCTTTTTTTTTCAATGTGCATATTGTTTTTTTTATATAAAGCAAATTACTTAATTATAAGCTAATTAAGCTAAGATAATAATTGTTATTAATTATGTTTTTTAATTGTACTTTTTTGGGGATAAGTAAGATTCTTTTAAAGAAATTAATATTTTAATTAAGCAAGGATGCAATAATGATCAAAAGTGATAGTTAAAACAATTGCAAAAAAAATTAAATAAATACTGTTCTTTCTATTCATCCAAGAATCCTAAAAAAAACATTAGTATCCACAAAATCATTAAGCAGCAATTAAGCAGCTTTATTATTGAAATTATTTCTGAAGGATCATGTGACACTGAATACTGGAGTGATGATGCTGAAAAATCCATCACAGCAATACATTTTTAAATATATATGAACATATGAAAACGCTACTTAAATTAAAATAATATTTCACAATACTGTACGCAATACAAAAGAGAAAACAATCTTGCCAACCGCAAATTTTTGAACTGTAGTTTATTATTTTCTTGTATTTTTTTTATAATTTATTTTGTCAAATAATAATCTTCTCCCTCCTTCTTCAATTACTAACAGTTTGACAAAATAAATGATAATGCACGGGAATAATTAAATATATAAATAATTACCTAACCCAAAAGTAAACT
The DNA here is from genome assembly GCA_023566225.1 of Romanogobio albipinnatus. Lineage (NCBI taxonomy): Eukaryota > Metazoa > Chordata > Actinopteri > Cypriniformes > Gobionidae > Romanogobio > Romanogobio albipinnatus. The sequence continues at coordinate 23,240,004 of CM042241.1, forward strand.
TTTAGCATTAAATTACATTATTTTTGATTCAGTTTTAAGGCTGTCCTCAGACGCCCTCAAATGGGAGGTTTTGTAAGATTAACTCTGGGGACAAACATAACTTTTATAGTGGTCCTCATTATATCAAATGATCATAAATATTGATCCTTCATAAATAAAGGATCATTTTTTGCTTTAAATCGGCTGATATCAACAGGTTTGTGCGAGAATTAGGGTTGGTGTTTAGCAAATAGAATCACCTCCATTTAAAAACCATTAGGCCTATAAAATGTCCTACTAGTGAATCTAACATGTGTCTGGGTTATCGAGTAAGCGGGAAGCTGCAGCTGGTAATAAAGCTGATAATAAGCCTGCAGAATTCAACACTTGAGTGTCCAAACCCTGCGTAGTGTTACGTAACTCTCCTCTCTTTCTGTGGCCACATGTTCAGCATTTAAAGCCATAACACATACTTGAGTTTAACACTGCACTTAACTTCTGTTTCCTATCTCATATTGCCCATTCATCTCTCTCGCTCTTTGTCATTCTCTCTCTTTCCCTCCTCCCATCCCATCGTTTTTATGTCTGTCCATTTGTGTGTGTGTGTGTGTGTAGCCTAAGGCATTTTTCCTGTTCTGGTCAGAAAAAGGCGTCTCATTGTGTTCGGTGTGTGTGTACGTGTGTGCATGTCTACACTTTTGAAAAGTTTGGGGCTGTCCCGTAACTTAACCTTCCTCTGCGACATAGCCTTTTCTTTCTCTGTCTCTTTTGCGTGTGTTTCTTCTTTCTTTCATTACATGTGGATGCAGGGATATGTTTGGGTGTAAGTGGTTTCAGGGGCCATATTCTATGTCTGTGTGTGTCATGTTTCAGTGTCAATAAAAAGTAGAATTGACTCAAGAAGAGAAGGTCGCATTCCTCCTAGACAATCGTCGTCTTGTTTCTTCACAGAGACCACTAACCCACACTGTGACTTTTGCTCCATAATTTAGTAGCTGAAAATCAGGGGAAAGTTTTGTGTTGAAGGATATCTCTTATGTGTCTCAGGAAACAGTGAATTATTATTTTTTTTAAACTATTTTTAGTTCATAATGCAGAGGATGTTTGAAAATAAATAATGAATTTCATGGAATATACAGTCAAACCAAAATTTATTCAGACACCTTTAACATTTTCTCACATTATCACAGTTTATTCGCTATAGTTTAGAAAATATAAGGTATAGGTCATAAAATATGACAGGATCCCAGAGTTCAACTTTGTCAGAACAAATTCATCTTGATTAATGTCAGATAACTTTGAAAGAAAGGTATCTAATGGATTACATTAGCTGTATACAATACATTTTGTATACAATATAAATAGTATAGTATACAATAGTATACATTTAAGTATACAATTATGCCCCGTCCACACAGAAACGCGTTTAGCTGTATATGTAAACATTTTGTATCGTATCAGCGACAGCGTTTCATCCAGACGGATCCGCCGTTTTAGGAGCCTGAAACCGACACCCTTGCGTTTTCGTGTGTACAACCAATCCGTATATTTTGTGAAACTGTGATATCATCACACCACGTCCCGCACGGTAAAAGGGATACAGCTACGGGCACTGGGCATGCGCACATCAATATTGCGTCAATTAATTACTGTATTTGCATTATTGTTAGGGTAGGTTTAGGGTTGTTGTAGGTGTAGGCGTTAATAAAACACAATCTGGTAAGTAGCACATTTATTTATGGTTATTTTATTGAGATTTTGCCTCACTTCCGACCGTTGCTGTTCCCCTTCCAGCCACAACTCTTCTTCTCCGTTGTTAGTGTATTTCTGTGGCAGAATTACAGCACCACATACTGGTCTGGCATGGATACTACATCGTTTTGAGTTGGTTTCATTGGTTTTGTGTGTACGCAGATATTTCTTGAGACGAAGGGAAAAAAAAGATCAGATAGGGAAAGCTCTGGCTTTGTGTGTGGATGTGGCCTTAGATAATACCAATTTAGGTCAACCAATTACCAAGCAATTAGGGCTGGGTAAAAAATATTGATTTCTCGATTTTAATCGATTCTCACTTTTACAAAACAATATTGATTCTTAAATCCCAAGAATTGATTAGTCTATTTTATTTTTTATTTTTTTTTTAATGAAATTCAAAAACATAAATATCGTTTTGGCGCTGTGGCATGAGATCGCTCTGCCGCTCAGCTCGAGAACCAGCAACACGGAGCAAGCGCAACGAGTCACAGCGCGAAATAAACACGAATGAGCTTCTGAAAGTGTATTAAAAGATACAGGACAACTTACCGAAATCCGTACCATCTCACATAGAATAGCTCAATCAGTGTTTCAGCCACAGAAAGATGTAAGTAAAACGGCTTACAAGTAAACAATGTCACGTCAGTTACCTTAGAAAAACCATATCCAGTGTCCATAAACTCGTTAGTCAGCTAGAAAAATTAACTCTAGAGAGGAGCATTTTGCTAATTATATGCACCATATTACATAGGATATTCATTGTCAATGTTCTTCAATATTTAATAAATCTGGCAAGTTTTTATGACCTTTAAATTCTTTATAAAAGAATTATGATTATGTAATTGTAAAGTTAATATTATAACTTTATTATTATATTAAAAAAAACATAATTTAGTGTCATTTAAGTGTTTGTATACAAATCAGTTAATTTTTACCTTCAATATTAGTAGGCTAATGTAGTATCGAATGACTCCCATAGTTTACAACATTAGTTCAGAAATTAGTTTTCCTTGAGAATTTGTTTTTGATTATTTTGGATATGTATCAGGTATAATACATGGAACACCATGTATTATACCTGATACATATCCAAAATAATCGATATTGAATTGAAAATATTGTTCAGTCTTTGGTGTAAAAGGTCACATTAGCAATTAAAGAAAAAACACTTAAGCAAAACATGGTCAGGTCAAAGTGTCTGAATAATTTTGGTCCCAAATTTTTATACATTTTACTGGTAGTTCACTGAATGAAGAATTTTTGGGTATAATATGTCACAGTTTACTTTATTTTGCTAAGATCAGTTATTTTTATAACTATTATTTGTATAAAGCACACGATTATTGATTGTAAATAAGTGGTTCACTGATAAGTGGAGTGTGTATTCTTTCATTTAGAATTAAATTGATCAGAAGTTAAAGTGAAGACATTTATTACAGAAGATTTCCATTTCACATAAATACTGTTCTTTTGAACTTTCCGTTTATCAAAGAATACTGAAAAGAAAGTGTATTACAGTTTCCACACAAATATTAAGCTGCACAACTGTTTTCAACATTGATAATAATAAGAAATGTTTCTTGAGTGTCAACATCTGCATATTAGAATTATTTCTGAAGGATCATGTGACACTGAAGACTGGTGTAATGATCCTGAAATGGCCATTTTAATATATATTTAAATAGAAAACAGGTATTTTTAATTGTAATGATATTTCACAATATTACAGTTTATGGTATATCATCTTAATAAATAAATATCTTTAAATTTACATATGACACTGTTTCCTGTGAAATGCCCTGTAAATATCCTAACCATTTAGCCACAAAAATGTAGCTGCACCACTTGTCAAAGATCTCTTTCTATGTGTTTGTTTGCTTTCCTTATCTTGTTTTAATAGTTGATAAAATACCCACTTTCAGATTAAAAACCCAAAGTCAGACTTTGTCTGGAGGTGAACAAGCAAAATGTAGTACCATGTGTTCTCCAACAGGTGGCATTTATCCAATTTATTGGTCTCACTGCCGTTGAATTCAGTGTCGTTTAAACACTTAGAAAATAGCAGGATGTTCAGAGAGTGGTTTCTGGATCACAACTTGAAGAATCTTGCTGTAGCAGACCAACAGATTCAAACCTGCATGTAAATACACCAGCTGACATAAGTATTTGTGTTGGTTGGTCTCCATAGCAGTGCCCCCAGAAGACCTTACATTATGTACAGTACAGGATGTGCTTGTGTGAGGTGTTGTCTCTCTCTCACTCTTTAATTCACAAAAACACAAACAGCTTCTACCCATTTGAGTCAAACAAGTGTTCTCACAAGGAACTGATCTGTAGTGTAGAAAACAGGATACAGGAAACACAAAAAGATTTCCCAGCACACTACTGCACATTTCACAAAGAAAAAGACACAAACACAACTTCCCAGTGGTGGAACTATAAAAATCATCTGCGTAAACATTCAGCAATCAATTAACAGAGTAAAATGACATTTAATGGAAAATGTTTTACTTTTCACTGGGGAAATCATCATATGCACATTTGAACAGCTTCTTCTTTGACCTTTGTCGGTATATTAAAAAAATTTCATAACACTAATAACATGGAATGTGTTTTATACATATTCTTTGATAACATGATTTACACTACCGTCTAAAGGTTAGGTGTCGGTACGGTTTCTTTTAAAGAAATGAATAAGTTTATTCAGGAATGATGCATTAAACTGTTCAAAAGTGACAGTAAAGACATTTAGGGACAAATTGGCGTGAGCACAATTCCAAAAAAAGTGCAGATGGGAGTGGAAAGTTCTGTGCGTGATCTATTGATGACACGCAAATTAAAGAACACAGACTCAGCCGGATCATTTCCACAATGACCAACGTAATCTACCAGTTAGTGTCTGGTTTAAGATGTGCTTTTTTTGGGACAAACACCAGTAAACTGACAAGTACAAACCTTAGTAAATCACATTGCGTGATTTATTTAAATACTCTCCTCCCATACATTTTGCGTATAAAGGGAAACTCCTACAAATGCATATACAATAAGGTCAGCCGCAAAAATAACTCGGTCCATGCCTTTACAGCGCTATTTTATCACTACGTGTCTTTAGTAAATCCTGACAGTAGTAGTTTGTTAAGAGGGTTTGCTCTGGCACAAGCTGTTAGTAGATACAAAAGATTTCTATTTCAAATAGATTATGTTCATTAAAGAATACAAAAAAAAAAAAAAAAAACCTTTTTTCAGTTACCACAAAAATATTAAGCAGCACAACTCTTTTCAACTGTGATAAATTCAGCTTTGCCATCACAGGAATAAATTACATTTTATGTATAGAATTTTATTTAAAAAAAAAAAATTATTAAACTGTAATATTTTTTTTATAAACGATTAATGCATCCTTGCTGAGCATGATACTTCTTTTAAAAACATTTAAAAAACGTACTGAACCCAAACCTTTGAATGGCCGTGCATATAATTAAGTACTTGTTTTGTTAATACAGCTGTAGCCATTGCACTAAAGTAGGAAAACAAAATGAGTAAAAGACATTTTTAGGCACCTGGCAAAATCTTTTTTGGTTTGTTTTTTTGGGGGTGTTTTATGTGTGAAACATAGAATTAAAACATCATATTTTATAATAACATGTTAGATTACTGCACACCGCCTTGTATGCTGAGCTTCTTGATCCTTAAATATTTTACAACCTAGAGAGGAAAGGTGATGAGTACTGAAAAATAAAAGTGTTGACACAAAAGTCAGTCATTGTCATCTATACTCATGTCAGTTTGTTAGCATGAACATGAAAATTTCCTAAGCCAGCTATTTTTTTAAAGTAGAATCATTATGTGTATGGAGGTGCCCAAGATCAGCATGGCTGAATTCACATTGATATTCCATTTATAGAGGCAGTTTATTATTAAATAATTAAACACTCTGTGAGTGCAACTGGCCAAATAGAACTGCTTCGAAAACATATCAAGTCTAGCTGGAATAAGCTTTGGTATGATAGCAAGTAGAATTTAATTATAGCCCTTTTGTTCTTTTGTGTTTAGGTATTCCAAGGATGCGCACCACAGACAAGTCTGCAGTACCCTGCAGCCCAACGTCTGTTTCCAGCTCTTTTTGTAAGAGTCCTCAGAGAACTGCCTCTTCCAAACTGCCTGTCAAAGGCCTACCCACAAGCCCCAGCTCGTCATCACTGGGAAGTACAATCAGCGAAAGCAACAGTATTGCTGTAAACAAAGGTGCGTGTATAGAGTCTTAAGTCACCATCTGCATCTTGACAGTTTTCAAGTACATACTTGAAAACTAGGGGTGGCACGGTACATGAAAAAACATCCGAACCGTTCGGTTCGCTTGTCTCGGTTCGGAGCGTGTGTGCGGCACGGTTCGACGCATGCGCAATTTAGCCTTGTGTCCGTATGTTACCTCAGACAGACAGCAAAAATAAGTAAAAGTGGAGTGCTGCAGGTCACGTCACATGTAGAAATGGCAAGTGGGAGAGATAAGGAAGGCTGCACGGAGTTGGAGGATGTGCCAGCGTCGTATTCACACTGCTCGCGCAAGCAGTGCGTTGGCAAGGCAGAAGCAGTGCATATGGAGAGCTGTGCATTCACACTGGCAGTGTTTGTCTCACGCAGCTGAACCGCGGCTCGTGCCGCTCGTATATTGCAAATACAGACGAATATTGTCCATTCTGTCACATTTTCCGGTGTTCTCCTCCGACCCCTGTATTTATCGTGCTTTGATTTATGATGGGCAGCATCTGCAAATGCCACCGTGTTCCCCTCTGTCTCAAACACGCATGCATATAACATAGTTCACATGATAAATGTAACATTAAAGTTAAGATATGCTTCTAGTTTTAATAATTTAAATAGGCAAAAATTTTGGCAGTGTTGTGTTTTCGTGTATTTTATTATTTTTTCACAGCACTGGATGTCAGAGTGAATGTGAAACACACGGAACACTTCACTACATGATTTCATGGTGAAATTTGTTATTTTTCATGTTAATCAGGTCAGCTGCTCACACTGAATTAAAGCCACAGTGCATTGTTCTGATCAAAATTAACATGATTAACATGAAAAATGTTACGCCAATGTGTTGGACTTGGTAGACAGAGTAAGCAGGAGACAGCCAGTTAGGAAACAACTTCTACATGATATAAGCATTTTTTTAAATACTGTATCCTAAATTAGGGATAATTAAGCTATATATCATATGCTGAAATAAATTTCTGGAGTGTTAAGGATTAAAAGAAAAAACATCAACAAGAACCGTACAGAACCGAAAACCGGGACCTTAAAGGTCCCGTTCTTCGTGATCCCATTGTTCAACCTTTTGTTAGTGTGTAATGTTGCTGTTAGAGCATAAATAATACCTCTACAATTATAAAGCTCAAAGTTCAATGCCAAGCGAGATATTTTATTTAACAGAAGTTGCCTTTCAAAGCCTACAGCGAACGGCTGGCTTGGACTACATCCTGGTACTTCCTTCATAAATGACGTCAGTAGAACAGACTAACCTCCGCCCACAAGAATACGCGAAAAAAGGGGGCGTGGTCTTGTTGCTGTCCCACGTGGAGAAGAGGACGGTCGCGTGGAGAAAAGGAAGTGTTGCGTTTCAGTGTGTTTGTCGCCATGTCGTCGAGACGCTGTTATTTTCATCCCGGAGTCAAATCACCTTTGTTTGGCTTTGCCAGGGACGCTGTAGAGATCATTGAGCGCATAGCCGCATACATCTCCCGTTAAGAGGCGTGACCTTTCCGTACAACTTGCGCTAAGCTGCTGTCGAATCACAACACAGGAACCGTGCCATGTGCTCAGGGCTGTACAGTGCGACATATATGTCGCACGTGCTACAAAAAAATCGGTCTGTGCGATGAATATATTTACCCCAGTAGCACGCGTGCGATACAGTTTAGCATGTGAGACAGAGCTCGTTTTCAGTGTTTGAGAGTTTGAGTGAAGGGAGAATTTGTTTTGTGCTCATTAATCTAGGGCTGCACGATTGACTGAAATTAAACCAAAATCGAGATTTGTCTTTGTGAAATTATGAAAATCGCTTCCATTTTTTAAATAAATAAATGTGCAGATGAAGCGCAGCACTGTTCAGGGTGGTCGATCGGTTCGCAATAAATGCTGCTCTATCTCTGCATGCACTGTAAGATAGTCATTGGCATTTTAGTTCGAAAAGGGGCATGGTTTGCATGAAAAATTGCTAACGTAAAAGCTGTCAATCGCGGGCTCGGTGCGCACCGGGGTACAGAACCCGAGACTCTGAAGGAGGTGGCACTCGAACTGTCCCGCGATTCACGTGAAACGGACTCGAGTGCGCATTTGTTCAGGAATAAACGTAACCTGCATATGTGTTTTAGCGTATTACAATGTATTTAGTTCAATAAAACACATGTAAGGGATGATGGTGTTGATGATTTACCTTGGATACGAGTGTATTAGCACATTGCGTGTAATCTGGGCAACAATAAATGAACTTCATGCGACGCACATACAGTAAACCCAAGTGTCGTTCACTCAGCTGCGCATAATAGCACCAAATTAATAAAAACACAATATATTTACTGCAGTGTGTTTTCTATCATCCGCCGTGCACATTTTTGATGTGTGGGGGGTTATATTAGAAAAAAGCAACAACCTCTTTCCAAACTTGTAATGAGAAGCATTTACAAACCTGTTGTCCAACAAAAGAGAACATTTAATCAAGTGTTTGTGGCTTCACGTCACAGAATGAGGCAGAAATTATATTATTTTATATATTCTGCTGTACAGTGATAGATTCGCGGTTTAGAGACGTGTACAGTACTTTTTTTCTTTCTCAGTGAATACATAAGATAAAATACGAAAAAAAATTGACATTAGAGTGACATTTTTATTCATAATTTAATATTTTATTATACAACCTTAAAACTTTCTAATGATTTATGTTTTCTGTAAAATATAATAATAATAATAATTGTTATTATTTTTTTTATTCTTAAATATTTGTATTGTATAGCACTTTTTGCATTTTTCAGACATGGTAACAGACGTTTTATACATGTGCTACAATTTTGTGGGCTGTGCTACAAAACTTTCAACCTCTGTAGCACCAGTGCTATGAGCAAAAAAAGTTAACGTACAGCCCTGCATGTACGCTAAGCTGCTGTCGAATCACAACACAGGAACCGCTGGCACAATCAGAACTCGTTACGTATTTCTGAAGGAGGGACTTCATAGAACAAGGAACTCGTCAGCCCGTTTTTAGGAGAGTGAAAACAGCGGTATACAGATAAGTAAATTGTGTTAAAAATACTGTGTTTTTTTACACGCGAAACATGAACACATGTTATATTGCACACTGTAAACACAATCAAAGCTTCAAAAACACACAAAGAACAGGACCTTTAAAACCGTGATACGAACCGAACCGTGGGTTTTGTGAACCGTGCCACCCCTATTGAAAACCTCTTATTGCTAAAATACATGATTTCCTCTTTCTCACGCTGCATATAGTAATTTCCTTAATTATTATGTTGTCTTGTTTTCCAGTATAAAAGAAACAAGATCAATTTACTTGATATGTAAATTAAACATGTACTGTATATGGTAATCATTAACATAAGTGAAAGCTAAATTGATGTGATGTGAAGGCCAAGTATGGTAACCCATACTCTGAATTTGTCCTCTGCATTAACCCTTCCAAGTTAGTGCGCACACACACACACACACACACACACACACTGCAAACCGTGGACACACACCCGGAGCAGTGGGCAGCCATTTGGCTGCTGTGCCTGTGGAGCGATTGGGGGTTAGGCACCTTGCTCAAAGTCACCTCAGTCGTGGGACGTTTTGGAAGAGAGCACTGTTCTATATTACCATGGTATTAACATACTATGGCTTTAAAGTACCATTGTATTAACATGAGATACATGGCACTCTCTGAGCTTTAATGAAATCTTCAGGGCTCAGACTGCCCTCATTCCTTTCCTCGGGTCAAAGGTCACATCTGCTTAGAGTTTGAGTTCTGCTCAAAGCTCAGTGACTGTGAGCAACAGTCATGTATACAATACAATCTCTGCCATTCCAACGCTGTGTGCTGTAGACATTAATCACAACATCCTCCTCACAACACCCTCTCAGAATCATGAATCACACTCTCCTGCTGTACCTCTGAACACACTCTGAACTCAAATTCAAGAATAATCAAGATTGCCGCTGGGTTGTCATGGTAAATTGGAGCGATGAGCTCTAGTTTCAATAGCAATGGCTATGAATGTGTTTGGCTAATGACTAAAGAGGATTTTCAAGGTAAATACAAAATTGCTCATTAAAATTGACACAAACGCCTTTTATTTGAATGATTAACTGATAAAGTAATCATGTTGTTGTGCTGTGACTAATTGCTTAGCTTTGTTTCTAACTGATCTGGTATTTATTAATTGCATTTTTGAACATATTAAATCAACAGTATTTTTTATTTGTTTTATGAGATTTGTTTACTAGAGAAACTGCTTAAGATATTATGACATGTTGTCAGAGATTTTATATATATATATATATATATATATATATATATATATATATATATATATATATATATATATATATATATATATATATATGACATTTAAACATACATTTAAAAACAAATATCACTAAATTTAAAGGCACAATATGTAAGATTTTTGGATTAAAATATCCAAAAACCACAAGGACAATTTTATATATTTTGTTGACTTGTATACTTGCATTATCTAGCCTGGATGCCATCCGAACTTAGCCCCGCCCACAACATTTGAGGTCGGGAAGTTCGGTCTGGACTTGACGTGTTGTGGAGCAACAATGCGCGAACCAGAGCTGTTCAGAGCAATCACATTGTCAGGGCGGGCTTTTATACGATGATGGACGTAGTAACTGTAACGTAATCATCAACGTCCCCAAAGATGGCTTAGGTTGAATTCGTTCTAATCCTAAACAGAGAACTTGTTCATATATGCATTCACCTTTACTATTTCTCTCAAAAATGATGATCGTGTTTAGATTGGGTAAACCCAGTCTGATCTGCCGGCGATTTGATTTCGTCCTGCAACTCAGTCTGGAAACCTGTACATTCATTTCTACTGCTTCTGTTACACTTTTGCGGGAACCAATCACAGACTGGCTTATCCACCTGGCGCGCTATTGGCGGGTTTAACGCGATGACGGATAGCGATGGGTCGTTCCCCGTTGATTACGCCTCTTGTGGTCTGAATGGTTGAAGGACTATCCAATTGCGTACAGAGTCATTTGAATTATGCTCGTTTATCACGCCTCTTGTGCAGTAGAAAATACATAACAGACTCTCCAAACCAATGTTCAATCTTAAATTGAGCTTGGTCTGGTGATAGCCAGACAAGATCGTGTTGGTAAGTATTCTGTGTATCCTTAAATTATTTTTACAACACCGGCAAAGATCATTTACACTCATCTTCTTTTTCTACTTCTTCCAGTGTGCGTGCAGTTGAGTTCTGTTGACAACTATGCATCGCTCAACACGTCACTTAGTCCGTTGCTCTGATTGGTTGTCGGTCTATCCAATTGAGTGCAGATGCAATTTCTTTCCTGGTTTGGTTGGAACACGCCCTAATAATCACAACCCAATGGAGCAGTATCAGACTCTTATTCTGACTAGAATCTGAGTATGACGACGTCAGACTATGCATTATCCCAAATGTTTGCAAGAATGTTTAAAACTAGAGAAATAAGCAATTTTAACCAGGACACGGACCATGTCTGTGCGTCGCCTATCAATGACATCATACCCGCATTACCCTCGATTTCCGATTTTGTAGAAACCATGGAAACACTAAAGACGCTTTAATATATTATTTGTTTTATTAGACAGGTGAGCAACTGTTTTGATACATTCATCAACATAAATCTAATCACTGTTATATAGCTCAACACAGTTAGTCTTACTGTTTCAATCTCGTTTTCTTGATTTACCGCGAGTACCATGTTTTACCATGCCTAATATCGATCTACCTTACTACAGTGTGCAACAAATGTCTCATAGTAGCCGCCGAGCGAACGCACAGAGTAGCTTCATAACATATAACTTTCATAACTTTCAACACATAACTTAACACACTCAAATAATGTATCTAATATGATAAAACAGCGCTGCATTACATATGTATGACTAGAAAAAGCGGAAGTGGCCGTCTGTGGCATAATAAAGGCTCTGTGAAATCCAGGCATCATCAAGCTACACCTTTGTTTTGAATAAGCAACCTCTAGCGGCGAAAAATTACATATTGTGGCTTTAAGTGAAATAAAAAAAAAATGAACAAAGTGCATGAAACAAGACAGTACATTTATATTCAAGATATTTTCTCTGAAAACAAAAAAGATAAAATATTATTTAAAAAATAGGTTTTTATTGCATTGTATACAATATTATTTTATAATGTGATTTTGATTTTTTTTTTTTTTATCAGTTCCTGTTGAAGGGATGAAGAGTGAGGAGAAGTCTGTTAAGCAATCGCCCACATCCCCGATTCAAGGAAAGTCTCTAGCTATGAAACCTGTATCAGGTCACCGCAGCAGAGCAAGCTCCACACCGTCTAAACCAGTGACAGGTGAGAGAAACATGAAGTTTTAATCTTATAATCTCACTAACTCTCTCTAACACCCACATTTTATTCTCATATATTTCAGTCCACATTCATCTGTCTCTCATCATTTACATATCAAAACAGCCTCAAAGGGAAACTCACACTCGTGTCGTCAGATCTTCTATAATCATTAATCAGTGGGAAAGCTGATTGCCTGAAATTAATGACACTGCAATTAGCACTTCTTTGATGTTACTTTAGTTCAAAATCACAATCTGATTACTACCATATACCCCTCTTAATAGGGTTTTAAAAAGATTGTAATACCCTAATTCATTATTGTAGTTCCACTTCTATTGTTATGATAGAAAGAGATTCGATTAGATCTTTTAATATGGAAGGTAAAAAATATGGCATGTAAATCATACACAAATATCCTCTTCTTTAATATTTTTCTACTGTTAAAAAAACATCCTTAAAGCATCCCATACATTTGCCCTAGAAGCAAAATTAGAAGCATAAAATATTGAGAGATATTTCAGAAAATATATTTTGGATAAACTGATAAATTAAATTAATAAAATAAATTTAATTTATTGGATTTAAAGTCAAAATTATGACTTAAAAATCTAAATTATAATTAAAAGTCCTAATTATGAGATAAAAAGATGAAATTAGATTTTTAAAAAGTCTAAATTATGACCAAAGCACACACTAAGAGATTTAAGAGATGAAATCATGCTTGTTATTTTTTTTTAAATGCGCTTTTATTTTTTTATTCACACTTAAAATAATATTTACATTGTTGTTTTCATTTTGTGCAATATATTTTTTGCGTTTTTCCATTTTGAAATCAGTTTTTTACAACAGAAATGAATCAATCAAAAACATACTTTATCTTTTCATCTAAAACTAAATTAATTTCCTATCATCGCTGTAAAGCTAGACTGGGTAAACCCAGTCTAATCTGCCGGCGATTTTATTTCATCCTGCAACTCAGTCTGGAAACCTGTACATTCATTTCTACTGCTTCTGTTACACTTTTGCGGGAACCAATCACAGACTGGCTTATCCACCTGCCGCGCTATTGGTAGGTTTAACACGATGACGGTCTGATTGATTGATGGACTATCCAATTGTGTACAATAATTTGAATTATGCTCGTTTATCACGCCTCTTGTGGTCTGATTGGTTGAAGGACTATCCAATTGTGTACAAAGTAATTTGAATTATGCTTGTTTATCACGCCTCTTGTGCAGTAAAAATACAATCTTAAATTGAGCTTGGTCTGGTGATAGCCAGATAACTGTAAAGCTGCTTTGAAGCAATCTGTGTTGTGAAAAGCGCTATAGAAATAAAGGTGACTTGACTTGATTTAAAATACAGATTAAATAAAGCACACGTACCACAATTCTCTAAAAACAAACAATTAAGAATAATAACAAAAATCTTACCATTGAAAAGTTTGGGGTCAGTACAAAAGGACACATTAAATTGATCAAAATTGACAGTAAAGACATTTATAATGTTACAAAACATTTCTATTTGGGGGGATCACAGTTTCCACAAAAATATTATGCAGCGCAGAGCATTAGAATATCTTGAGCATTAGAATTAGGGATGGCGAAAACTAAACATTTTCTTGACCGACCACCGAGCCTCATTAGCCGGTTGAAACCGGTTAACCGATTAGTTAAAAAAATATGCTGCGCTATTTGAAACAACAGCCGCAACTCGCGAGCCGCGCCTGCAATTTCGCAACTCTGTCGCATCTCTCAGCCGCTCTGCCTCCCGCTCTCTCACACACACACACACACACACACACTGTCCAGGCGCCGCCGCCTGCCTTCCACTCACGTCAATTTTTTAAAATCCCCTACAGCGCGAAACATGAGTCCCGCAAACGCGGCGCTGAGGAGCTTGTTTGTAATCGGAGGACAAATGGCTCCTTAGTTTCGAAATGGTTTGGGCACAAGGTGATCGCGTTGAAAATAAAGGCTATTGTCTAGCGTTAGAAGCTCATTTGAAACATTGCCGCGACTCATTTAAGATAATGACAGCTCCGAAGAGACGCCGCTTTAGTTCGAGGTAGTGCTAACAATAATAAAGAAAGATGATGATCAACACCTTATGTGTTACCACTGAAATGTAGATGTAATATATTTAGATGATGTGCTACTACTGTATTTAAGCACTGTATCACACAAGTTGCAACTTACATCTGTGTCGTTCTTTTTGGTGAAATGGTCCCACACACGACTTTTCTTTGCACGCTTCATACTGCCGTCTAACCTCGAGTGTTTTATTTAGCCTGTTTACTTTTTGCAAACCTTGTGAGCGCGCAAACCCAAACGCTGTGACTTCGCGCCAAATGTGTTTATTGGTTTATTAAGTACAAACAGGCGAGTTATGATAAATTGAGTGTGAGGGATTTGTGCACTTCACACAAAAAGATTTTGGAATGAGATGGCTAACTGTAGTAGCGTTTAGTCCACTGTCTATAAATAGCCTAATTTAGAGATCACTTTTTTTTTTTTTTTAACCGACAACCTACAACTTTGATCGGTTAACGTTGATACGGTCAACCATCGGTCAAACGGTCATCGGTTAACATCCCTAATTAGAATAGAATAATATTAGAATAATCACTTGCAGTGCAGATAAAGTGCAAATTTTAGCATTATGTGAGTGTTTAGAGTTGATATTGATTGCCTTGCAAATTGCTTTTTGTGTAAAGATGGTTTAGCAGGATTCTTTGTGCCCCGCCCTGTCCCACCCGCTGCCATTAAAAGACGCATGCAGATACAAGCCTCCACAAGACATCTGACTCAGTCGAAACCTGCCACTGCACCATCAGTTAACATGAAGTTTGATTTCTTCTGCACTGTTTCAATAGGGCTGAAAGCCCCAGCTGTGACCAGCCATGTGACAGCTAAGACTAACCAGAATGCTTTCCAGCGCAGTGGATCTGCGCGACTTATTCGCTCATCATCAGTAGCAGGTAAGGAGAGAATTTGATAGTGTGTTTCCATTTACATTCTACCATTGCTGTGTTGTCTATAGAATAATGGGATCAGTTTGCACTGTGTTTATTCAGTCATTGCACTTTTCTACTTGTCATTAGTTCAGTTATAATCAAAAACCTGCAGTCATGAGTAATCTTGCTGTATTGCAGAGGTGTTGCAAATAGCAAAATAGCTAGTATTTTTCCTATGCTTTATCTTAAAGTTAGCATGCAATGGAAGTTGCGATAGTCTTTTCTTCCCTATTGTGAGTGGATCCATCAGGAATTGATTGGATGGTTGTGGTTTGATATTGCTGTGATGTAATGTAAGTGAACGGTTGTCCTCATGCCAGTAAACATGTCAGGGAACAGATGTCGCTTCAAGCGGGAGGGAAAGTTATTTTGATTATATATTATGCGGGCACATTAATTAAATAAAAAATAATTGATTTAATGGTGATGTTAAATAGTTTTTCTCCACCTCTGATATGGACTTCCCCCCCTCACTTTAAGAAGACTTAAGCACTGGTATTGCAAAGGTGACATTTGTGGGGTTTCTTTCTTTTTTCTTTTCTCTTTGTCAACTATAAGCAAGCAATTTGTCAGCTGCCATCTCAAAAGCCGCTTTTCCACCACCAGGCCAACCCGTTCTCTTTGCTTCCCTGTTCCGTGCCGATCCAGCCCCAGCGTTACAGATATGGTTTAATTTTACACTGTGGGCCTGATAACAGAGCTCTTTGGAATGTAATCCAAATGCATCAGTCTTGCCTTGGTAAACCAAGAGTTTACAAACGCTATAAGATGTAAATTGCGATCTCATTATGGAGGATGATCAGAGATTTATTTTCATTTTATTATAAACTTGTTTACATCGCTCAAATAGCGCACTTGGCCAGCTAGAGAGAACAGGCAACAGACAAGTGACCAATCCTGAGTGGTGACGTCACACATTCTATACGATTCACACGATTCAAAAAATGATTAAAATTAGCCAACCGTGCTGTTTCCAGGCCATCCAGAATTCCAGGCTGAGGCCGAGTTTGTAATCGTGCCATGCCAAATCAAGCTCAAGTGGAAATATAACTGGAACCATTCTTGACCGTTCTTAGAATCATTCAGCCACATGGAAAAGTGGCATAGTGTAACTGTTGCACTATTTAAACATATCTGTATATTAGGGCTGTCACTTTACGTTCGAAAATCGATTGCACAATCGATCGGACCAACCAACACAAGTTTCGAAAACGAAAATAGGGAATCGATTTTAACCAAATATATACACTATTATTTTTGAACGAATTAAAAAAAATAAAAAAGTTATTGACAGGTATTATTAATATGTTGAAATAATTAAATCAATGCAATATTAGTCAATAAAACCAATTGATTAAAATTAAGAAACAATTTATATAAAACGAAATTCACTTTAAAGAAATGGTTTAGAAATTAGAAATAATTTCTGACCCCCATATTTCCCATCTTATGTGTCCTGTTCAATTGTAGCTAATACTCAATGTATCCTAAATTCAATTTAAAAATTATTATATTTAATATTTTTAATTAAATAAATATATTTATATTTAACATATAAAACTAAATCTGTGTTTTAATGCTACATCAAGTAGCATTACTGCCAGCGCGGCATTTTGAGCGGACAACGTTTTACCGGTGAGCCATGCAGCTCGAAATCAAACGGGGGAAAGACGGCCTTAACAGCAATGGGGGATCTGTTTGGTGACATCTACACAAGGGGCTATGAAAGAGTGAATGACGTCGAAAGCGACCTCTTACAGGAGATATTGGTTTATGAAAAGGAACCACCTTTGCCAGCTGACAGCGACCCGCTTTTGTGGTGGAAGATTGGCAGTTCGAAATACCCCCACCTTGCGCAGCTGGCAATGAAGTACCTGAGTGTCCCTGGGACATCAGTGCGGTCGGAGCGCGTCTTCTCAACAGCTGGGCATATTGTGAATAAGAAACGCTCTGCTCTGGACCCCGAAAATGTTGATAGACTTGTTTTCCTGTCCAATAATTTGTAATAGAGCCTTATTTGCACGTTTCATCAGTAACGCCCGCATAGCCAAAGTGTCGGTTACGTTCAATTAAAAAAACACATGGCCTGTTCGCAAGCTAATTTCATTCAAAGTTTCATTTTGAACGGTTCAATTATTATCCACACGAACTTCACATTCAGTGTAGGCTAGTAAATTGTTAAGCTTTATTTTCAACCTCTTTTCATGGGCTACGATTTTTTGTTGTTGTTGTGGAATTTATAATCGTAAACACAGCCATGTTAAAGCCTGTAATAATGTTTTTCTTTGACGTTATGGCAGTCCACTCTGCTTAATGTTTTTTTTTTCCCAGAATGTTGCACTCCTGTTTATCATTGTGCACAAAATAAATCATCAGAAATATTGCTGACTTGTGCGTCTCAAGCGCCCTCTTTACTTTCATCCTAATGCCCATTAGTTGTCCGTGGATTGGCGTAGGCTATATTTAGCGTTGAAAATGAAAACGTCATTTAAAATCGACTTTAAAATCGATTCAATGAACAGTTGTGTCTCAAAAATCGAACAGGATTTTTTTACAAAAGTGACAGCCCTACTGTATATGTATGTTTAGGCATTCGGACCCAAGGGTTTGTTGGTTAGCATGGGTTGCTAACTACACTATTCTGTGTTTTGATTCTCTGTTCTTTCTCAGTTTAATGCACATTTAACAGTGTTTCTGTTGATGGCAGTTTACAAATGTGGACATCACATGTCTGTTTACTAATACTACTTGGGTCAAAAGTAGTTTAGGCTTAAACTGAACAGGCGGGTTCCAGAAGTAAAAACTTCTTTCAATTTCTCCATATGGAAATTGATTTTTAACGATAACTTATAAACATTTAAAGACAGCCTTACTGCGAGCTATGAGCGGTCAGTCTGCATTATTTCAGCTTAGTTTTAAATTAATCATGTTTAATAGCGGAATTTGTGGAGAAAAACTACATTACCTATGATGCTGTACAGAAAATCCCACCAATCAGAAAGTCAAAACAAATGCCAAAATATCTCTTTAGCCCCGTCTACTCCCATGAAGCACTGCAAATTACATAATCGCTCTCCCTACACTCAAAATATTTTCAATATATATATTTTGTAATAAACATACACACACACACATATATATATTAGGGGTGTAACGGTACACGTATTCGTATTGAACCGTTTCGGTACAGGGCTTCCGGTACGGTGCACGCGTGTACCGAACGGTTATGAATGTAATCTTTAACAGTTAACAGTCGGCTTGTTGTAAGCGCGGAACACACTTCAATCCGAGTTCCCACACGAACATATTAAGTATTCAGTCCATTTTATCACGAAATTCAAACGATAAATGCCGTTTTAACGCTCTTTAATGTGATGTGACTGATAGACGCGTATCAGTTCAACTTAAAGCGGCAGTGCGCGGTGCGCGAGTCAATGCGATCATCTCTTCCTAAAGAATAAACATAAATTAATACATCTTTAGGTATGTTGAGGATACATTACAACTTACTGAAATGTATCATATGTCGTGTAATCGCTCCATCTGTGTTTCAACCGCGGAAAGACAATAAAACTGCTTGTAAACAATGTCATGCAGAATCACGTTTACTCAGAAGTCATTCAGTGTCCACAGCTGTTAGCTCACTAGAGAAATCAACTCTTTCACTGAATACATGCACTATATTAGCCGTTATATTCATTATATTAGCCTATATATATTCATTATATACTACTTAGCCTGTTAGTGATGTCTTGTTTATTTAATGTATGTTTAAATAAACCTGTCATGAAAATTACAGCCACTAAATGATTATATTTCAACAACGAATAAAAATAATTAGATAAAAAAGTGAATGCAAAAACTGCCTTATGTGAAGCTTATGAGTGTTGATTATTATATCTAAAAATAAATAGCAACTGAATTTAGGGTAATGGTTTGGGCACTGTTGTTAATCTTTAATAGCTATATGTAAGTAAGGGCTCCCTATATAGTTTACAGCATTATCTTTAAGAAACTTTTAGTTATAATTTAATTAATTTAAGGACAGACACAATTTTTTTCATTAAACCACTGTTGAATAAAAATTAATAAAAAGCAATTTTGTAAAACTGCTGTACCGAATCCATACCGAACCGGGACTTCAAAACCGAACCGAACCGAATATATATATATATATATATATATATATATATATATATATATAATAAAATATAGGGCTGTGCAATATGGACAATTTTGAACAAGAGAAGTAGAGCTGTTTCCCCAGTAACCTCAGAAAACAAACCAGTACTGAGCTTATAAAACATAGTACACGGAGGGAAGAAAAGAAAATGGCATCAACTCTTTTCTCAAGGCAGTCATTTCCCTTCAGAGATACATTAATAGAATTCATTCCTACTTCAATTCATAGACTAATTTCCCTCAACCATCGCTTGTAAAGGTTGTAAAACCTCTCACTTCTTTCCCTAAAGAAACCTGCACTGCATGCTGTGTCTGCGTGAGACCGTTGCTTACTTACTGTTGCTTAAGTTAAACTAACTTTACTTAACATTTGTATCATTGTTTACTTAGCATATCATTCATTAATAGCCTAATTCACTCACCACCATATTTCTCATGCTGTGTCAGCTGCAGAGAGAGAACTGCGGTGCGCTGCCTCTGAGTGAGCTCTGATTGGGTAACATCTTAAACATGCGCACAAGAACGTTGTAGTAGTCTGAATTAAAATATAAATAAATAAATAAAATTGCAGCCTTGTGCGGTTTAGAAATCGCATGTGCTCAAAACGCGATTGTAATTAATTGCACAGCCCATATATATATATATATATAATCAACATTTTAAATGTGTAGGTTTATAGTTCTCCATTGTTTTTAATTTGGTTATGTTATTGCAATGCTTCATGGGATCTAAGTTATTTCCCTCACTAAACCCGTACAGACTTGTACCTTTGTATTTTGTCAGATTTTAAATTTTTTGGCTTCCAATCAAAGTTTGTAATGTTATGATTCATCTCTAATCTGGTTGTCTTGGTTCATGGCTTATAACACTTAAACAATGACTTTTTTTGAAATCCCTATGGGAGAAATTAATGGAAAACATAATTCCGGAACAGCGCAGCTGAAAAAGTGGGCAGACACAACATTACTTATCACCATTTCAGGAATTGTCAACTTTGTAGTGTGTATGTAGCCCTCTTGTATTTTGTAAGCAAGTTTGATTGTGGGTTTAATTCACACATTGATTTTTCCTCTTTGTAACCCTGTGTGACTTACTGTGCAGCATAGAACATAAATGCCATAGACATCCTCAGGCCAACATTCCAGTCACATTCACAACAATTTTACCCAACCAATGCACATTTCTTGGTATTTCTGGCCTTTACGTCTTGTTACTTACAAACATCTTGACTTTAACAGAATTTTACCCACAAGCCCCAACTCTACCCCTTGACTGTTCCTAATTTACGTTGCTCTGGCCGTGCAGCTGTTGGTCTTTAGTGATGAATACGGAAGCACAATAGTGTCAGAACACAGCCGTTCATGTGCTGCTTGACGTCTCGCTATTCAACAGTGTCACTCATCAGTATTCTGAGGCGCTTGTTTCTCTCTCACTCTCTATTTCTTTTTCTTTATCCAACAAAGGCACCCATTCAGGAAGCCTGCTGCTTGGACGATACATAAACGTTAAATAGATGTCTGAGAGAAAGCACCCAAAAAAAGGGAGGAAAGAGGGAGAGGAGAGGAATTAAAAAAAAGATGACATGAAGCAAGATTAGGGACTAATAAGGACTTTATGCCTATGAAATATGGAAAGCCTACATTCTCTTTCTAGGCATATTTAAGGCCCCACTTTATATTAGGTGGCCTTAACTACTATGTACTAACATTTTAATTAATAATTTGATACAATGCACTTATTGCGTACATACATGTTTTTACATTGTACTTACATTTATAAAAATACCTGCATGTAATTACGTCTGTAATTAATTTCTGTAGTTGTAATTACACAGTTGACACTTCCCTTACACCTAACCCTACCCTTAAACTTACCCATACCACCACACCTGTCCCTAACCCTACCCGTATCCCACCTCAATATCAGCAAAGGTGTTTTGCAATACAATTTGAACACAGTAAGTACATTGTACTTATTTTTTGATGTAAGTACATAGTAGTTAAGGCCACCTAATATAAAGTTGGGCCTTAAATATGCCTAGAAAGAGAATGTAGGCTTTCAGCGATCAAGTAAATTCAATAAAATGAATTAGTTAAAGGAAAGGTTAACCAAAAACCAAAAAAGATATATTTTGAAAAATGCCCATACAAAGAAACTTACCAACATAGGACTTTCATTGTTTGGTGAAATTCTGTCATTTAGGCATCATTAAAACAAGCTGAATATATATTGAATTAAGTAATTAAGTATATCTTAAATTCTTACCTCTTTGGTGTTTTTTTTTTTTTAAGCAAAAAACCTCACCAAATTGTGTTACATTTTAAACACTTAAAAGTAGGGTAGATGATTTTTGGACAGGTTAGCAATAGCGAGCTAGCTTTGAAAGCATAAGATCCCACCCTCCCTTCAGAGCGCTCTCCAAAGCCATGCCTTCTTCAAAACACATGATACAGCGTTAAACTACCTCATGTCTCAAAACACATAACATACACATATAATAATGAACATAAACAACTTAAAGAGCACTGTGTTGTACCACCTGACTGCTACAGATTCATTTTGGCCTTGATAGTGATTCCATTAAAATGTATAAATTCAAGTCTCAAACCGCTCCGAGTATAACGTCACGGGTTTTCATCTCTTCCAAATTACAGTAGTAATGGCGTGAATGCAGCATAAGCTTGTTGTTTTGGTTCAGGGGGAACTTTAAAAGGTGGCTGTTGTTTTGGTTGCGCTGCTTGGTGACTGACGTCTGTCTAACTCTGCATAGCATAAAACACGCTGATGGCATGTGATGCGCAGCACGGTGCGCGGAGGTATGAAAATGCATATGTTAACAGGCAGGTAGGACATCGTATTGGACGAATATTTTATGGTCCCATGCCTTCCACAGGCAATATATATATATATATATATATATATATATATATATATATATATATATATATATATATATATATATATATATATATATAATATTACACACTGCACCTTTAAGTGGTCTGAATGTAATTATATGTATATATATATATATATATATATATATATATATATATATATACATATAATTACATTCAGACCACTTAAAGGTGCAGTGTGTAATATTTATGATGATCTATTGACAGAAATGCAATATAATATACATAACTATGTTTTCAGTGGTGTATAAAGACCTTACATAATGAACCGTTCTGTTTTTATTACCTTAGAATGAGCCATTGTTATCTACATACACCGCGGGTCCCCTTACACTGAAGTCGCCATTTTGCGTCGCCATGTTTATAGTAGCCCTAAACGGACAACCTGCTCTACAGAGCGCTAGCTACTCTCTGCTGTCTCAGATGACATCTTTGTCCTGTGTTGGCCATCGTAGCTTCTCTATGTGGTTCGAAGGGAGGCTTGAGCGGTGGGCGGTTGTAATTTGCGACCTCACCTCTAGATGCCGCTAAAATTTACACAGTGCACCTTTAACTTAGTGATTGCTATAAAGATGTGAAAAGACTTTAAGCCAGCAACAAAAAAAGTTCCTGGAACAAATCACCTACCCTGCCTTTAAAACAAGAAAACTAAAATTAGAAAATAAGACCTGAAGATATATTTAGAATATTTATAATATAATATAATTTTGCTTCTCAAATATGATGTTTAGATGGTTAATAAACAAAAAATACTGATTAAGCTTGTTTTTGTTTTTTTTGCTGTGTAATTGCAAATCGCAGTCTATAACTTTAAACTGCATCATCTTCCATCCTCATATCCATACTGTAGCCAAGAGAGAGGGAGTGAGAGAACGACATTATTCATAAACCGCCTTATCCTCGCTCTGTGCTCACTCCCTCCCCTTCCCTCTTACATTGCCTCTCTCCCTCCATCCCCCCCTTCTGAGTGCACGTGTGTGTGTGTGTGTGCGCGCATGTGCAACACACATAAAGGATTAGCGTGTGCACGTTCGCGCGAAAGAGAGAGAGGAGGAGAATATATGAGACACTGGCTGGTTCAGCATCCAAGAGGATACCGCTGAACAGAGTGGCCGTTCCCATTAGAGCTGCGCGTCATTCCCAATTCAATCTTCATTGACACCTTGTTGTCATTCTTTATTATTCTTTTATTTTGTGATTTGTAAAAATAGCAACAAAAAAAATTCCCTCTGTTTTTCCTTCTTTTTCACGTAAATTGTTAATTTGACTTCCCCCCTCACCTTAAGAAGACTTTTGCACTGGAATGTGACAAATTCCGGTTTTTTTTTTTCTTTAGCGAACATTTCGTTTTTATTATTTAGTTTCTTCTTCTTTTTGTTCATTTTATTCAGCCGAGAAATTTCGTTCTTTTTTTTTCCCCCTATATTTTTGTGGAGGATTTACTCTCCTCCAGTTGGACGTCGAAGGTCATGTTATGGTCTCCGAGACTTTCGCTATCAAACTTCCACGTGAAGCTCACGGCTAAAGGACTATTCCGCAATCTCCAGCTACTGCCGGGATGCAAAAAGACCACGGTGGTCTTCCATGCAGGTTGGAGAACATCTCTTCTCCCTTCCTCCCTTCCTCCATCGCTCAATCTCTCCCATCATCTCTCTCTCACCATACGCCCCTTCCCCCCTCCCATATTTCTCCTTTTAACAACCGTCTCTCCATAGTTACCGTTGTTCCATCCGTGCTTTGAGGAGCGTGTGGCAGCCTTCACCATTGTTTCTTTTTACAGAAGATGCTTACAAAGAATCGTGTGTGTTTATGTGTGTAATGTAGTGAAAGGCCCGGTCGCGTGATCTTTAGTGAAGTGATGCCTGTGTGCCAGAGTGCACCATGTGCAGTGCCACAAATAGAAACTGCTTGCTGTGTTTTTAATGGGTTCATCTGTGCTATGCATGCATTCTGATATTCATACGTAAACAGCATATATTGAAGTGTTTATATAAGCGAGGAGAACAGTATTGATTTTTGTGCTGGGAGTATATAAATCACAGATTAATGCGATAGAGTGTGTGTGTGTGTGTGTTTGTGTGTGTGTATCAAGACAGTAAGGGCTGAGCTGATTGCTATGTGTGTTTCTGTGTTTTCAGATACAGATTTAGGGTATAATAACCAAATTTCACCTCGCCCTAACCAAAATGTTCCACCGCCCGCCCTCTTTCTGTGTCAAACGAAATTTAGGTTAGGGTTCAAGTAAGGATGCTCTCCCCCTCTCTCTCTCTCTCTCTCTCTCTCTCTCTCTCTCTCTCTCTCTCTCTCTCTCTCTCTCTGTCAACATGTTGGAGAATTTCAGTCATAGAGGCTAATATTTCATGTAGGAATTTCTAAAAATGTAGTTCACAGTTTTCTTGCTGAGGTCTGTCTTTTTGATTATCTCGACACTTAAAGGGATAGGTCATCCAAAAATGAAAATGTTGTCATCATTTACATATACTAAACCTGTATGAGTTTCTATCTTCTGTTGAACACAAAAGAAGATATTTTAAAGAATGTTGGAAACCAGTTAGTTGAATGGAAGTCAATGGGTGCCGTCAACTGTCTGGTTCCCATTCAGTCGGTCACTCTCGACGCCACGTCGGAGTACCGACGAATAGGAATCTCGCTCGCGAGAGCCAATCTACTTCGAGTGTAACTAAACGAGCCAATGCACATTGGCATGCAATGATTGCACCAGGTGCTCATGCCACGCCGTGCGGGTATAAATGAGACACAGGTGATTGCATCAAATCAACCTTTTGCTTCGGAGCCGGGTGGTAGATGGTAACGCCAGATATCACTCACTACTTCGCAGTCCTGACTGAAGACGGAAGCCGCCTTTCGGAAGCGATCTCTTCAGTCGGTGTTGGTGTGACGGCACAGCAGCGGTCGCGTGGTTTTCGGATCATCTCTCTGTGTTGTTTGTTTAGAGCAATCACAAAGGCTGTTCTCACAGCTGGTTCGGTGCGCTAGGTGGAGAGCGCTGAAAAGCCGTTCTTACGGCTGGTAAGAGAGCGCCTTCGTGTGAGAGAGCGCGCACGTTCAGGCTGCACCCACCCCCTGACCGTGTCGCCGCGACCCCGCCCCCTGCGTGCTTCAGCACCAAGGAGAGCGTCCTTCTGAAAGAGCAAACACAGATAGAGCTTGCGTCTTTTTCAAGATGACATTCTATCTGTGTGTTTCTGGATGCGGTGGTTACCTGTCACCAAGGGATGGTCACCAGCGCTGTATCTCGTGTTTGGGCGTTCAGCACGCTGAGGCAGCGTTGGTGGATGACTCATGTTCTCACTGCGGGAACATGACCATCTCGGAGTTGCGGTCTAGACTCCATCTCGCAAGGGGTGGAGTCCCCGTGCCTCTGCCTCGATCTAACCCTCCACAGAGGGTTGCTTCAGGCAGTGGCACGGGTGATTTGAGGGTTACGGTGAGCGCGCTTCCCCCAGGGAACCAACCCCCGGGGAACCCTCATCCCTCACGCACTCCGCAGCCAGTAGAGCTGCCGTTGGAACGTGGTGGGCCGTCCTCGAGATGTGCACCATCCGTATCCTTCGGGGCTCCCCCTGATGATCAGATGTCCATCGCTGCATCGGAGGGAGGGTCAGACTTCTCTGGAGATGACGTGTCGGCGCAGGGGGCTCCTTCGGGAAGATCCGCTGTGCCCGATACGGATCCGGAGATGATGGCCATGCTTTCCCGGGCCGCCGAGAAGATCGGGCTCGTGTGGAACCCTCCACCGTGTCCCGAACCTTCAAGGTTGGATGATTGGTTTCTCGGGGTGGCCCGTGCTGGTTCTCAGCGCCCCACCCCGGTTCCTTTCTTCCCGGAGGTGCACGAGGAGCTCACTAGGTCGTGGACGGCACCTTTTACTGCCCGAAACCGGCCCAGTGGATCCTCCTCCCTCACCACCCTCGATGGCGGACCTGCAAAGGGTTACACGCAGGTTCCTCCCGTGGAACGGGCCGTTGCTATGCAACTGTGCCCTAACTCCACATCCAGGGGGAACCCGTGTCTCCCCTCCCGAGCCTGTAGGTACTCGTCCGATCTGATCGGAAAGGCCTACCAGGCTTGTGGAGAGGCAGGCTCCGCCTTACACGCTATGGCGTTGTTGCAGGTTCATCAGGCCCAGGCACTGAAGAACCTGCACGAGGGTGGTCACGATCCCGCAGTTCTCCAAGAACTGAGAACCGCAACGGACCTCGCGCTTCGTGCGACGAAGGTTACGGCGCGGGCCGTGGGTCGTGCGATGTCCACTATGGTGGTCCAGGAACGCCATCTCTGGCTGTGTCTGGCAGACATGAGGGAGACCGACAAGATCAGGTTCCTTAACTCCCCCGTCTCCCAGACCGGCCTCTTCGGCGACGCGGTCCAGAACTTCGCCCAGCAGTTCTCGGCCGCACAGAAGCAGACTGAGGCCATCAGTCACATCCTGCCACGGCGGTCAGCTGCTGTCTCCACCCCGCCGCCGGCAGCACCTCAGTCTGCTCGTCGCCGAGGGCGGCCGCCTGCGTCTGCCTCCGCTCCCGCGTCGCAGCAGCAGCCTCCACCCAAGCGACGTCGTGGAGCCGGGCGCAAGCAGGCCGCCCAGCCCGTCCAGGCTCCTGCCAAGAGAGGTGGCAAAGGCAGGGGCAAGGGCAAGCGGCCCTGAGACGGGCGACCCGGAGATGGGGAGGACTGCTCTTCTGGAGACGGTGACCGCACCGCTCCATCCCCCGGAGGAGGGCCGGGAGGAGAATTTTGTGTTCCGTTTTGTTTCTGTTCCGCCGCTGGGCTCAGCCCCAGCGGTACCCAAATTTTCAATAAAAGAGCAGTTTCCTCCATCTCTGGGTCCTCAGGGGGCTCGGAGAGTTGTGGCCGGTCAAACGCCGGACCACACTCATCCTCCCCCTTCGCCAGCGGGCAGCAGTGGACGACCTCCTCACGTTCCTCCTGCCCACCTGTGGAATCAGGTAAGTGTTGCACAGCACACTCTCACCTCGCTGCGGGCCGCCTCCACGAGACAGCCGCCCCAGCCCGGTACCTGCATTCCACCTCGCTGCCCCACCGTGGGTACGCCGGTGGTCCCTATGGTCCCGCTTGCACGGTCTCTGCGAGCCTGGCTAGAGCTCCCCAGTCCGTCTCGCTGGCTCATTCGGACCATCAGGCTCGGCTATGCGATTCAGTTCGCCCGGCGCCCCCCCAGGTTCAGGGGCGTCCGCTTCACCTCGGTGAATGCTGCAGATGCCCATGTCCTGCGTGCGGAAATCGCTGTCCTACTGGCGAAGGACGCGATAGAGCCGGTCCCTCCAGCCGATATGAAGACCGGCTTCTACAGCCCGTACTTCATTGTACCCAAGAAAACCGGTGGGTTACGGCCAATCTTGGACCTGCGAGTCCTGAATCGGAGCCTCCACAAGCTACCGTTCAAGATGCTCACGCAGAAACGCATTTTCGAATGCATCCGTCCCCAAGATTGGTTTGCAGCGATCGACCTGAAGGACGCGTACTTTCATGTCTCGATTCTTCCTCGACACAGGCCGTTTCTGCGCTTTGCGTTCGAGGGTCGAGCATATCAGTACAGAGTCCTGCCCTTCGGGCTGTCCCTGTCCCCCCGTGTCTTCACGAAAGTCACGGAGGGGGCCCTTGTGCCCATGAGAGAACAGGGCGTTCGCATCCTCAACTATCTCGACGACTGGCTCATTCTAGCACAGTCCAAGGATCAGTTGTGCGAACACAGGGACCTGGTGCTCAGACACCTCAGCCAGTTGGGTCTTCGGGTCAACTGGGAAAAGAGCAAACTCGCCCCCGTGCAGAGGATCTCTTTTCTCGGTATGGAGTTGGATTCGGTCGAACAGACAGCGCGCCTCACGGAGGAGCGTGTCCAGTCGATGCTGAGCTGCCTGAACACGTTTCAAGGCAGGATGGCGGTTCCACTGAAACAGTTTCAGAGGCTCCTGGGGCATATGGCGGCCGCTGCGGCAGTAACACCGCTCGGCCTGCTTCATATGAGACCGCTTCAGCATTGGCTACACGGCCGAGTCCCGAGATGGGCGTGGCTACGCGGCACTCACCGGGTGAGCATCACACCGGCCTGCCGCCAGTCCTTCAGTCCATGGTCAGACCCCTCGTTCCTTCGGGCCGGAGTGCCCCTGGAACAGGTGTCCAGGCACGCTGTGGTTTTCACGGATGCCTCTGCCATGGGCTGGGGAGCCACGTACAACGGGCATGCAGTGTCAGGGGTTTGGACGGGCCCGCACCTGCATTGGCATATCAATTGCCTCGAGTTGCTAGCAGTGCATCTTGCTCTGAGCCGCCTCAAAGCGCGGTTACGGGGCAAAGATGTACTGGTCCGCACGGACAACACTGCGACCGTTGCGTATATCAACCGACAAGGTGGTCTGCGCTCCCGTCGCATGTCGCAGCTCGCCCGCCATCTCCTCCTCTGGAGTCAGAAGTGTCTGAGGTCGCTTCGGGCCATTCATGTCCCTGGTGTGCGCAACCGTGTGGCCGACGAGCTTTCACGAGCTGCACTCCCAGGCGAATGGCGACTCCACCCCCAGGTGGTTCAGCTGATTTGGAGACAGTTCGGGGTGGCACAGGTCGACCTGTTTGCCTCCCCAGAAACGTCCCACTGCCAGTGGTTCTATTCGCTGACCGAGGGTACACTCGGCACGGATGCCCTGGCTCACAGCTGGCCCCAGGGGCTGCGCAAATATGCGTTTCCCCCAGTGAGCCTACTTGCACAGACTCTGTGCAAGGTCAGGGAGGACGAGGAGCAGGTCCTGCTGGTGGCGCCGTACTGGCCCAACCGGACCTGGTTTCCAGAACTTATGCTCCTCGCGACAGCCCCTCCTTGGCCGATTCCTCTGAGGAAGGACCTTCTGACTCAGAGACGGGGCACCCTTTGGCACCCGCGTCCAGACCTGTGGAGGCTTCATGTCTGGCCCCTGGACGGGACGCGGAGGTTCTAGGTGACTTACCCCAAGAGGTAGTTAACACCATCACTTCGGCACGAGCACCGTCTACAAGACAGGCTTACGCCTTGAAGTGGAACCTGTTCGTCGAGTGGTGTTCTTCTCGCCGAGAAGACCCCCGAAGATGTTCGATCGCGTCTGTGCTTTCCTTCCTGCAACAGGGGTTGGAGCGTAGGCTGTCGCCCTCCACCCTCAAGGTTTATGTTGCTGCAATATCCGCCTATCACGACCATGTAGAAGGTAAGACTGTTGGGAAGCACGACCTGGTCGTCAGGTTCCTTAGGGGGGCGAGACGGTTAAATCCTCCTCGCCCCCCCTCCATACCCTCTTGGGATCTTGCTCTGGTGCTCCGAGCACTTCAGAATGCCCCATTTGAGCCTTTGCAGTCAGCAGAGCTAAAGATTCTGTCAATGAAGACTTTGCTGTTGGCTGCATTGGCCTCCATCAAGAGGGTAGGGGACCTGCAGGCATTTTCGGTCGACGAATCGTGCCTAGAGTTCGGGCCGGGTGATACCCACGTGGTGTTGAGACCCCGGCCTGGCTATGTGCCCAAGGTTCCTACCACTCCCTTCAGGGACCAGGTGGTGAACCTGCAAGCGCTGCCCCCGGAGGAGGCAGACCCAGCCCTAGCTTTGCTCTGTCCCGTCCGCGCTCTGCGGGTTTACGTGGATAGAACTCAAAGCTTCAGAACCTCAGATCAGCTCTTTGTCTGTCACGGAGGCCAGCAGAAGGGAAAGGCTGTCTCCAAGCAGAGGATGGCCCACTGGATAGTGGATGCCATCACCTTGGCTTACCAAGCACAAGGTGTGCCCTGTCCGCTCAGGGTGCGAGCACACTCTACTAGAAGTGTTGCATCCTCCTGGGCGCTGGCACGTGGCGCCTCGCTGTCAGACATCTGTAGAGCTGCGGGCTGGGCGACACCCAACACGTTCGCTAGATTCTATAGCCTACGTGTAGAGCCGGTCTCCTCCTGTGTTCTCACCTCAAACGGGTAGAAGCACTGAGAGGCCCCGGCTCTTGTCGGCTTGCTGCGCTACGGCGCTTATATTCTCCAGAAGCAAACTCTGTGAGTCCTCCACCGCCCTCGGTGCCGGACGTGGCGGAACGTCTGGCATCAGGCCCCTTGCCGCTGAATCCTTGAGAACCGGTATTGGGCTTGGGCCATATGAGTGACCCTGCGGGGATCCCATATTTTCTTCCACGGTCGCTCCTACGGGAAGCCCGTGTCTTTCCCTTGGGAGAGCCTTCCCTGCAGTGGGACTGAGCCCCCTTCTCCTGGCGGGCTACGGCTCAGCATTGTACTCCACATAACTCCTTCGGGGTACGATGTGGGCTCCGCAGCGTTCCCTTCTCTAGGGCACGCTTTCCCAGTGTTATCCAATAATCACTGAGCGGGTCATGCGGAACAGCGGTGATGGACTTCCCGGTGTGAGCCCCGTCTCATCAGGTAAGAGAGCTCAGGTGGCTCACACAGGGCACTGGATGGGGGCAGAAGCCATGGCGCTTTGGTAGGGATTCCTATTCGTCGGTACTCCGACGTGGCGTCGAGAGTGACCGACTGAATGGGAACGTCTCGGTTACGTATGTAACCCTCGTTCCCTGAAGGAGGGAACGGAGACGCCACGTCCCGTCGCCATGTCCTCTGTACCCTGCTGGGGTGCCTGTCTACCTACCCGGCTCCTCAGCAAAAGGCTGATTTGATGCAATCACCTGTGTCTCATTTATACCCGCACGGCGTGGCATGAGCACCTGGTGCAATCATTGCATGCCAATGTGCATTGGCTCGTTTAGTTACACTCGAAGTAGATTGGCTCTCGCGAGCGAGATTCCTATTCGTCGGTACTCCGACGTGGCGTCTCCGTTCCCTCCTTCAGGGAACGAGGGTTACATACGTAACCGAGACGTTACCAACAGTCTTCAACATATCTTCTTTTTGCATTTTTGTGTGAACTATCCCTTTAAAAGTACTGGCCTAATAAATATTTTTTTATTTATCAAGTCTTGATCATCTCTCTGAAAAGGTTTTAGCAACTGTTGCTTTATAAGCTAATATAAGTCTAATAATACATAACCTCCAGTGCTCTTATAATTTTGAAAAGGTGCGGTTAAATCTCATGACAAAAATGTCAAATTTTATAACAACCTAATGAAGGAACTATATATACTGTGTGTATCTATCTATCTATCTATCTATCTATCTATCTATCTATCTATCTATCTATCTATCTATCTATCTATCTATCTATCTATCTATCTATCTATCTATCTATCTATCTATCTAGCTCAATAGATTAATTAATTTCTGCAGAAAATGAGTATAACTGTCATTCAAATAATTGTACAATGCAAAAAATCTAATTTTCTAAATGTTATTTATGGGTAAAATGTGACCCCAATATGTTCACAATATTTATCTCTCTTCTACACAAGTGGTATATATATAGCTTTCTACAGGCTTCACCCTAATGGAAGACAGTGGAAAATTCCAGAATATTTTTGAACATATACACTCAGAGTGCAGCATCTCCTCATGGTTGTCTCCATAGAAACTAGCATGCTGGATCATGCTGTGCTGTTATTAACAGACCTGATATATGTGACCTGAACTTCTCTGAGTGAGCGTGCGAGAGCATCAGGAGAGAGAACAGTCTGTACATGCCGAACGCTTCTGTGCACGTGATATCGCTTCAAATTAATCCTTATCTGAGAACACAGCCTCTCTAATCAGACCAAATGCTTTACAAACCCAGATTTTAGGGATGTAATGTTGTGTGAGTGTATGTGTGAGTGTATGTGTGTGTGTTTGTGTGTGCCAAATGCATGGGAACACAGTGTACTCAAAGTGGGCCACCAAACTCGGACAGCCATTACAGCCTCTTTTTAATCTATTTATTCATCTGGATTTGATGGCATGCTTTGGACTTGTCGTTTTCATCCCTTATCGTGCGATTTAATCTAAACACTATCACTGGCCTCATTCTTGTAATTCCAATCCAGATTATTTCCCTGGACCCACCTTCTCATTCTGTACAGCACATATCTCAATAGCATTCTTGTGTGTGCGTGAAGGAACTGCATCTGTGAAGTAAATAGTAAATATATATAATATTATTTTTTATTTTTTATTTTTTATTTTTTATTTTTTATTAAATTTGGTGCCTAGAGGAATTCACAGAAGAATGCAAAATAATTCACTTACAATTTTTGCCTGCAAGTGAAAAAAATATCTCTTAGATTTACAGAGGGTTAAGCAGAGACTAGAATTTAGAGATTTGGAGGTGGGAGCTTCTGACTTCATGTGGCAATAAGCAACCACCTAGCAACACTCTAGCAAACACCTAGAAAACCCTTAGCAACGGCATAGTAATGCACTAAAACCACTTACGACACTTTAGCAATCCATGACACATTGTTATCATGTTGGCGAGTTTTGGCGAGAAAACAGGAAATCCCAAGCCCTTAATATCCAAAGAGATCCACAGAAAATCCAAATGAATGCATGTTTGTGTGTGTGTAATTACACTTATCCTCTTCAGATATTCCCTTTGACTTTCCAGTGAGCCATACCCCCTTGCTTACCACAATTCTAATCTTAAATAATGTATAAATAATCAAACTCATTTTGAATGAGGTTGTGATTATGGTGGTATGTCATTCTACCACAGGCCCTGGATGTCGCTCTCTCTGTCCAGCAGACTGGCCACTTTCTGTCTGTCTTTCCAGCCATGCTCAGATAGGTAATCTCACCAAACTGTCACAACAGATCTGATTTAGTCAACTTCCAGTCTTTTAGCAGTCAAAAGCTACTTAATCAGTTGTTTAGTGCTAGCATAGAATATGGTCAAATGCTGCCATGAGGTTATATTAACAGTTTTTTTTTCTAGTCAAAATCATTATTTAATAAGTGAATTAATTTTGTTGGTTCATTCAGTCAATGTTTAGCATGCACCATTTTAATTCCATGTTTTTAGACATGGTCCAACAAATACACACACACAACAAATACATGTAAATACCATGGCATTTGGTAATCATATATCAAAGTACCATGGTATTTCTACCTGATACCATAACTGTACCATGTTACATCCTACGGTACTTTTTTACAGCATTTTTAGGAGAGATATTTTAGGCTGAATAACATTTAAAAAAAGAATTAGACCTGAATTAATAAAATAACGATTTGCTTACTTTTGTAATATTAACACTGCTGTTCAAAGTTTGGGGTCAGTTTATTTTTATTTTTATAAATAAATACTTTTATTCAGCAAGGATGCATTAAATTCCAAAGTATTTTCAATGCTGTTCTTTAGAACTGTCTGTTCATCAAAGAATCTTTAAAAGTTTATTACAATTTCCACAAAAATATTAATCAGCACAATTGTTTTCAACATTGATAATACGAAATGGTTCTTGAGCAGCAAATTATCATATTAGAATGATTTCTGAAGGATCATGTGATACTGAAGACTGGAGAAATGGCAGCTGAAAAATCAGCTTTGCCATCACAAGAATAAATTACATATTAAAAAAAGAAAATAGTATATAAATATAAATAAATGCCGTCTTAATGAGCATAAGAGACTTTAACATGAAAAAAACGAGACTATTTTACTAAATTAAAATAAAAATTTCTGAAAATGTTTGTATGTTTAGCTGTATTATTAGTTTTCTCTAGATATGACTGTCACATTTTTATTGAGATGATGTGCTGTAATGTGTTTGAATGTGTCTCCTCTTGAATGTGTGGCACTGCTTCTGTATAAGCGAGATAATTCTTTCCATTAAGCAAAATGCTGAAACGTTTATTCAGGCTTTCCTTCAGAACGGGTGCATAATCTGCCTTCCAGTAATTATGTGGAAGAGTGGAAGGCTGGCGGTTTGCTGGTTGTATGTGTGTGTGCATGTGTGCTGAATAATCTTGCAGTGTAATGAAAAGAGGAAGCTAGAAACAACATCAAAGGAGCACCACTCTGTCTGTTAGCATAACCATGAACATATCCGACCTGGGTGTGGACACGCTTGACGGAGCATGTGTTTGGACGCCTGTGGTAAAGTCCTACTCTGTGTGTATGTGTGTGGTAGCTAGTTACGGTCTGTCTCCAGTGGAGTGTTTGGGGGACAGCAATCACAGCGTGTCTCCTATCACAGTAGACCATCATAAACGCTTATTATGAGGCCTAGACTGCACACTGATTACACGGTACTGATGGACTTATCCTGTTCACACACACAAACACACACACTTACAAAGAGAGACTCTAATTGTATGTGCACTAGCCCCAATTTCACACAGAGTAGTGATGCTATTTTTTAAAGGGGAGGCAAAACACATTCTTTCGAAGGCTTGATTGTGTTTGTGGGGTGCACTGTAACGTGTTCATGCTTCGTTTTTAAAAAAATTCATTATTTTTCATATATTTTACCTTTATTCTACACTGCTCTCTCCCTCCTTGTAAAAACGGTCTGATGGTTTCCGGGTTGTATGAAGCCAGTCCCTCAAAAATACGCAATTCGCTCAGATTGGTTAGCTGGCCCTGGTTATGATTCGCTAACCGCCTAGTGCACGTTCGTCGGAAACGTCACGCCCCTTACCTTTACCAGTAGCCTGTGCTTTGGGTAGTACAATGGCGTCAATAAAACCATACCAATTTGAGCCCGAATCAGACCCAGACAATTTTAGTGAAGATGATCGAGCAGATCTTGTTCAGTCCTCAAGAGTAAAGACTGCGGATCTACAGTGATCGCTACTGAATGGCACTGTTACTTTTGTATTTTTAGAACGATTATAGCCAAATATCTGTCGCAAGAACGAACACTAAACATTGGCTTTACTATAGTATCCAAATCAAACACAGAACCATGTTTAGCATGCCTGTAGATAAACAATACATAAAAGCTCTAATCAAAGAATAAATTACACTAATGCCAAGTTCGCTGTTGAGATTTTAACGTTAGGTGTTTGTCGGATAACGTTAAGTATGAATGAGCATTTAACAAACTGGTTTGCAGAGCCAAATGAGTGTTGTCATCTGTTTACTTCCTTGCTACAACGTACAATTAACAATACAAACTATTACAAGGAAAACACATCGACGAAAAATATATCATACTTACAGGTTGTGGCCCGTAAACAGCTTCTGTTTTTAAATCCATCTTTCAGGACAAGCCGTTGTAAGAATCCTGCATTGAACTCATGAAGACTGTGGAAGCTTTCCTCCGTGAAATGTGCAGCGGGAGGCGCGCGCCCGTCTCACACTGGCAGTGTTTGTCTCACGCAGCTGAACCGCAGCTCGTGTATTGCAAATACAGACGAATATTGTCCATTATGTCACATTTCCCGGTCTTCTCCTCCGACCCCTGTCTGTCTCGTGCTTTGATTTATGATGGGCAGCATATATCTGCTGCAAATGCGACCTGTTCCCCTCATGTCTCATACACGCATGCATATAACGTTGTATGTTAAACGCACTGCAACGCACCCCCGTCCCTAGGAAGGCTGAACAAAGTGGACCTGCAATCCGGATGAAAATAACAGCGTTTCGTCGGCATTGGCAACAACACTCCAGCCTACTAACTAGCCTACCACGACAACTATTCCGTGCGGCGATACAAAATGGCCTTGCCCCCCCCTTATTTCATATTCTCGGAGGAGGGGTTTATGTAAATATTGGGGCTGGTGATGTCAGCAACCCTGGAGGAATGTGTAGTAGTCCCTAGCGGCCGTTTGCTGTAGTCCTTAGAAATTGATTTCTTTAAAAGCAAATATCTCCCTTTGCTTTAAACTTTGAACGTTGTAACTTTGCAGATGTTGTTTATGCTCAAACAGCATCATTACACACTAGCTAAAGTTAGAAAAGTGAAATCGTGGTTTACCACCCCTTTAAGTTGCTTTGTGATCTAATAAAGATTTCATTGTACACATAAGTTTAACTTTTTAATATAATATTTAACCCAATTCAACAAACTTTTAGTAAACACATCAATCAAATACTCATAGTAAATAATCAAGATGCAGCCAATGGACCTTCACATTTCTAGGGTTTCTCAGAAGAATCCACAATTACATTTTTGTTTTGTGTAATTCCCTCACACAAACACAGCAGCAGTGTTAACTAGTTTTCCAAAAATTAAATTTCGTATCTGGTTTTCATATCATTATGAGGACATTCCATAAGCGTAATGGTTTTTATACTGAGCTAATGACATTTTTCTAGCTCCTAGCCCTAAACCTACTCATCACAAAACTTTCTGCATTTTTACATAAAAAACCTCAAACATAATTTAGTATGATTTATAAGCTGTTTTCCTCCTTAGGATTATATATTTTTATATATATATATATATATATATATATACACATACATCACCCAGATGTTGCAACACCCTCACAGTCGAGCACACAACTGCTAAAAATAGATCACATACATGTGAATGCTTGCCTTGCAGTTGCATTATGATCATTGTATTAAATTTGAGCGTTCACTTAAGCACGTACGTTTATAGACATATTCAAATCAACAATTCGAGTCAACAGACAGCGCAGGACCAATAATTCAAACCTAATAGCTTATATTATAAACAGATTTCCTCAAATAAAAGTAGTGTTCATTACCACGGCAACTACTTGTGTCCAGGTATGAACGGGCTTCTCGTGTATGAAAAGTAACTGCACACATGACGGTCGGCAAAATCGCAAGAAAAGTTTGTCGTGTACTGAAAATAATCCAATATCCTTTTTATGTTTTAGAATAAATATATCGAAGTATCCATAAAAACACAATTGTATAAAATACTTCTCAGATAAATTTTTTAGAATAAAGTTGCATATTGTATTTAACATAATTGTATGCATTTGAAATATAGAGATGGGTTCTGTTTTAATGCACCCAAGTGTACCTGAAATAAAAAGAGTTTATATATATATATATATATATATATATATATATATATATATATATATATATATATATATATATAGTATCTATATTCATTGAGTTTAATCGATTTGAGAGCTTACGAATCGAAATCAAATTGAATTGGAACATCGGAATCGATACCCAGCTCTTATATATATATATATATATATAGACAATCATTCAGTAGCATACTGTACTGCCACTGTACAGATTTGTTAGTTGTTTTGAGGACAAAATGTATTTCTGTGCCACAATGATGTCTGTAGTAGCGGCGTATCTGAGGTCAGCAGTGATGTGATCGGAGCTGATGATACAGTCCTTTGGGGTCGCAGATTGTGCAGATGTGGTCATGTGATCACAGGCAAGGGCACTGTTTAACATGATGCCACTGGGTTACAGTTATTTAAGGACATTACAGTTACCTCAAAGCACATATCCCCCTCACATCACATTGAGCCAGGAAAGGACTGCAGCAATCTCACTATTTCAAGCCTGAGTTTAAATAATGTAACAGTGATCTCTGCATTATACATCACATTTGGGTTTGGACTGTCAGATTTAGAAAGAAAATTACTGTGTATAAAAAAGAAAGATAGGAAGCATTTGAATGATAGTCGAAAATAAAGAAAGACTAGACTTTTTTTTTTTCATTTAATAGACTAACTGCCAACTGAGTGTTTTAATTATTTAGTTTTACTGTCTAATATGAAATGTGTGTCTGTGTAATTACTACAGGCAGTTGATATATTACTATATTGACACTGAGTAAACAGTCTCCTTTCATTAAGAGTGATGAATAATTTGTTGATGGTTTGCCGTGTGACAAAATGCACATAAAAGAAGCTATGTGGTCAGAATCTGAGGGTCAACTAAAGTCTGAGTATCTGCCAGCAGAGGGCATCCGAGAGTCTGTGATTCATGGAAGGTACTTTAAATGGATAGTTCACTCAAAGATGAGAGTTATGTCATCATTTACTCAGTAAAAGCTAAGAGTAAAGCTTTTTTGGCTATTTTCAATATTCGGAATCCATGCAACAGCTTTGTGTGAGAAAGAAGAGGTAACACTTTTTTCCGATGGTCTACTTTAGACATTCTACTAACTTTTCAACTACATGTCTACTAACTCGAACCCTAACCTAACAGTAACACTCTACTACAGTCTACTAATACTCTAATGAGAGTAAGTTGACATGTACTGTAGTTGCAAAGTTACTTATAGTTAGTAGTAAGTAGACCATCGAAATGGAGTGTAACTAAAGAAAGTATGATACAATTTTCATTTTTGGGTGAACTGTTCCTTTAAGGCCGGCTATCAAATCAGTCCACTAGGAAATGAGAGTAATATTCAATTTGTAGCTTTCACTGCTTCCATGTGTTTCTTGTGGTTACTTGTCAGATTTGTGTGTGGAATATTTTATGGTTGCTAAATTACTATCCAAATTACAGTTCTTGTTAAATGTCATACCTACAGTAGTCCTGGGAGTTTGAGAGTTTATACATTTTTATAATTTGTCACACAGCTTGGCTATTTAATTAAAATGACAAATCTATAAGGTAACTAAAAATAGTGAAATAGTATACAGTTAGATATACACTTTTGTACTTTTTGTCTTTTGTATAATTTACAGTATTTGGGAAGGTGAATAATTAAAGGGGGGGAAGATTTTTGCAATTAATTATGATTTTATAACCTTGTAAAGAATTTACTTGGGGGGGAAATATGAAATACTTTTATCTTGATGGCGGATATATGAATTTCCATGTCACTAATAAACGTCTTTTAACCAGCAGTCCCAGCAAACACGATAAATAAATACTTTGTTCTACATTTTAGATGTATTCATTGTGAATTCTGTATTATTTCTCAGTATGCAGTTTGAATATATGGTTATAAACTTTTAATGATTGGCATAGATGGTATATTGATTGTTTTCTGTATGATAAATCTGTGAGTCAGTATTCTTTACAGATTATGGGATGGGAAACCTTACTTTGACTGCAGTTAGCCTGTAGAAGATGGGACCAGAATGCACTCTCAACACACACAGAGAGAGAGAGAGAGAGAGAGATCTTTCTTTCTAATGCACTCTTAATGTGCTCTCTGGACCTTAGTGCATTATCATTAAGATTCAATCCCAGCATGCAGTAGAGCTTATTTTTTTCAGGATCAACTCAAGAGAGGGCGTATGATGTTTGTGTGACTGAGTTTGTTGCTTAAAGCTTTTGTTGTAGAGCTTTTCTATTAGTCATGTTAATTTATTTCTTTATTTAAGTATCTTAATGTTCTTCTAGTGTGTGGATGTGTATGTGTTTTCTTTTTCTTGAATGTAGATGTGTATGCGTTTTCTTTTTTTGCTTTGAATCGAGGAGTATGTGATTCTGGACTGTGAAATCATGCTGAATGTAATGACCGCACTGAACACGTGCTCTTTTACAGTGGACAAGAGCTCCAAAGGGCCAAAAGCTGCTGGGCCAACAGCTGGACGGACACAACAGCACAGTCCAGCAAGTCAAGGAGGACCGACGGAGGAAGAGGAAGAGAGAGATCTTCGTCTTCAAAATGAGAAGAAGAGTCAATGCATCCTGCACCTCCGTAAACTCATCGTCAACGGCAATCGCCGCCTCGAGGCTCTCGCCTTGGTCGTGCAGCAAATCTTCAGCGAGGTTGGAGAGCTTTACTGTTTATTTTCTCTCTTTCTTCCTGTCTATATATATTCCTCTATGCAAGTTTTCTCCCCATTCATTTTCTATTTTACTTCCTTGCAGTGATTATTGCACATTAGTGGTCTGTTGACTTGTAGATGGTCTACAAGCAGAGAGCAGATATGGGACTGTGATAAAGCATTCATTTTAGGTCATTTAAGTCTTCTTTGGACTCTCTAAATCTTCTTTAGGCGTACTGTAAGTTGTGTTTGAGAATGAGATTTGCCATATTCAAATAAAATAAACTTTTTCATCATCAGTAAAGATATCTGAAAATAAATTGTACGTCACATATGCGACTATATGCAATTGAGATATAGATATCTGGAACTAACCTTCTTTTACAGATATCACTTTCCATTTAACTTAGATTTAACTATCACTTAGATTTAACTTGCATTAAACTATCAGCACATTTTCGAATAGCTAAATTATAATGTTGACGAGTTGAAGTGTGTGTGTGTGTGTGTGTGTGTGTGTGTGTGTGTGTGTGTGTGTGTGTGTGTGTGTGTGTGTGTGTGTGTGTGTGTGTGTGTGTGTGTGTGTGTGTGTGTGTGTGTGTGTGTGTGTGTGTGTGTGTGTGTGTGTGTGTGTGTGTGTGTGTGTGTGTGTGTGTGTGTGGAATCAAATTAAGATACACTATGCTTTTTGAGGTCGGTAAGATTTTTGTAGTGGTTTTTTTTTAAGCATTGTATGCTCTCTTTGGCTGCATTTACTTGATGGAAAATACAGTAAAACAATGATAGTTTAAAATACTATTACAATTTAAAAAAAAGTTATTTACCTGTGTAAATGTAATTTTCAGCATCGTTTCTCCAGACTTCAGTGTCACATCATCCTTCAGAAATAATTGTAAAATATTCTGATTTGATGCTTAAGAAACATTTCTTCTTGTTATCAATGCTGAAAACAGTTGTATTTTTGTGGAAACCGTGATGTGTTTTTATTTCAGTTTTTTAGAGAGTTAGAGAGTTAAAAACATTTATTTGAAATAGAAATCTTTTGTAACAGTATAAATGTCTTTACTGTCACTTTTGATCAATTTAATGCATCGTTGCTGAATAAATTATTACTTTATTTCAGGAAAAAACGAAATCTTACTGACCCCAAACTTTTGAACCATGGTGAATGTGAAACATCATTATATGAGGATTATTCAAATGATCTTCTTCATCTTTTCTATTAGTCTGATTATAATTGCAGGTATCTAAAATTTGTATTTCATCCTTTCAAACTGTAATTGGGTCAGTTGCAATTATAAACATCTGAAATATAATTATGGATAATCACATGCTACAAGAGCTTGTCATAGGCCACCTCCATACGAAGCCAGAGCTTTCCCTATCCGATCTTGTTTTTCCCTCGTCTCAAGAAATATCTGCGTACACACAAAACCACTGAAGCCAACTCAAAACGATGTAGTATCCATGCCAGACCAGTATGTGGTGCTGTAATTCTGCCACAGAAATACACTAACAACGGAGAAGAAGAGTTGTGGCTGGAAGGGGAACAGCAACGGTCGGAAGTGAGGCAAAATCTCAAGATAAAATAACAATAAATAAATGTGCTACTTACCAGATTGTGTTTTATTAACGCCTACACCTACAACAACCCTAAACCTACCCTTACAATAATGCAAATACAGTAATTAAATGACACAATATTGATGTGCGCGTGCCCGTAGCTGTATCCCTTTTACCGTGCGGGACGTGGTGTGATGACATCACAGTTTCACAAAATATACGGATTGGTTGTACACACGAAAACGCAAGGTGTCGGTTTCAGATTTATCCACTCTGCAACCCAGTTTCAAAAAATGTCAAAGTTTTAAAATTTTTCTGTATACAGCTAAAAGCGTCTCCGTGTGGACAGGGCCATAGTGTGTGTTCCTGTTTGTTTTGTCTAGAAAACAGATGTAGGAAACATTTTATATGGTGGTATCATTAACTAGCATTTCCAGGTGTGTTGGAACTAAGAGGGCTGCAGGAGGATGTTCTCTCACATTCACTCTAGATGTCATGCATGGTTTGGGTTAGTCAATAAGCCAAGTTGGTCCTGAGCCTATCATGTGATCTGTTTGCAACCCACCGAAAACACAGGTTCCTCTATTAATTCATGCTCATCGCCATCAGACCCACACATGGGCCTCTTTAGCTAGATGTTGCACTTGTGCATTGATCTTCCTCATTTAAATGACATCTTACCCTCAGACATTTTTCTTTAAACGGAATGTGGCTACAGTGTAACATTGATAGCGACTTCATCCAGCACAATAAAAGCCACACAAGCTGAAGAGGAAACAGTCAGTCTTATTGGGGTCTGTTTGACTAAATGTCAGCCATCAAACTCTAAGTATAGGGCCTGGCATGATTAAATATCTGGGAGTGTCTGTAAAAGCCCTTTATTTTGTGATTGGCTGTATCCTGGATACAAAGCTGTCACGGTGCTAAATCTCCATTTGCTTTCTTTCGGTTTGCAAATATTTGCAGATCAAAAGAGGTTGTCAATCACTAGGTGTTACTAAGTATTTAAGGGTTCTCGTTGGTCTTAATACATCATAAAGCCATGAGGTAAACACTCTGTGAAACAATAGCAGGATAGTACTAGAGTTGAAAAGATCAGAATCATTGTCTATGGGTACCTCAAATTATCATTAAAACTGAAATTACAACTAAGCAGTATTTCAGTAATTTTTAGACTGTTAAGCCTCAGGTATTTAGCTTGCCAAACCAGTAAAACGTAATAATGAATCACCAGCATTGACACGTCTTTGCCACACTGCTAATGATTCATTGAATGCCTTTTTAACGTCTTAGTAGGGAGTTTCTCAGATGTTTGTGACCTT
The DNA here is from genome assembly GCA_023566225.1 of Romanogobio albipinnatus. Classification (NCBI taxonomy): domain Eukaryota; kingdom Metazoa; phylum Chordata; class Actinopteri; order Cypriniformes; family Gobionidae; genus Romanogobio; species Romanogobio albipinnatus. The sequence continues at coordinate 23,282,917 of CM042241.1, forward strand.
TTTTTAATTTATTTTTTTAGGAAGGTTAGGATGGTGAAAGCTACAGTTAGTCATGAATATATTCAATTGTATAATCAGCTTTGATCACTCTGAAACTTCTGTGGTAAACTTATAAGAAAAGTGTGAGATTGAAGTTTCATAAGTCTACTGTTTGTTTGATTGGGGTGTAGTAACGCCCTACTGTTTTGCATTTCTTTTTGTTTTTTTTGACAGAGTAGGAATGAGCGTAATCCCGCCCTCATTGGCCTTGAAGGCCATAACCGCTGGCAATAAAATCATCTAGACGTACAATGCTGTATTGAATCAATACTGCACTCTGATGTTTGATAATCTGAACCTTTTACTGTATTTCCTGCATGGCTGGCAGAATTTTTTTCTTGATTTTGAATTTTAATTGCGTTTAACTGAGGCCGGAGAGATCAAAGTGAGCCAGCATATAACACCCATTCAAAAGGACCTAATATTAAAAAAATGTAATCCAATTTGATCAATCTACAACTGATTGTATCATGAAAAGTGCCAACGCTTCACAAAAGGACTGGTGCAGATAAAGGCTGGAGAATTAAGGCCTGCTGATGGCAGCCAAAAAGGTTTCAGAGGTTGAGCAACTTATAATTATTTTGTTGAAAGAATATGACAACATTTTTCTTTGAAATAATGTGCACAAATAAATCATACACAAGGCCAGAAACGTGTATTAAGAAATTGAATAGGGTCGATTTTGATTTTGTGTTGACTTTAAACTTACTCTAATCTGCCTGAACCCATCTAAAGGCAAACACTTTTAGCTAGGTTTAAAGTAGGGGACTTATGTAGGCTTATGTGTGCTAATGTTAGTGTAAATATGTTAATAGGTTACTCAATGTGCACCCCACACCCAGTCTAGTAATCTTGACCCCAGGCGTACAATTACACCCAGAAAAGCACAACTTCTTTCTTTATTTCTTAAGTCAGTCCTTTTCCATTTTTTCCATCTCATTCCTCAGCACTCAATATAGAATGTGAATTTGTTACCTTATCTCTCAGTATTAGCAAGTTCTTCTTATCCAAACAAGTAAAAAAAAACATCAAGGATACTTCACAAATGTTGCACTTCAACTCCAGAAACCCCACATACACTCACATACTGTCTAGGAAACACACAAATCTTTCACTTTCTTCCCACTCATGAAAAAAAAGCGACTTTACTTTGGGGAAAGTTGACAGTTTTAGCACTTGTGTCACCCACAGTGATTGATAGTGAGCACAGAGGAGGTGAGATGTTGCTGTGAGGAATGCACCAGCTGCTACTGAGCCCCAGGGGGGGCGGGACTTGGGGAAGGGGCGTGGTATATTCTCCCACCTCCCAGCTGTTTGGCTGATAACAGTAGAGCAATGTTTCTCTGTACCCGCCCATCCCTTTTACACCATACCGTATTTCATAGAATATAGTTACATGTAATTTTTAGGTGGTTTCTAGTGGAAAATGTTGCTGAAAAGTTCAATTAAAACTAGTTTTATAAAATCATACTGAAAACATAAAGCATTCAAGCACATGCTGATAGGTTATTTTCATGTGCTTGAACCGTCATCAACTATTGCATTTGGATTTGATTAAAATCTGGTTTTGCAAGTTATTACTTACTGATCCTCCTTATATTTTTTCTTCCCCCATATATATACGAACTGAATAGCTTTGCAGACCTGTGGCCTTCTGCCTTGTAACAGTTCCCATGTTGACCATAATGTTATATAAACTCCAATGCACCAAGCGCAATATCATTTATAGAACAGCCATGTTATGCAACTCTGATATCACCTTTTGGACTTACTTCTTTCCATGTAGCCTTGCAAAATGTATTACTTTGCTTTCAGTATATCACTAAGGACCAATCAAATTGCTTGCCCATAAAAAAACAAAAAACAAATTCTTCGTAACCACAGAACTGACTTTCCACCTACTCGCTCTTTCAACATTCATCTTTCCATTTTCTCTGATCTGAGTTTCCACTCCCTCTCTCTTAGGAGGAATACGGGGGCAGGTCAGTGAAAGGGAGGGAATGGTTTCTAATGCAGCGTGCCTGGAGACTGATGCTGACAGACCAGTTTTTAGAGTAGAGAAGGAGGAAAGTAGTTGAAGATTGTTGGGTTTTCGGGGAGAGGAGAGGGAAGGAGGAGAAGATGGGCTCCTCCGGGAGCAAACCTGGCCTAAAGAAACATCCTGGCTCCAAGAAGAATGAAAAGGTGTAGTCTACCTCTCCATTTTGAGTGGTTATTTTGCAACTATTGGTATTGGCAGATTTACTAGTTACTACTCTGTTTCTCAGTAGCTTGTGTAGGCTTTTTTATCCTTAACAGCCGAACCATTGTTAGGTGATTGATGATTTGTGATGGCATGAAATCCTGAGTTGTGTATCATGTGTTGCACATCTGTGATTAGGTTTGGAGTAATATCTTTTGTTTGTGGTTCAAATTCCAGTTTGTTATCAAATTATATTCAGCTTTCAAAACTGCATAGTGCACAGTCACGTGTTTGCGTTTTCCCTGAGGTGTTAAGAGTCTGTAGAAAGTGTGTTTTGTCCATACAGAGGTGTAAACTCCTGTCCTCTTATCTAAGGCTATGAACCCGAGTGTATGCGAGTATAGCCAAAGTAACCATAACATGGAGTTTGACTGCATTATGGACGCAATATTTGTGTGTCAGCATGTTCTGTTAAGTTTGCCTATCACATGTTCAGCAGTCTTTGACAGTCTTTATCACAGAACAAACATAGTAATCTCTCCCAGGCCGTGTGATCTTCGGCTATGTGGAGGTTACTGTAACATTGACCGTCACTTGATCACAGACACACACATACGTCTTTCCTGAAACATTTGAATCAGCCTCACACTGACCCTTGATAATGCCTGCTGATAAGAAACTGATTGAGATGGTTCTTATCCAACAACAGTCCATTCTGCCAATACTGACAGTGTCTAGCTGAGAGCCACACGTAATGCATGATGTCATTGCAAAGGCTTGGGGATTGTAGCATGTTTAAACATAGTCTAAGGGGGAGTGTTTATTCAGTGTGTAAAATGAATAATAAAATGTGTTGGCTCATTAAAGCATCTGTGGGGTTGAATTGAAGCAAATTTCAATGAGTGACCTGCAGCTGCAGTTGTTCTCATTTTTTGGACCACTGGTGGTCCGTGAAGGGTGGTCCTAGTGGTTGTATTTAAAGAGTTAGTTCACCCAAAAATGAAAGTTAGCCCATGATTTACTCAACCTCAAGTCATCCTAGGTCTATATGACATTCTTCTTTCAGATGATTTTATATATATTAAAAAAGTCCTATCTCTTCCAAGCATTATAATGGTATTGACTTGTTGGTTCGTTTTTGAAGTCCATAAAGTGCATCTGTCCATCATATACCTGCTCCATACGGCTCCGGGGGGTTAATAAAGTCCTTCTAAAGCGAAGTGGCGCGTTTGTGTAAGAAAAATATCCATATTAAAGACTATAGACTAAAATAAACAGGAGTACACAAGTTGGCTTATGGCGAAAGAGTTACCTGTGACCCTTAAACCCTTGACGCATGCGTATTGACGAACGCAGAAGCGCAGAGGATAGAGCAAAACAAAACACTGGTCATGAATTAGAGTCTAAAATGAGAATTTTTCAAGACAAATGGCGGAGAATTTCGATATAAGAGAAGAGGGGCTTGAGTTTGTTGCCCAGCCCTCGTCAAAGCTTGCGATGCTCCTGTATATCGCGTCGGGATACTCTTTCGCCGTAACGTTGACTTGCGTACCGATGACCGCCGGAAGGTAGTTGTTTTAGTCTATAAAGTTTTAAATATAGATATTTTTCTTACACAAATGCGCCACTTCGCTTCAGAAGGCCTTTATTAACCCCCCGGAGCCGTGTGGAACAGTTATAGGATAGATGCACTTTTATGGACTTCAAAAATGAACCAACAAGTCAATGCCATTATAATGCTTGGAAGAGCCAGGACTTTTTAAATATAACTCTGAAGAAGAATGTCATACACACCTAGGATGACTTGAGGGTGAGTAAATCATTTAAATTTTTGGGTGAACTAACCCTTTAATATTGCTTCTAAATAAATAGACTAATAACAGACAAAAAAGTACTGACATTAATGAATGGATTAACTGATTAAGTTAGCGTTAGTTTGTGATTTAAAAGTTAAATTGTGTTTAAAAAACAATTGGCTCATTTCAGTTCATTGGCTATGAATACAGCAGTAGTTAATTTTAATCAAAGAATTGGCAAAATTGAGGGTATTTGATGGGACCTCGGTGTTATTCTAATAATATTTACATACTATTTGTTTTACTATATTGTTATATTAGGCTATTAATCAGTGATTTTTATATTCTGTTTTCATTTAAATTTTAGTTTAAGTTTTAGTAATTTTGTTGTGCTTTTGTTTGTTTGTTTTGTTTTTTTATATTTATCTTTAATTTAATTTGTATCGTTTTAGTCATTTTAGTACTCCAACTCAAACATATTTTATTCCTGTTAGTTGCAAATGTTCTAATATGTTATAAGTTTTTCATCTAATATTTATATTTTATTTTATTTCAGCTTCATTTCAATTAACACTTTAATTTTGTTTGTTTGTTATTTTTATCAAATAAAACATAAAGAAAACACTGTTCCCTAGATTTGGTTGGTTAGGTCAGCCACCTGAATTTTTTAAAGAAATATTGCAATGTGACAAGCTGTACTTCTATTATATATACTTCTTATATTTAAAACAATTTATTTTCGTATTATACAGTTTGAATTACACACAAATTATGCTATTTGTATGACTTCATATTATTCATTAAACTACATGGAATATCCTTTCAAAAATATATTTTTTAATGAATATAAATTATTTATTTATTCCATTGTATTTTATTGTTTATTTTATTCTATATTGTTAAGTCTAAAATCTTTGTCATACATGTTATTGTCATCTATCCTTTTTATATATGTTCTTGATTGGTTTGAATGACTGTTTTCCGGTTTTGTTTCTGTCATTTGTTACAGCGTGAGGTGGCAGTCAAACAGAGGGAAACTCTTTCCGTCCAACTCAACAACCTGCAAGAGCAACTGGGTAAGCAACACATGTCCAGTCAAATACACAGAGGCTTGGTTTCTGTGTCAGTTCTCAAAGCTCACAGAACGCAAGCTTTCATCTTGGTCAGATAGCTGTCATTTAGCAGGTGCTTTTATTCAAAGTGACTTGAAGAGCTCTAATTGTAGGGAAAGTCTCTGTGAGAAACCTTGGGATAACGGCCTTGCTCAAGGGCACAATCCTGATAAAATAGTGTTGGCTGAGTGTCTAGTTTCGGGGTCACACCTACTTGAGATTACAGAATTTAGTCTTGATATTGGGCTCTTTTTGGCTTAGCCCTGGCCCCTGGCATTGTGGCAGCAAATGTCACTGAAATTTTCTTTAGAAAATGTAAAATTCTTGTAATCTGTTAATATTATCATTAACACCATTTAACATGTGTATGAGGCTTTACTGCCTTGGAGTGATTAGCCAGTCATAGCCATTGTTGTTCGATGATGTTCCTACATTCCAGAGTGAGGCTGTTTTCGTGTTTTATCCTGTTGTATGCTCTTCTGATGAGCGTAGTATTGATGGAACTGTACAGCTCAGTGTTTGGAAACTAGGAAACCGATATGATCAACCACACGGCAATTACACGTCACCTGTTTTATTACACCCTGTAGACATCTGGCAGCCTTTCACTATGTTTGGTGTCTGTGTATCTATTTGTATGTGTTAGCAACAAAATATGACTCCTCGATGCATTTGTACCTTGAACTCAAATACACACACATTCTTGGCAAGCCCGGACACACACATTTCTAATGCTGTAGAATGTTATGGATGTGCTGCTTGTTATGTTTAATTAGTCTAGCCTTACGCACTGCCATGGCCTTTGGCTTCAGGACAAGTGTGAAGGATGTGTGTGGCGCATGAGGAATGTTTCACTCACACTGGCTTCTGGATGCTAGTCTGAAGGTGCAGTTGGCCAAATGACACTCTGCTCCTAAAGTTCACTGCCCTTTACCTCACAGAATTCAAAGAAATATTTATCATGAGGCTTCTAAAACATATGCTAACACATGCATGCTAGACTTTAATGTCCACTGAAAATTTGAAGGGAATCTTAACTTCACTCCGCACTGTCCGCAGACCTTTTTAAATTTACTGGTGGTTCAATCCTTTAGAATGTAAATCTTATCCCAGTAGATTCTAGATTTCAGTCTGGATTTTACTCCAGATAACTACAGAGGAATCTGTGTAACCAGCAATCTGGGAAAAGTATTTTGTTCTATAATCAACTCTCGGATTTCATCTTTCTTAAAGCAGCAAATCAGTCATCAGCAAATCTCAAATTGGCTTTCTCCCCAAACATCGAACCACTGATCATATTGACATACTACACACATTAATAAACCAACACGTACACCAAAAGAAAGACGGAAAAATATTTGCTTGCTTCGTCGATTTCAGGAAGGCTTTTGATTCCATTTGGCATAAAGGATTGTTTTATAAAATCATTAAAGTGGTATTAGGGGAAAAACATATGACTTAATTAAAAACATGAATAACAAAAATAAAAATTGGTCAATGAAGAACAGAATATTTTACCCAACAGCGAGGGGTCAGACAGGGCTGCTGCCTCAGCCCAACTCTATTTAACATTTACATTCATGAATTGGCAGATCGACTGGTCCAATCAAAGAATCCAGGACTACAACTGTTCGACACAGAATTAAAATATTTACTGTATGCAGACGACTTACTAATTCTGTCTAAAACACCAGAAGGTCTCCAGAACAACCTAGACATCTTAACTAAATACTGCCAGGACTGGTCCTTAGAAGTCAACTTCCAAAAATCCAAAATCATGATATTCCAGAAGAAACCCAGAAATCTGGAACATAAACATATATTTACAGTAAACAAGACCACAATTCAAAACACTTTACATTATAATTATCTTGGTCTGGTTTTAACACCCACTGGAAACTTTAAATTAGCAATTAAAACATTAATTGCAAAGGCCTGCAGAGCCCTGCACGCCATACGTATGAAATTATTTAAAATAAACATCCCCATTAGAATCTGGACAAAGATATTTGATAGCGTCATTCTGCCCATTGCACTATATGGAAGTGAGGTCTGGGGTCCAGTGACTAACTACAGCCATAAGGTCAGGGACAAACACCCTGTAGAAGGTCTCCATGTGGAGTTCTGTAGGAACATCCTCCACGTCCACAGAAACGCACCAAACAATGCATGTAGGGCGGAGCTAGGCCGACTTCCCCTTAATCTAACAATTAAAAAAGAGCCTTGAAGTTCTGGATCCATCTACAATCAAGTTCTGAAGATGATCTTCATTTTAAAGCCCTACAAACACTGAAAAGTCATCTTTGTGTACTGGTGTCAGAACTGATGAACAAAGTGTATACCACTGCTCCTGTAAAAATCTGAGAAATTATGCAAAATGAGAGAGACATATATGCAGCATTGGAAACATCAAACCAAAGAGCAAAGCCGTCTCCAATGTTATCTGGGTCTAAACAGAGAGTACAGTCTGGCTAACTATCTTGTCTCAGTCAGGAACACAACACACAGAGCATTATTAACTAAGTACAGACTGAGTGACCACACACTGGCCATAGAGCGAGGGCGTCATAAGAAGACGTGGCTGCCTACAGAAGAGCGGATCTGTAGTGAGTGTAGATCAGGAGCAGTGGAGACGGAGGCACACTTCCTCCTGAGTGGATGGTATGGTTGCAGCCCCTGAGCTATAGCCTAAAAATACTCATCGATCTAGCCTTTGTGACGTGGTTATGCATGATTTGGTAATAGGGGACAGCCATACGCTGGTGAAAGCTGGTGAAAGGCCGACTCCCTGAATTTTTTTTAAACATGTTTAAAAATTATTGTGAGGTCGGGAGGTGGTCTTAACGTGCTCGGCTCGTCTCGTAATTCCTTTCACACGCTGTGAGCCGCAACCATACAAGCATCCACGATGTCCATGTGATTTCTCCCGAGAGAAAAAATCGTCTGCGAGCTCGTACGACAGCAAAAATTGCACCGTGTACGCCCAGCTTTAAAAGAATCTACAATAGAATTCCTACTCCTTACAGGAGTCTATTCTGGATTTATATTCTGGTATACAAACCATAAACAAAGCAACGCTTGCTTACAGTTTTGAATATCAATCATGCCAATCACATTCTTTATTCCACTCCACTCATGTTATTATGAAAATATTTGCGCAGTAGAATGCTCAGATAAGATGATGTAAAATTAAAACAGCCTTCTGTTTCGCAATTTTACATTTTCCGTCGGTCTTGGTACACAATGTAACTATACACATCATAACATGTAAAAAGGAAAATGTTGGCGTTATTTTGTCACTAGGCTAGCTGGAGCCGTTTACCTCCAGTCTTTGTGCTATGCTAGACTGGCGGTGGGTGCGTCAAGCTGAGTTATGGCACGCACGGAGATGAGAATGGTATGTATCTAACTCTGGGAGATACGGTGAATAAGCTAAAGTCCCAAAAAGTCGGTGTGTTCCTTTAACCTAGACCAATACCAAACTCCCCAAGGCCAAGATTTATGCCGAGACCTGTTCAAAAAGTATTGTAGTGAACTGAAAGAGAAGGCAGGATTCATGTCAATTAACCATGGTATGTCGGAAATAAACTGGAGACCCAGATCCAGACCAAGCCACCGAGCAATAAGAGCAAGGCCAGGTTTATGTAGTCTTGAGAGTTCTGATAATCAAGACTCATCGTCTTCCTTACATGCTCCTCTCCTTCACCCATTCCCCAGGTAACTCTGTCTCATGCTGTGAACAGTTGGAGAAAGAAAAGGAAGAGGTCCGTGTGACTCTAGAGGCATTGTTTCAGAAACTTCAGGAGCAGCATCAGACAGAACTACAGCAGCTGGAGGAGAGACTGAAGGACTTCTACTCTGCAGAATGGGACAAGACCCACGAGGCCTATCAAAGGGAGGCGGATAAATGCAGGGTGCTCATGCAGCAGCAGGTAGGATCTTACCTGGGCTCGCCTCAGCTTACGTCACAAGTGTTATGTAATCAGGTTTAACTATTCAAATCGCACAGCTCTAAACACGCAATATCACGTGTGCGAGTGCTTTTTTTAAAATGTGTGCACTCTTTTTATTTTTATCATGGATGGCTGTGAATAAATGGTATCAGTAATTGAAAATGTCATCTTTTACATGATGATGCATCCACTCTGCAGTACCAACCGGCACAACATAAGCAAAAAAAGTACACGTTTAATGTTTTCATTGCAAGATGATGATGATGATGATGATGATGATGATGAGTATGGTTTCCACTGACAGGTGGATGATGTGAGGAACAAACAAGAAGCTCTGAGGAACCAACAGGAAGTGGCACACACTAAGCAGATAGCAACACTGAAACATGAACACGAGACTTCACTTGCAGGTAATTTCACTGCACTCATGAAAAGGCCTATTGTTTATCCTTTCATTTAATATACTATATTTTGAATTTGATGTAATCTATTCTGTCAAACGAGGAAGATCAATCAGATTTGTTGTTTCTTTTCCAGAGCTCAGGAAGACACATGAACAGGACATGCAAGAACTTGATAAAACAGTGAAGGAATCTGAGGCTATGCTCAATGTATGCATCACCATCTTACCATTTAACTTACGAATATGAAAAATAAGTTAAAATAACTTACTATTGAAGTTCTAAATATATAGTATTATTTACACGTTATTTACACAAATTTCAAATGGAAAATAATGTGTATATATCCTGGCTTTTTGGTGAATGTTTATTCAATCACTGTTTTCTCCCCTACAGGAGAAAATCCAGACTTTGACAGCAGAAAACGAGGCTTTGAAAGAAAGACTGAGAGAGGAGGAGGAGCGGAGGAGAGCTCTGGCAGACAAAAGTCAGGTAAAATTTGCAATGATATACATTAGTCACAGTATAAGCACAGAGTTGGTTTACAGTTGGCTAATTTTAATCCTTTTTAAAATTTTAATTCCTACACAAAAAAAATCCCACCCCAAAAACTACCAGTAATATAGATTTATAGTATTTTGCAGTATTTTGCATTGGCTTTTATTTTTGTAATATATTTATCTTAATTTTAGTTTTAGTAATTGTATGTGCTTTTGTTATTTTTATTAGTTTCTTTTTATAACAATTTTAAATAGTAGGGTTAGGTCTAATTTTAAATAGTCTAATTTTAATTTTAATTTTTAAGGTTATGTTTTTCATCTAATTTTTATATTAATTTATAAATATAAAAATCTATAAAAAAATGTCCATTACAAATGCTTACATTTGTGTGGTTCTTTTGTTCTTATTTCGGCAAGCTTGTTAACAACAACATCCCCAACCATAGTTTCAAGGGGGCTAGTGGGTCATCTGATTTACTGGCGACCATGTAAAGCCAGTTACTGCGGCCCATGCCAAGCCTGTGATCCATAGAAATGTTCAATGTACTTCTTTTTGGTCCCATATGGCATGAAACAAACTGAGCACCTGTTTCTCTGTGTGCAGAAGGACGCCCACACACTGTATTTGGAACAGGAGCTGGAGAGTCTCAGAGCTGTGCTTGAAATAAAGACCAACCAGATACACCAGCAAGACAAGAAACTCATGCAAATGGACAAACTGGTAAGAATGTGTACAGATGTGTATGGATTATTCCACCTATACCACTTAAAGGTGATATTGATGTTTGCAGAGCCCGGAAGGGTTATTTTCGTCAGTTACGGCTCGTTACATCTAGCATTCTGCCTGCTTTGAATCAGACACAGAGATAAAGTTGTGCATAAGATTACATTTATTTGAATTAATTATCGAGAAAGCGAGATGAGAGATGCGTACCTGTGTCTGTTCAGCGCCTCTCTCTCTCCATTATGTCATTTACTGATTGATCATCTAAAAAAATAGTTAATCCAAAAATGAAATGTCTTTATTTACTTTCTAAGCTTGAATGATCTCCTTTTTTCTGTGGAAAACACACACACACACACACACAAAAAGATATTATGAAGGGTTTTTGTAAAAAAAAAAAATGTACGTAATATAATGAGTAATTTGGTCCAAAATGACACTGGACCCCATTGTCTACTATTGTATGCATAAAACACACTGAGAAATTTAAAATATCTTCTTGCGTGTCCTGAAGAATAAAGACATGAATACAGGTTTGTGACGGCATGAGGGTGAACACATAACAGTTTTCATTTTTGAGCGAAATAGCCCTCAGTAGACCTGCTGTAACTTGCCACATTTAAACATTCTAACCCACGGAAATCCAGAAAGACTAAAAATAAATATCTTGGTAATCATTATATAGATCAATGTATATAAATATATATATTTAATCAAGGGAGCATAAACTCAATGCAACGAGATTAATTTCATTTTGGGTTTACCACTGGTGGAGTGTCTGTTCGATGAATACATAATGTTGATGTTTTTATAACTGCTCACAGATTGACGATAATTTGAAACTGGAAGAGTGTTTAAAGAAAGTCCAGCAGGAGAACGAGGACTACAGGGCTAGGATGGACAAACATGCTGCACTTTCAAAGTAAGCGTTTGATTTGTCACCTTCTCCTTGAGTATTTCTGGGATCCAGCAGCATTTTGTTTATAATATTAGTGTATTATCTTAAAGCAGAGAATTTCATTTTTCTGATTGGCTGTAGGCAGCTCTCCACAGAGCAGGCCATGCTTCAACAGACCCTACAGAAAGAGTCAAAGGTCAACAAACGGCTATCTATGGAGAACGAGGAGTTGCTGTGGAAGCTACACAACGGAGACCTCTGCAGCCCTCGACGCCTGTCGCCCTCCTCTCCCTTCCCCTCGCCCCGAAACTCCGCCTCCTTCTCTACAAGCCCGATATCACCCAGATAACCTCTGAACTCAGACCACCCTCACTCAGAGGCACCTATGGACCTTTTGGCCATTTTATTCCTATAATAGGACTTGTACAGTTTGTAAAGACTTGTAAGGTTTATAAATGTTCCCTTTTCCAGTTAAAGACAATGATGCACAGTTGCACTTCTTGATCAAGGAATTGCCTTGTTCTGTTACATGCTTGTTTTGTTCTTTTCTGTCTGTCTGACTCTCCCTCCACTTATTCCTATCTCTTTCACAAACATACACAAATTCTCTGAGGAGGGAACATACCTCAGGGCTTGTACATAGAGTACCTCTTCCTCAGACTGTCATTTTCTGTTCTACTTGTGCTCTTTCTTTCCCCCTTTTTTTAATTAAAATGGTTTGTACATAGTAAGTAAAAACTGTAAAGCTGTCCCTTTATTTGTATGCTCTCAAGAACACTATATGATATTTGCAAAAAGGATGTAAAACAGGATGCAAAGTGGCTTGGTTTGATTATTTTTTTAGAGCATGTATACAGGTTTTGATCAGAAAGGGGAAAAGAGACTTTTAAAGAAAGAAGCTTAAATCTCAACCTCACCTTTAACTGGATTGCATACAGATCCAGATCTCTGTTCCTAATATTGTGGAATGTATTTACTTCCCTCCAAAACTGTCCAGTGGCCCCCACATCCAGAACGCTTTAGGTGTGAATGTGCCCCTATTTCAACCGCAGTGCCCTTCTTTGCTTTTTTTTTTTTAATCTTTATTTTTTAATTAATGCATTAAATTTCTAAATGTTTATCCTTATATTTTGTGTTGTTTATTATAATGCACATGACGCTTAATTACTTATTGAGTTTTACATTTAAAATGTATTTAAATGTGTACTACAGACATGCATTAGAGATTCACAGAGAAAATATCAGGAAGTTAAAATAGGACATAAAGATTTATGTGAAACTATATTCTGAATAGCCTTCCACTCCAGTTTAATCTCACACTTTCACTGTAAGAGAGCATAACGAGCTTGCTGTCATGGTTTACTTTCCCTCGTGACGATTTTTTTCTTCTGCGGAACTAAAGATGATATTTTGAAGAATGCTAATAACCAGTTTTGGTTCCTAATGACTTCCATTATATATATTTATATTTCACAAAGAATGTCATACGGGTTTGGAACGACATGATAGTGAGCATATAATGACAGAATTTTCATTTTTGGTTGAACTATCCCTTTAACCAATCCCTTTTTATTATTATTATTGAACAAAGAATACAGGGGATATATGTATCACAACAACAACAAAAACAGGATAAGAATCTCGAGGTAGAGCAATAGTACATTTCAAAAAAGGTACTACTAAAAAGAAAAAGTAATTCACAAAACATTTAAACCAATAGAAATTTAACCTACAATAAATAGAAATAAATAACATGACGTTTAAAAAAAAAAAATACTTTTCCTACTCTGCCACCTTGTGGTTAAAGCTAAAAATCTTCACTAAGTAGAATGACAAATCATATATTATTGCATGAGAGTGACCTCTAGTGGACATAAATGGAAATGTAGAGTGTTGTGTTCAGTAAATGGACTGACTACTAGCAAAACGGGCCCGTTCTTCGTACCTCGCTAACTCAGTTAGCTGGATTTGATTGTTGACGATTTGGCATGATCTTGGATTGTTTGGTTCTTCGACGCTCATCCTGGACTTGCTGTCATAGCAACAGGTCCGTTAGCTTAAACCTGCTCGCGAGCGGCTTATTTCATGTAAACAGGATTAGATTGCATCTTGAGGTGATACTTAAAATCTGTCCCAGCCACTGCTACTTTATTACAAGAGTTCATTACTGAACCAGGGGCAATAATAATCATTTGAAATAATAATAATATACAAATGTTAAATTGTATATGTATATGAGAATGTATATAATATAATGTTGTGTATAATACTATAGACACAGCCACTTGATTGAGCGATTTATTTGTGATGGAATAATTACTTTATAATTTTATTGGAGGTTTGCACACATGTTGTACAGTTAATCTGAGCCGTGCATTAATTTAAGTGATGACGGATATTATGGGATGGCTTGATGCAGCGCAGGAGATGCAGAGAATTTGATCTTGACCCTTAAGAAACTTTAATACTGTCATGTTACAAATCTGCTTCAAATTGAATTACAACATTCAAATGAAAATGTAAAGGGTGTACAAATACTGTATAAAATCGTGAATATAAATAATTGGTAATCATGTAAAAAAACAAACAAAAAAAAAACATTTATCATTGATCTATTATAACTTTTATGTTGGTTTGGTCGTTTGGCTGTTTCCTTATAAAGGTCCAGATATTCGTGGGTTTTTTTGTGTAATTTGCCAAGTTTTTTGCCAGGTGGCTTTTTTAATTATATGATGTCATTACGTTGCTGTCTTGACGCCAGCCAATCGCTGCATTGCTGATCATGGTTTCGAGTATCGATGCATCTGCCCTCTTCAGGGAAAACAAGAATGCGCAGTGATCTTAGATAATTTAATCCAGATATTTAAATCCAATCCGCAAATTCGTTTGAAGAACCAAATTAGCAAGACATCAGTTATCATGATTAGAAAATCTGGGATCTGTCAAATCATCTCAGATGTATTAAGCGAGGTACGAAGAACGGACACAACCAAAAATAAATTTGAATCTATAGTGTATTTGATTTTAAGACATGCTTGATTATTTTATTGAGCTATTTTTAAACATGTGTTATATGTCCACATTTTTTACAATATAAAATCTTGCTGCAACAAAAACAAACTGCAAATATAAATATTACTAGTCAGATGGTAAGCCTTTCACTATAGAGTGTGTGTGTGTGTGTGTGAGTGTGTGTGTGTGTGTGTGTGTGTAAAGGAGCCTGATTGGCCAGGAATGATAGATTATAAAAGGCATGTGTGTGCATGTTAGAGCACATGGGTTGTTGACGTGACATGGCATTGTCACTGTCACACAAGATAAAGAAATTAATATAATTAGTATTGTAATCGTTTAAAATGCAGTAAATTATTAAACGTTTCTTTGTCTTACATGGACCTGTTGATATAAAAACTGCTTTGATTTTTAACATTTTTGAGCCCTTAAAATTGTCCTATGGTGTGACTGTCTCAAGCATGGTTCAATAAATTACAACTTTTATAAATTAAAAAGAAAAGCATACAAATGTTAATAAATACCTCAGGCATCATTTTACAAGTGTCTATTTTAGTAAATGACAATCATTGTTTTCATCAATTCTAAAAGCCTAGGATACATTTTGTCGCTGAAAACCATGTCCTCCGGTGTGACACCATATCCTGATTTTAAATCAGGACCCCATTCAAGGTCATGTTACTGTAACGTGTATATGCTAAGATTTTGTCTAAGAATTGTTTAAATATTTTACTTTTTTTGGAACCACAATAAGTGTTAATTTATGTTGTCCTTTGGTGCGACGCCCCTATATTCTTAATTTGTTCTGTTCAAAAAACAGTGAAAGAATTGACAGTTAGTGACCCCTTATATTTTATCATATGCATTTTTTCTTCAAAAGTAGTGTTTTGCATTTTTTACTGCTTATTTGTCAACTACCCACATATATGTGTGCATGTGTCAATATCCGTATGACATTCCTCAGACTACATTAGCTAACAGTATTTGCTTATTGAAATACATTGATAAAATGCTGACATTGTTCCAGCATGATTTTGACAGCCTATGGATCGATATAATATAATGCAGTATATTCAGTGATTGTGCAAGCACAACCCAAAGCTCAGCTATTCCGGTAGAAATATGACGAACAGTAAAAATTGGTACCTGTTCAAAAAGGATGTAATTCCCTGATAAACTCTCATGAAGGTCTGTTCAAACTGGGTAGCCAAATCAAAAGCTTTAATGTAAGTGAACTTAAGCCCAAAACCATTTATAAATGTTAGAAATGACAAACAATGTAGAATAATACTGGTAACATTTTATTTTACACTCTTCTTGTTATTTACAGTAAATTGCACAATGCATAATAACAAGCAACTAACCCTAAACCAACCAACCGTAACCAGTACCAAGTACATGATGAATAATATTACTTGGTACTCTTTTAAGTAATTACACTGTAAAGTGTAACCATAATACCTACTTATTTATTATTTATTATAATGAATTTGTGAGTTTCTAAATCCATGTACATCCTCAAGCTAGTAATTGGCCTAGTAGTAGCTAGTTTGGCTGAGCTAATACAGCTATTTACCTTATTTTGTTCTCATCATCCTCCAAGTGACATAATTCTATACAACTGCCACATGTACAGTGCATCCAGAAAGTGTTACAGCCTTATCCAAAAATGGATTAAATTCTTTATTTTCCTCAAAATTCTACAAACAATACCCCATAATGACCACATGAAAGAAGTTTCTTCTAAATCTTTGCAAATGTATATAAAAATAATAATAATAATAATAATAATACAAAAAAAACACGTAGCTACATATGTACTTTTGTTGAAGTATGCATAATACTTTGTTGATACTGCATAATACTGCATAATACTTTGTTGAAGCACCTTTGGCACCAATTACAGCCTCAAAACTTTTTGAGTATGATGCTACAAGCTTGGCAAACCTATTTTGGGCAGTTTCTCCCATTCTTCTGTGTGTGTGTGTGTGTGTGTGTGTGTGTGTGTGTGTGTGTGTGTGTGTGTGTGTGTGTGTGTGTGTGTGTGTGTGTGTGTGTGTGTGTGTGTGTGTGTGTGTGTGTGTGTGTGTGTGTGTGTGTGTGTGTGTGTGTGTGTGTGTGTGTGTGTGTGTGTGTGTGTGTGTGTGTGTGTGTGTGTGTGTGTGTGTGTGTGTGTGTGTGTGTGTGTGTTTAGGCAATCCGCTCCCCATTCCTGTCCCTCATTACATTCACTATATCACTTGCATCTTCCCACCATTTTTTTAAGACACTCTCTCCAAGTTAATCTGCTTTCAAACCTAGCTCTTGTTTATATCATTTTAATTTAACATCCACATTCCTCTTCATTTTTGTAAAAAGTATTTTTGTCTTTTCCACTGAAAACTTAAATCCATTTTCCCCTGACCACTTTTCTACTTCATTTAACACACATTGCATTTTCTTTATGTTATACTCTATATTCTTTCCTTTAAACAAGAGAGCCATCATCAACAAACAATGATTTCATCATACTTCTATGCATACTTGAGAAAACATCATTAATCATGATGATAAATAAAAGTGGACTTATTACATTGCCCTGGGGTGTCCCGTTATCAATTAATTCAATAGAAGATCTCCACCTTTACCCTAATACTTATTCTAATTAAAAACTCTTTAATCCAATTATACATTCTTCCTTTTATACTCATTATTATTATAATTATACCTATATTCTATTATGTTACAACATAGAAGTTTCACTAAAATGCTTCATCATCAGTAATTAATTCCATACAATCCTGGAGTAGATTGTCTCATTCTTCTTACTGCATTCTTTAATTCACTCATAGAGAATGATACATTTAACAAATTATTTACAGTCTCTTTTTTCCCCATTAAATCTGGAAACTCCTTCAACACACCCTCTTATTTCCTTACTCTGCTCAGTGGAACTATTTACTTTAATAAACGCCTTTAAAAAAACTTTATTTCCCTCCCTACCTATTACTTTTTTGAATCCCTTTCATTTCCTTAATCATGCCCCATACCTCCTCTACTGGTGTATTCTTCCCCATTTCATTGTATGACATCCAATACACTTTCTTGGCTTTCCTTACTGTCCTCCTTACATTGGTGTGTGCTTGTTTATATTCTATTAAATATTGAAAATGATGTGTTTTCCTAACTGTCCTAAATGCTACCTTTTCTTTGCACTTGTTCATTCTTCATTCCACCATGGACATATCTTATTCTTTCTACCCCCTTTCCTTTTTGGTATATTTATTTGCTGCAATTTGAATTGCATGTACAATTTCATCACTAATCATCCGACCTATCTGGTTCTATTATAATGTTCTTTAATCCCTCTTCACTCAAACTTCTTCCCAACTCGCTTTATGAAACCTCCAATTGCAACCCGTTCATTTCATTGACTCACTTCATTTCTTCTTGCATTTACTCTTACAGATGTCATGTCATTATTGGATAATGATCACTCCTTATAGTATATTGTCGCATTATTTCCCACTCAGTACTCTCTGCAATTGAGTCAGGCACCATTGTTAGATCTAGCACAGACTCTTTACCTGTAGCCACATAGATGTAGATGTTTGTAACAAAGCAGAGAGAGCAACCATTGACTAGTATTTCCCCCCCACTATGGTAGTCAATGGTTGCTCTCACTGCTTTGTTACAAACATTCATCAAAATATCTTCTTTTGTGTTCAGCAGAACAAAGAAACTCATACAGGTTTGGAACAACTCAAGGGTGAGTAAATGATGACAGAATTTTCATTTTTTGGGTGAACTATCCCTTTAAGACACCGCGCACAACTTCTGCAACTGTTTCAAATGCTTCCGAAGTAAAATAGTACCACTCTTTTGTGACCTCACTTTGTTAGCTAGCATGCCCTTTTGATAATCTCATCTTTAAATACAAATATACAACTTGTAATATCTAAATATATAACGAACAGATGGGAATTCGCAATAAAGTATGTTTTAATGTAAATGAGAACGGTATCCTTCCGCCTGTTTGTTTGGATATGGGGTAAAGATGGCCGCTACTGGACAGGCGGTTGCTCCTTGTGGAAGGCACACTACGCATTGACACTTTATCTGGGTTTTTAATAAACTTCATATGGGAATTATTTTCATGTTGCAGTAATAGGTCGCCGCAACGTGCAAGGTACGTTTCCTAATGATTCACTAAAACAGCTTGCTGGCTGTGTGCTGGTGCAGTTGTTTCTCTCTCTCAACTTCTGTTAGCTTGCTAGCTCCCCCACTAAAGAAATTCAAAGTTATTTCAGCAAATACTAGCTTATATCGTTTCCCGGAGTGAATTATCACTTAAATGTGAACGCGTTGCTGTGATTTTATTAAAATATACAAAATTCTAAATGGGTCAAATTGATCTGGAGCGCTTGAAGGTGGACGAAGTGGTGGTTTGTATTCTCAGAGAGTGATGCACCGGTCAGATGCCTTTGTGTCAGGTGGACAAGTTTAACGCCACCAAGGCAAGCCCATATGTGAAAACAGCATAACACTATTGTGCTAGAGTGATATTTAGCCACTAATCTCTCTCTCTTTTTTATTTTTATTTTTATTTATTAAAACCGTTAATCAGACGTGAGCCAGTTGACTGTTGTTGTGACTGTTGGGGTTTATTTCTCTTAAGCCGGGAGTTTTCGCGGGGAACTGGAGTTACATGGCTCGTGCCAGAGGTTACCATGGTGACAGACCAAAAAACCTTCACGCGCCCCTTAAAGTCACTGTTAGTCAACACGTTCGAGGATTTTCCATCTGTGAAATCTGCTTTTATAACAGTGTAACCGACAGGTTATAATATCTTAACTATAATTTAAACTAAACTCAAAACTCACCTGCACAGGTGAAAGCGCCTATGTAGGAGAGGAGAGACTGTTGACAGTTGGCCGGGAAACTTGACCAGGTTTAACCGTTTTAACGGACACAATTCTCACAGACGATAGCAGATTATAAGACAATACCAGACCTCGGTTCACATTTCTCGAGGAATAAAGCTCTACAGATTTCAGCTTTCAAAGTAAGTTACGTTTAGATTACAGTAACAAAATGGACCTTATTGTTTTTGGACATGAAGCGTAACTTACATTTACTATGGTTATATTTCATGATATTACCTAGTGGAACCCTGTAAATATCATTGTGGATGAAAAAGATAGTCATTCATTATCGACGTGCTATATATCAGAATACCATTGTTTTAACGTACCTCAGAACTTTTTAATGGTATTGTAAGAGTTGATATGCTGTGATTATGTAGGTTTGTCATTATGTAAAGTTTATTCGGGTTAATGTTGTTATGGTCAGTGTGGTGTGTTAAATGTTGCTTGGCAGCTGGTCAAACAAACCTCAGCCCCTCAAATGAAACCGGCACATCAAGAACCTGTGTGGCTGCACAGGGTATGAGAGATTTCTGAAAAGGTAGATTAGGGTTATGCATTTCTTTAGGTTAAGTCAGTGTTCATGGTTGTTTTCTGCAGGTTCAGATTGTTTATCATGGCGACGGGCGGCACTCCATTTGAAGACGGCACTGATGAGCAGGAGCTGCACAACTGGACCATCTCCAATGGTAGCTTGGATGACAGACTCAACAATATGGTATGAATCAATTGTGCTGATACTCCAACGTAACAGAAACAATAGTGTGTATTTTATATATACATACACACAGGGCTCGACATTAATGCTTGTCCGGGACAAGTGGATTTTTTGAAGGGGCAAGTGAAAGACAATTTTACTTCCCCGACCGGACAAGTAGCCAGATTTAATAGTGAAGTGACGTGTGGCCAAGTATGGTGACCAATACTTGGAATTTGTGCTCTGCATTTAACCCATCCAAGTGCACACACACTGTAGTGACAGGGTTTCCGCGGAGTCATAAAAAGTAATAAAAAGTCTTAAATTTAATAATACAAATTTTAGGCCATAAAAAGTCATAAAAACATCCGGATTTTCCATAAATGGTCATAAATTACATTTAGCCACGTCTTAAATTGATATGCTCATTCATTCATTGGTTCCACCATCGCCTTTTCCCCCTGAAAATGCGCTGGCGGTGGCATTCATTCGTTTCGCCTGTTGTAGTTCTGTCTGAGGAGTCTGGGTGGTATCACAGCGTTCCAGAATGGACTTTCACAGAAACCCGCGCAAACTCACAAGAGTCTCCTCAGCTTATTACTGTATATGTCGTTGAGTCACTGCTTAGTTTTACTGAAATTATGGCTGGGCATTAAACGATACCGGAACAAAACTCATCTGAACCGTGCGCCACATGGACCATTGATCCGCTCGGCTCAAAGTCCAAACGGCAGCGCAGCGCGTTTACTCTGATCGGTCTCGGTCACAAGATCCAGTGAGAATCGCTTGAATTCAGCGAAGAACACAAATGTCTCAGTGATTTAAACCAGTTTAAAGGCAGATGAAACAGCGCTGACAAACAGGAGAAACGCTGTGCGCAACAATACAGTTAGAAGGCGTTTCCATCAACAAATCCCCATCATTTACCATGGATTTACTGTAACGTTAGCCTAGTAATAACTCCACCGTGAAATGTGGGATATACATATTGAATTGAATCGTATTTTATTATTAATGTAGACAATGTATTAAAGGACTAATGGAATATAATTAAAGTATTTAATGTATTTAGGATACTATTGTTTTTCATACATTTCATGAAGATGCGTGCCATCAAAGTCAGGCAACACAAACCTGTTTCAAGACTTGAAACAATATCCTCCATTAGCACATGCATAAAATAAGAAATTAATTTTCCAATAAAGGTATTTATTTTGTTAAGGACAAATGACAAATGTTTGAATGTTTTACCTCAGATTTGTGAAATGTTCACCTGTTTGGCATGATATGTTCTGACAATAAAGAGTAGTTTAAAACCACAATTAATGCTCTGGTTTCTACAATTTTCATTTACGAACAAAAATCTGCCTTTAAACTTGAAAAAAATTAATATTTGACATTTATCGTGATAATTATCGATATTGACAGATATATTATGATAATTGTTTAGTGTTGTTCCTGTTATTGATACTTAGGAAAAGGGAGCCTTCAGTTTGTTACTCTTAAGAAAATGGAACCTTTAAATAATGAAACTTGTTACTTTTAAAGAAAGTCAATAAAAAAAAAAACTTTTTTGAAAGGAAGTTATTTTCCGTAATTCATTTAGGTCATACATTTAAATCATAATGGTCATAAAAAGGTCTTAAAAAGTCTTAAATTTGACTGACTAAACCCTGCAGAAACCCTGAGTGAACAGTGAGCAGTGGGCAGCCATATTGTTGCTGCGCCCGGGGAGCAGTTGGGGGTTTGGTGCTTTGCTCAAGTGTCTCACCTCAGTCGTGGTATTGAGGGTGGAGGTTACAAGTCCGACTCTCTAACCATTAGGCCACGACTGCCCCAAAAGCAAGTTTAGGCTGCCATTAATACATCAATAGGCAACCAAAAAATAACTAGGGAATCACCAAAATACAAGAATGATTCTGCATTCATTTAGTGAAAGTGGTGATCAATAGTGGATAATAATATATAATGTATAATGAACTGACGAGTCGAGCTAGATTGGGTAAACCCAGCCTGATCTGCCGGCGATTTGATTTCGTCCTGCAACTCAGTCTGGAAACCTGTACATTCATTTCTACTGCTTCTGTTACACTTTTGCAGGAACCAATCACAGACTGGCTTATCCACCTGGCGTGCTATTGGCGGGTTTAACACGATGACGGATAGCGATGGGTCGTTGCCCGTTGATTACGCCTTTTGTGGTCTGAATGGTTGAAGGACTATCCAATTGCGTACAGAGTCATTTGAATTATGCTCGTTTATCACACCTCTTGTGCAGTAGAAAATACAGAGCTCACTCTCCAAACCATTGTTCGATCTTAAATTGAGCTTGGTCTGGTGATAGCCAGACAAGAGTCGAGCAACCTCTTAAGGAGAAATATGAATCCTTCCTGAATACCATCATGATTAAAAATGTGACACTGATTTCATATGACAGTTCCATAAACATTTAATTAACATTAGGTCAATTAATTTTAGATGTAATATCAAGGCTCCACGCTAACATTTTTCTTGAGGAGCACTTGTGCTCCTAATTTAAAAAAAAATTAGGAGCACAGTCAAAAATTTAGGAGCACTTTCTGATCAATAAAACCCATTCCAATTATAACTTTCCCATTACAGGACAATCTTGGTCCCTTTAAATTAATGTGCAGGGGCATTTTTACCATTATAAGAGCAATGTTTGCTAATCTTATTAAATGTATGCATCATCTTTTGTCAATTTCTTCAATTAAAATAGAAAAGTTGTTTTTAAAATGTTAATTTAAACAATTAATTCAGTTAGAGCAATAAGACACAACCAGACTGTTACCAATCTAATGAAATCAGCATCAAAAGATCAATCTTTGCACTGTAGAAGTGGCACAGCAGCTCTATCTGAAGTGGTATTATACACATTTACATAGACTTAATGCAGCTCATGGGTAAATAATGTTGTATGAATGTTTTAAATATAGGTTTTTGAATTTAGAAATAGGCTATGTACAAATTAAACTTTAAAAGTTTGATATTTTAAATAAAAAGTCCATGCAAATTATAAATATGAAAATAAAACCGCCAGTAGGTGGTGTCAAGTCATGTGTGAGTCATTCATTCAATCGAACATCGCAACCGGAGCTACTTCTCTCTGTTTATGTCTATGGCAAGTCACACAGGGACTGTGCTCCTCCTCAACACTGCGACCCGAACTGGATAGTCAGAGTATAAACACTTATTATATGTGTACCGTAGTGATTCAAGGGTAAGATAAAAACATGGTTTGGAAAATGGATTCATTATGTACACACATGTATACATCTAGTCATTTTTAAACACAATAAAAGTTATGGACTGCAGCTGATAAAGATTAAATCAAGAACTCATACAGGGGCGTTTTAAAATTATTTTTATGAATTAATTTTTGGTGACATTTTTGCCCCAAGCCCCCGTTAATTTCCGACTTTGTTTATGATAATCCAAATGTGGTATTTCTAATTAATTTGGACTTGGCTGCAAAGAAACATCAGCGCAAGGCGTCTGTTAAGTGGCTGCATCACACACGTTTCACCTAGTAAACAATCTGTGAAGTGTAGTCCGTCGTACACGTTTTTTGCACATGCTCTGCTGACTGAAGGCATGAAAAGCAGTCGATCGTTCGCAACACGAAACAGAACAGTTGCTCAGTCAGTGTTGATGCACTTTGGCAGTTTTTATTCCGATTGTATTATACATCTATTCATGAGAATTGATCGGGTCACTTGCACCGGTGCGCCTAAATATTTTTTCGCAGTCGCACAGTAATTTTCAGGCGCAAATGCGCCCGAAATGGTCGCTATGTAGAGCCCTGAATATTGACTGTTTTTATTCTATTTCAGCAGCGAAAATAGTTCCAAACAAAGATCACAGCAGAACCATAACGCATCTCACAGCAAAAGTGTGTTAATGAATAATTCAGCGTTTTGAATGAATCGGTTGAATCAAAGATTCAATTACGTAAGGAATAATTGACGACGGGCCGTTCAATTATTAGAACAATAATGCACACCCGAGGTGGTGATGCGGTCACGAAGCGGAGTCAATTATTCCGCTTATACTACGGTTACCACACCTCAAGACATCGATCCGAAGATATATTTAAAGGGATTCGTCCGGTTTTTGTACTTAAATCGCTATTGTGAGTAGGACTATTTCTTCCGCGTCTCATCCAACGGCTCTTTTGCTAGTTCCGAAACGTCATTTTAAAGCTGTTAATGGAGGCTTGAGCCGTTGATAGCATTCTACTGCAGTTATTAATGAAGTTATTAGAGAGAGAGAGAGAGAGAGAGCGAGAGCGAGTGCTTGTGTGAATTAGGCTACCTCTGTGCGTCTCTAAACAGCGCTGTTATTACCTCACTAGTGAAAAAATGTCACGTGTAGCCTTTAAGTTGCTCCACTTTATGGGCTAACTGATCAAATCGTCAGGACAGCGCTGACACCTTTTTGTGCAAACTAGTGCGTGTGTGATTTCAGTAATGAGACAGAAAAGCTTGCCTTTGATGTCCGCTTCCGTCTGTTGGTTTTCATCTGGACTGTCTAATACTGCTGCCGCCCAGTTGTTGAACGTTTTATATTCACCGTAAATATTAAGATTTACTTTAGGAAAATCGTCTGTCATGTTGTTGTGTTTTAGTCACATGCGAAGTGATATGGAACTGTAATGCGGTCAAGAGCTGCCTGGAACTACGTTCGCTGTGCGTCTCCCAGAAAATAATTGCACACCTCAGAACGTTCATCAGCCAATCAGATTCAAGCATTCAACTGCCTCATTCCAGAATGAATCAGCGTTTCAACAAATCCACTCAATGACTCACTCATTAAGACGGTCACCTGCTGCCACCTACTGGCAGTTTAGTTTTAAGTTTAAACATTCTTTCCAAGATTTCTTATTTGTATATTCAAAACAATATATTAAAACAATCTCTTAATATTATTTATTGCAGTTGTAATTTTTCAGTGTAAATTATTTAATTTGATTGGTAACAGTCCTATAGTGTCTTATTCTAATTTAATTTATTGATCAAATTTAAGAATATAAAATGAAAGCTGAAATTGCAATTTACTGCAATTTGAGTAAAATATCAGGAAATTTTCATTTTGATGTGAACTAATCCTTTAACATTAAAAACACTTTTAAGACATAATGCCCGGATCCAGCACAGAACTGATACTGTACACATGCCTTTCATTCACTTAAGACTTAAGCCTACTATGTCTGCTTGGATAGTCACTAGGCTTGCTACGATAGTCGGTGTTACCGGTGTCCAGACTCAACACCGGTTACATCACTTGCCCACCGTGGCACCGCCCACCGTCTTTTTGATTTTTTTATAGTAATAAAATAGTTTAGTTCAGTTAGAGAACAGACAATACAAATAAAAACTGAACGTATCTGCTTAATAAAGCAGGATCCGACCGTGAGTCTCGGCAGCGGCAGGAGTCATTCATCAGATTTAAGAGTGAGGAGCAGACTGAGATGATCGCGGAAGATTTGGTTTCAAAGCGAAACGTAAAAGCGCCTATTTAAGGGAGTTTGTCATTTGTTTTGTTGTTGTGTTTTTCATTAAAAATAATAGGCTAATGAACCCACAATTCAAGCAACCCGCAGCCGAATTGGCGCTAATTCAAAACTGAAAGTAAAATGTGCACGGCCGCACAGAGCGCGCATTGTTTACTTTCGCCTGGCTCCGCGCATTTATTTTTTGCCGCGCGCACCCTCGCGCTCGTGCGGGCGCGTCGAGTATAAACAAGGGGACGAACTGTCATTCATTCATGGTGTGCATCTCAATCATAGACTGATCAATGCTTGATCAGTGCCCTGACTACTGAACTAGGGAACTGATTGAGACGCACCCATGGCCTCACAGAGCGCGCATTTACAGACGAGCTGTCATTCACGGTGTGCGCGCACTGGCGCGTTTTCAGTTCAGAGCGGTAGTGTGCATGTTACTTTAGATTTAAAAGCCTCCGCCGGTGATACCGGTATTACCGGTGTTGTCACACATCAATTAACCGGTGGGAAAATTTCCTCACCGTCACATCCCTAATAGTCACCAAGACGGGCATGTTGACAATTTTTGTGTTAATTTGTCAGTTGAAGCGCAAGACTTGAAAAATAACTAAATATTTGCATGCATCACCCTGCACGCTTCAGATGAGTGCACACAAAATCTTCTCGGTGTGCGTGAGTTCTCTTAAATGTTTAAATTGGCAAGGCTTAAATGAGTTTAGATTAAACACAGATAGCAATGTGTGCTGTTTAGGTCTCACCTCACCCGGGTGATGACGGTGTAAATGACTGGTCATATTAGAGCATACGGCACTCACACTGAACAAAGTTTAAAAAGAGTGACTGTTTTGTCAATTTTTTTTTTAATCATCGCTGTTGTAACGTATTGGGAAGCAAAAATAAGTGTTAATTTTGAAAGCACATTTTTATTTAGTTTTAGTCAGTCTTTTGACTAAAATGCCATTTAGTTTTAGTCATATTTTAGTCACCTGAATTGTTTTAATCGACTAAATCTACAGTAGATTTAGTCTCCTAAAATCTAATGAGTTTAGTTAAATTGTAATACATTAAGCATTTAAGTATTACATAACTGACTGTCACTTGAACTGACATTTTGACATTATTTTGTTTTTGACATTAAAAATACATGAAACAGAGCTCAATTCACTTTTTTGTTTGTTTTTTAAAAACATCTATATAGTTTTTATTACTTTGTATTTCTGTTTTAGTTAGTAGGCCATATCAGGTTAAGCTAAAGCTTCAAATACGTTTATTTATTTTTTTAATTTCAAGTAATGAAGATTTTTTTTTTAATGGTTTTAGTTAACTATTATAACCCTGATACTTTATTGAATATGTGTCAAATACTGGTCTTTCCTACTGACTATGAATTAAATGGGAATTAAATTAAATACAGTTTATTGTGTACCCAAAAACAAATATATAATGCGTGACTTTTAATTACAAACAAGCTCGAAATACACATTGACTCTTATTTTGAAATGTCTATGCCTTACAATTGCAGGAGCTCATTCAAGTTCAGGAGATAAAATATGCGTTGTTACAACCGTCTAAAACATATTACTATATAAACATCGTAAGGTAAACATTGTCATTATTCATCAGCATTAGTTCATAAATAATTGCCTGGCATAAATGTGCGCTATTCATTGATTGTGAACCGCTCTGGAGCGCTGTATTGGGGATGCGTGAGCCTGTAGAATGTGCAAACAGCGCCGTGTTTTCCAGCGGTTAGATCATCACGTTCAAATCAAATGTGCGCATGTGTTACACAGGATACCAGTTCTGACTGGATCTCTTCCCTAATCGTCCCTTCCTAACATTTTCGTCTTGTTTTTAGTTGTTGACGAAAATGACAGTTGATTTTCGTCATAGTTTTTGTCATCCAACACTAGTTTTGTATTTAGTTATCGTCTCATTTTCGTCAGTGAAAAAGGTCGTGGACGAAAATTATGATGATAAATTATTCGTCAACGAAATTAACACTGGCCAAAATGTGTATCCATCGACAGAAACATGCATTAGCAGAAGTTTGTCTGTCTGTTTTACACGTTGCTATCTTCAACATATTAATAGATGTGTTGTCAGATTGAAGATGAACCATGGTGCAAATGCGTCACGGTGTTTTTTTATTTTATTTTTTATAATATAACCGAGAACCGTTACACCCCTAGTGTAAACAGGGCCTTAATGTCCCTGACAACCTCTGTAGTCCCATTCAGCCACACTTGTTGCCACAATTGTAAAAGCTTAAACAACACAAATGGAGTATTATTGATTTATTTTGTGTTGAAGAAAAAGGCATGAATATATCTTGAGATGGTGTTATGCACAGACCTTATTTCAGGCATTTAACCAAAATAATAATAAAAATAACAGCTTATGCTTATTTTATTCATTAAAATGTGCTCTCATTTATGGTTTTTAAATGTCTATTCACCATTCTCTCAGGATTGGGGAGTTCAGCAGAAGAAGGCCAACCGCTCCTCTGAGAAGAACAGGAAGAAGTTCTCTGCTATGTCAGAGAGCCGGCTAACCAATGACATTTCTCCAGAGTCCACTCCTGGAGCAGGGCGAAGGAGGGCACGTACACCCCATTCCTTCCCTCATGTGAAGTACAGCACTCAGATGTCGGTGCCCGACCAGGCTGAGCTCGATAGACTCCGGCAAGTCATAAACTTTACGGATCTGGATGAGGTGAGTGAGGCTTTATAATCAGGATTAGATTTATGACACGCTTCACTGACTCAATTTGGCTGAGGTTCTAAGCTTGCTACGGTTTCAAGACAGGAAGTGCATGGATTTGAATTAGTTCTGAAGCAAATCCTCAGAGGCAAGCCCTTAAACACATAGGTCGTTATCAAATACAGGCTAGCTTTAAAAGGAAATATAAATGTCAGAGACATCCTTATTGTAAAACCAAATATCACTTTTCATCCTAACAGAGAAGTATTGGCAGTGATTCTCAAGGCCGTGTCACTGCAGCCAACAATCAGAGACCGCTTTCTAATGAGGCCAAGAAACCTTTTAACTTCCTGCCAATTCACCTTAACACTAACAAAAGCAAAGAGCCCAGTGCATCCACCTCTTCCACACCTGGGGGGAAGGAACCCAAGAAACAGAGTCCTGGGAAAGAGCTGTTTGCCCCAGTTCCAGCAGTGATTAAAGAGCCTTTTAGTCTGGACAGTGCCCAGCAGTTTGAATTGGAAGATGGAAGAGCAGAGCTTACCATTGACAGCAGTCAGGTAATTAAGATGCGTTTGATGTTTTTATAATGTCTCTATGGCAGTGTTAATTTTGACAGCAAATTTTGATTTATTTTTAGACTAAAATGCCATTCAGTTTTAGTCATATTTTAGTCACCTGAATTGTTTTTAGTTTTAGTTAAATTGTAGCCCTGTTGTTAAATTGTAATACATTAATTGAGCATTTAAGCATTACATAAACGACTTGAATACATGCCAAAACTGACATTTTTACATAATTGTGTTTTTGTCCATTCAAGTGCAAAATACACAAGAGCTCAGTCACTTTTTATAATATTTAGTCACTTTTGTTGGTTTGTTTTTTAAAAACATCTATATAGTTTTTATAATTTTGTACTTCTGTTTTAGTTAGTATACCAGGTTAGGCTAAAGCTTCAAATAAGTTTGTTTATTTTTTAAATTGTTAACATTTATGTCATTTCAAGTAATGAATATATATTTTTTTAATGGTGTTAGTTAACTATTATAACCTTGATACTTTATTGAGTCTTTCCTCCTGACTATGAATGAAATGGGAATGAAATTAAATACAGTTTATTGTGTAACAAAAAAAAATGTATATAATGCGTGACTTTTAATTATAAACAAGCTCGAAATACACCGGGACTTTTCATATTCCTCAGCATTAGTTCATAAACAATTATCTGGCATAAATGTGCGCTATTCATTGATTGAGCCGCTCTGAAGCGCAGTTTCTTGACCCTGTAGAACGTGCAACAGCACCGCATTTTCCCGCGGTTAGATCAGCATGTTACAATTCAAATGTGCGCATCTATTACACAGAATATCAGTACTGACTGGATCTCTTCCCTAATCGTCCTTCCCTAACATTTTCGTCTCGTTTTAATACGTTGATGAAAATGACAGTAGATTTTCGTCATAGTTTGTCATTCAAAACTGGTTTTTATTTAGTTTTCCTCATTGAAAAAAAGATTGTTTGTCAACTAAATTAACCCTGCTCTAGGGGCATATTCAGATTTTTTGCATATCCAGATTTGATACAAATGGGATTTTAAAAGTCTGAACAGCATGTTATCGGATTTTTCATGTATTGAGGTCGTTTGCGATTTCAATCAGACTTTAACAGATGCATCTCAGTCTGGATGCTCTGACTGCTCAAATCAGATTTCAGACAGGTTTTTTTTTTGTCACTCTAAATGCGACGACAAAAGTCAACTGGTGATGGAAATGCAAGAAGTATACATAATGTGTTCAAATGGTATGTCCAAAAATGTTGGCATTATTTGGAGAGCGAGATGATATGCCTCCATTTTTCCTCTTTTATCTCCTTCATTAGTCTGAAAGCATCTAGCTAGTAAATATTATTACACTCCCTATTCAGAATAACACGGAGATTTTTTGTAAAAGGTTTTAGAGTGATCTTCTATTTTAAAATAATAAAAGTAGATGGCACAACTTCCCTGTGTTCATTAGAACATTCCCCCCTGTTGTTGCTGAGCAAAAACTGGAGCACAGATGTGTCAGTGAGCGCTCAGAATTTAGGCCAGTTTAAAAATATGCCACTGTCCGTGTGAGAGCTCTTCCTTGGTCTCTTTCTCTCCTCTTCTCTGTCTCTGTGTGCACTTCCTTCTGTCTGTTCTGTCTATTTCTCAGTGTACGTACTTCCTATTTGTTCATTTTATTTTTTTTTATCAGCGTTTCTGCTTGCACCTCTGTTCATTCACACAGCTTGTCTCTCCATTCAGGTGGTCAGTAAACTGGTTCAAATTCGTGAATACATTGGGAAGGCCACATCCATGAGAGACGACCTGGTGGAAAAGAACGATGTGCCTGCAAACGTGGAGCGTCTTTCTCTCCTCATCACCCACTTGAAAGAACAGGAGAAGTCTTACCTGCGTTTTCTTCAGAAGATGCTGGTCAGTATTTCCCCCTCCAGTTTTTATTCACTTTAATGACAAAATAACTCATTCAAATTTAAGAACATTTGCCAATTACAATATAAAATAGCTTTTTAAAGTATAAACTTTATTTGTGAATCAAAAGTGTATTATTTGCTAAACTGCAATACTGTTCAAGGAATCCATCCATTTCTTAAATATCCAAAACAGGGCTGTCAATGTTTGTGTTTTTTTTTTTTTTTTTTTTTTTTTTTTAATGGTGTGATTTCTTAAAAACCCTATTTGAGTAATTTGTCAGGTAGAGGCATTTCATTTGTGGTATTCCAAAATAAATAATTTAAAATGGTTATTGAAGCTCAACAAGTATGAAATATCATTCATGAGTGAAACGCCTTCATATGTACATGCATAACTAAGGCTATCAGAGCACTGCAACAGCAAATTTGCAAAAATAAAAGTCCATAAAGTATGAGGAAAATTGCAGCTGTGCAAAGTTGAGTTGAGTGCTTTGAGTTGAATGTTTGCATTTCCTGGGCATTTTGACAAATTGGGCATTTTTCTGTTTTAAAGCTGCATTATTCATTTAGCATATGCTTTTATCTGAAGGGACTTGACTATGACAAATGACTAATAAAAGCAGAATCATGCTTAGTTGAATATTGATTTCTGTCCTTTGAGATGTTATTAGAGGAGAAAGGATGTTGGATCGTTGTGAGGAAGAGCACAGGGCAATTCAAAGTAGCACAGAGTTTCCTTGTGCCTTTATTTACGTTATTGATATGTCAGTACCAAAACGATGACTTCAATATGATACCTGACTACTACTGAGTCTATACCATGACAAAAACCTAAAACCACAGGGAAATGTATTTAATAGTAGATAACCCATGGATCCTATAATTCACTATTTTATTTATTAATTAAAAAAAATCTTGAAATCTTTCACTTGACCAGCATCTGTCTGTCCTGCTTTTTGAGCATTTCCTTCCCTTATAAAAAAAAAAAAAACAAAAAAAACACATGCCAGTGCCACCGCACAGGCCTATGGTGAGCAACTACCAGTCTATGATGCAGCCAAGCCTACATCTTAGCAACGTTGGTAAGCTATTTTAAAGGATAAAGCTACATTAAACAAATATTATTGACAAAAATTACACTGTCAAACTCGGATGGAGAAAAAGTTAACTAAATCACACTCATTTGACTCATATTTGAGAGAATAAGCTAGAGGTGGGAAATATAATAATGATAATAATTTGTTACATTAATGTAGCACTTTTCTCTGCACTCAAAGCACTTTACATGGAAGGGGGATCTCCTCAACCACCACCAATGTGCTGCATTCACCTGGATGATGCGACGGCAGCCATATTGCACCTTTTGCTTGTTTAGAAGTAGCACGGATGCCCAGATATGGGATATGTATCGGATTTAAAACCCCATTTTGAAGTGGCTCAGATCGGATGCAAAAAAAATCTGATCTTGAGCGGAGTTTTGTGTTTATATGTGAGCAACAAATTCCAATCTGTGTCAGAGTAAAACATCTATTTTTTTTTTTTGTTCCAGTGTAAACACAGCCTTGGAACATCAGTAGAGATGGGCATATAGTTCATCATAACATCGTAATATATAATTCACCCGCTATTTCAAATCTACCTGATTTTTCATATTAACAGAAAAATATACCGGGATAACCTGGCTAGTTAATAGTTAATGATATGCTAAAGCCTGCCGGTACGTTGACGTGATCGGTAACACGGTAGTTTGTGACGTCAGAAACACCAACGATTTCAAACCATCTTTAGTTCACTGTAGTTTTAAAGAGAAAATTCTCAGCAATGGTGATGACTAATGAATTTGCACATAGTTTGTCTTAAAACATATTAAAAACACCACAGAAATAAACATTAAAAACTTGATTTTCACCACAGGGGGACTTTTTAAGTTTTTCAGGTACAGTAGGTTTATGTAACAGTAAGAAATAATACAGAAATTAAATAAAATAATAAAAATGTAAAAATAAAGCACCACATGGTGTTCACTGTATGCATTTAAATATACATTTATTCCTATTAAAGTTACTAAATTTATTCAGTCAAGAGCAGTGAGTGATTTTACTCTTTTTTTTTTGGTTGTTTGGTTTAACATTAGAGATACAGACAGCATCAGATCTGAATTTGAGATTGCATGCTGTATGAGAGGCGTATTTCTGTGTGCGCTTCTGTTGTATGATAGCACGATTACTGCATTGAATTCTTTTCCTGAGGCTTGCACTAAATAACCCTTTTTTTTTCTTTTTTTTTTCTAGCATGTTCTACAATTTATTTTCTCATGCATGTTTCTTAATTGCTCTAACTTGTCAAAAACTTCAAGCTGTCCTGCACTGGGCGGATATTAATTATGCACTAATAATTTTTCATGGCAGATTCTGTAAAAAAAATGTATACATTTTTTGTTTGTTTGCTCTATAACAGGCAAACTGGTAGGCCAGTCTGTCAACAGCACGAAACTGGTCTGCAGTCTGTCAATTACCTGAATCACACCACAGATATGCAGTGTTAAGGCCTAGGGCTGGGCGTTAAAACGATAACGATATGTATCGTGATAGACACGTAATCGATATCAATAAAAAATGAGTTCGATAAAATATCTGATAAATTGTTTTTTTCTTTGTCAGAAGAAACCAGAGGTTGCGAAGCAAGTTTGGTTACATAAACAAAGGCACTCACTCTCTGGTAACCAAGAAACATAGGGAGTGACAGGCTAACAGCCAATCGTAACTCTATCAGGTTTGGTTGCGCCGTCTCGTGTTGGATTCATTCTATTAACTAGCACCCTCCTCCACCCTCAATACCACGACTGAGGTGAGACCCTTGAGCAAGGCACCGAACCCCCAACTGCTCCCCGGGCGCCGCAGCAATATGGCTGCCCACTGCTCCGGGTGTGTGTTCACGGTGTGTTTGTTCACTACTGTGTTTGTGCACTTGGATGGGTTAAATGCAGAGCACAAATTCCAAGTATGGGTCACCATACTTGGCCACACGTCACGTCACTTCACTTTCACTTTGTTTTTCAATAAACAGAACCGGCGTGTAGTGATAAGTGGAAAATGAGAGCCGCAGCGAGAGAGGAAATTGTTGATAAAACAGGAAAACAAGTCAGCTTGCCGGTATGGCAGTTTTTTGGATTTTATAAGTCTGACCGTAGTCAGACCAATGTCGTCTGCAAATTATGCAAGACTGTGGTCCCTTAAAAGACTGGTAATACCACAATTTTTTTTACCAGCCTTGTTTAACTCGTCATATGGCTCAGCAGTGCGAGCCTCCGCTGACAGCGCGTGTGCGCCTCGTTCGTTTTTTGGGACGTGTGTTTAAACTCGACGCCCTTGCCAGCGCCGTTGTGCTATTCTTGACTTTGGCTGAATCTGAAATCGCCCCCTAAACCCTCAATCACTATAACGTACTTTAATCCAGTAATACATTTTAACTTAAAGGAGTGAATGAAAACAAGTGAGCGAATTCGGACTTGCAAAGTGGGATAGAATGAGTGCACTCAATAACGTCCACTATCGTTGTGGACACCACTACAAATGGCTGTCCCCTGTGCCCTATTTAAGGGTATAGGGGGCGATTTCGGATTCAGCCTTTGAAACTACATGGTGAGGTAATGTTACTCTGCATCAGTGCCCACAAAGCATCTAAACGGTAACAGTTACAAAGAAATAACGGCGGCACTGCACCTTAATGTTAAGAGATAATTGTTGTGTTCATTGTGATTTTAGACTTGTGTTTATATTTTAATTATTTGAGTGTTTTCCATGGTTGTGTTGCCATTTCTGCCTTTATAACTGAAGGGATTATAATCAGAGGAAGGTTAAGTTTAAAATAAAAATGATTAAATGTTAAATATTTTTCTCCTGGTCCTTATTTTAAATAGGTCATACAAATATCAATAATTATCGATATCGACCGATATGATACACTTATATCGTGATACAGTTTTCAGCCATATCGCCCAGCCCTATTAAGGCCCCGATATACTCACAACGAAGTTTTTTCTTCCGTTGCTTAGGGGTAAAACGAAGTTTGAAATATGTGATTAGCTATATACTGTTAGCGAACATCCAATACCACCCACACTGCTGAGAGCGGGGTTTAGATGAATATGTAAATATGTGCTGCGTGCTTTGCTTTCAATAACAAAATAGACACAATAAAATTGAAAAAAAAAAATCTATTTTTTTTAAAGAAAGCATAAGAAAAGCAACTGATCATTGCAAAATGTATATGTTTGCACGAGCTCTGCAATCCGGCAGTTGTCATGTTAAATTGTAT
Organism: Romanogobio albipinnatus; assembly: GCA_023566225.1. NCBI lineage: Eukaryota > Metazoa > Chordata > Actinopteri > Cypriniformes > Gobionidae > Romanogobio > Romanogobio albipinnatus. The sequence continues at coordinate 23,318,139 of CM042241.1, forward strand.
AGCACTTTATGCAATAGATGGCTTAAAATCAAGGAGCACATGAAAAACGGTGTCAGTGTTTAATTTTTATCAGAAGTACAACTTAATTTTCTACTTTAAAACAGCTCTCCAGTGTGTTCATTTTTTCACTCGTGGACATCTGACTTCAGCAGATTAACTGGAAAAGTTTTCCATGAGAAAGAAGGTGGAGCTTCCGTGCACACCTACCTATTACGTAATTTCTATGGACCAATGGTAGTTGTGTGTACCAATGGTGGTAGTGTTTACCAGCTGTAGGAAACTTTTCCAGAATGTTTGCTTTGGCAAGCTGTTTCGAACTACCAAAAAGAACTCCAAACAAACTTTGTTTTGGCTTGATTTTGTTTGAAATTACGTATCATCAGTTCGTTCTTTGATTTTGCTTATAGTATATCGGGGCCTTTAGGCTTTGTTCTTAGTGGCACAGGCTTGATTAATGTAGAGCCAAATCTAGGGCAACATGTCGTCTTTCTTCCCCTCAGCTTGTTTTTGCTCTTCAGTGTGACCTCGCTTGCAGTAGCTGCATATGTTAATGTTTGAGTGTAAAGCACAATAGGAAAAAAAGCCTTATTTCCCAATCCTTTGTATTGAGCAGTTGCCTTTGTTCGATTCAGTTTACATCTCTGTATAAATACTCAAATGTAGCAGTATTAGCAAGTGTCTGCAACTTCTAAATTGGGTCTGTTCTGAGCCCTGCCCCTCCTCCCTACGCTCTACAGGCGAGGGAAAATGAGGATAATGATGATGAAGGTGCCACGGTGGACTCTGCAGTTGGTTCAGGCTCGGTGGCCGAGAGCACGTCTCTGAACTTGGAGCCACATTCTGCAGCCTCCAGTGCCACTGTGAGTACTCACAAAGACCCCTTCTCTCCTCTTGATGCCTGAACTGAACATTGATCAGGATGTACCGGGCATGCAAGGTGGAATTTAGAGCTCATGCTTTGTAAGCGTAGTTAGCTACTTGGATTGCTGCTTCCTCTGAACAGACGGGAGCGTTGTTTGTTTATTATTTATTTAGCTTGTTTTACCTGTTCTTCTAGTTTTTCTTTGAATGTCAAGCGAGTTGGTGTAGTGTCTTACTGAATTAACCTTTTTTTGCTTGGATTTATTTTGTTGTTGTTTGAATTAATGGCTAATTTTAACATTTATGTAACAGCATGTCTTGTATGTACAGATGACCAATGTTTTGTTGAGATATAGCAGGTAACAGACATTTGATGCCGACATATTTCCATGAAACTGCTTAATGGTATTTGAAGCGTATGCAACTGAACAGGTTAGGGTTGGGCGATGTCTCCTAAATTGGCAGCTGACGATGTTTACAGTAAAACATCGTGATGGAAGATATCGTCGTTTTTTTTATTAATACAAATATATAATTTACTATATCTGTATCTCTTTACATAAATACTATTTTCTACTTCAAAACTATAATTTCGTTACTAACCCAGTGTTTTGTATGTTAATGCTGTTTTACGTCAATAATACTGAGTGAAGCACAAAGCTTTGTTTATAAGGAAATAAATTTGCAGCCATGAATGGATTCATGCCGAATGAGAGAGGTAGGCTGAACCCAATTTAAGATTTGTCAGCTTTTTTATTCTGTTTTGCGACTTCCGTGAATTTTAACAATAGGCCTAACTTTAGTCCATTTTATCCCACATGGACATCTCGTTTCTTTTCTCAAATCTTCACTCGCGTCGCACCCATTTTCGCAGGGAATTATAAACGTTTCTTCCTTTCATTTGTATATAATTAAGTCTATTATACCCATTCACGTCCTTTACTGTGGGAAAGTAGAAAAACACTGTAGGATGAGTAGGCTACCTTTTTACTTAATTTTATTTAACACAGTTTGTGTTTGTTATTAGACTTGGTAAGGCGCGTCAAGTTTATTTGAATGGCGCATTTCACACACACAGGCCATTTTACATTTTGAGTGTGAAACCAGACCAACGCTGCGGAGGCGCAGGGAAGAATCACGCTCGGACCGCAGCAAACGTGCCCAGTATAAAACACCCTGAGAGCTTGACTGACAGCTTTAGGTGCTTTATTGGCAACGCCTCCCTCTGGTCACATGAACGTGTCACCACCACACCGAAAACATGGGGATTTTTTTGAGGACGATAATCGCACAAACTATTCGATATTCTATAATTAAATCAACTAATCGAATATTCGAAAATCACGACCCATCCCTAACTAACATACACTTTAAACTATTGGAGATCTTGGAAACCATCAAAAAGCTGTCAGAAAAATGTCAGCTCAAATTCTATGGCTTTTTACTAGCATAACAGTTTGCATAGGAATAAAGTTTTTGTATATATTGCTGAGCTAATTATTAATTTAACCAACGTTTAAAGCATTATATATTTCAACTGCTTCAAAATACATGCTGTTAATGAAAACGCTGTTGAATTATTTCCAGTTACTGTCTGAATAAAACATAATATAACACAACATATTTACATTATCACAGTGAATAACTGTCCATGGCTAATTAAGTTATGTGCATGTCTTACAAAGCATAAATTTGTATTTAGATTTCAGAAGAATCATTGTGACATTTGTAATAAAAATGCTGAGTTGTCTCATCTCTCATCTTTAATGAAGATGAACGTAACTTTTAATAAGCAGGGGAAATATCCAACTTTAAACAAATAATCATTTAAATGTTTAGAACGTTTGTGTTGTAACAATGTATGGGAAGACTTAAAAACACTGACCCGTTAGGTAATGTTTTCTCATTAAAATCAGATGATTTCCTATTAATTCAATAGAATGTGAGGAAAAACTATGGAATACCAATATGGCGGCACGGTGGGTTCACTTTTTATGACGTCATGAAATGAGCAATCCAGTCATTTACATAGAGCAGTGGGTGTGACCAACCCACTGGATTGGATATTTCCCCTGCTCACTGAGCTCTAATGTAAGATAGGGAAAGTGACAGTTGTGTCAGCTGACCTGAAACTTTCACATTGGCCCTTTGCCAGCAGTGATCCTTATTATTGAGCCCGGACATTAGCTGACAGTAATGTCTCTATGACAACCTGCAACATGTTGTAGCGATTGCATAGTTCCACAGGTTGATGCTAGTCCATTTGTCTTAATGATGGCTTTGTCTCTCCTTTTTCTCAGGGCCGTGGGGTGTGTGTAGAGCAGAAAGAAGAGCTAGAGAACATGCGGAAGCAGCATGACTTGCTAAAAAAGATGCTGGAACAGCAGGAGCAACTCAGAGCACTGCAAGGCCGTCAAGCTGCACTACTGGCCATGCAGCAAAGTGCTGAACAAGCCATAGCAGTGATGGACGACACTGGTGAGGGTAACGTGTTTACTTCATGTTTCTGCAAGTTAGAGTCATTTCCGTTTTTATTGACTGTATATATGTATTACAGTTGTTACAGAGACTACTGGAAGTGTGTCTGGCAGGAGCATAACCTCAGAGCTCAATGATGAACTCAACGATCTAATCCAGCGCTTCCATAACCAATTGCATGATTCTCAGGTACACACACACACCTAACCAGACAAATTTTTATCTATACGTTTTTAAAAATATATGTATGCTTTGTTAATTGGAATATAGCAGACAAAACACTAGGGTTTATATTATATTAGATTTATATTCTGCATATATCAAAATTGTGTACATTGCAATTTTACATTTTGTCACCTAGAAGTGAAAGCAATTGTTGAATGCCTGTATGCATGTAGGTTGGTTCCTCCTTTGTACAGACAAAAGTTCTATTGTCCTAACCAAATAATATAACTGCTTCACATGATGTAGTATTTGAAAATGTCTGTGACATTAAAAAAAAAATTATCAGTGTTCCTGAAAAAAAGAAGGGGGTGGGCAATATAGCCTCAAAATTATATCACGATATTTCAAGAATATTTGCGATAATGATATTTATGACGATATAGAAAAAAATATATGGAACAAAGTTTTAATGTAATTTATGCCATGGTCTGTCTGAATATTTGATTCTGATTGGCTGGAAGGTGTGCAATAAAATCGTTTAATGCACAGGTAGTTCCAAGTCAGATGAATCCTCGTTCTATATTAATGCACTGTTTTAATTTCCGGTGTGTTTAGACGGAGCACTGTAATTGGTTTAAAAGTCTGAAAGTCCGAATGAAAATGCTGCATATAAACACTGCTTTCATAAGGATACACTAATATTTCTGAAGTGTAAAACTTTTTATTTTGTAACAAGTTATGAAGTTAATGTTGGAATAATGACACAGACATAGCTTGGCTACGCCATCTCATCCGACGTTAGAATTTATTTTTCTAAGGTGTTTCTTACAGCAACACCAGATAGGATTAGGTAACGTCTCGTGTAAACTGTCCACAGAATCGTTCAAACGGAATGATTTTAATCTGAATGACATAAAAGTGTGCATGTAAACGTGGCTATTGAAGCGCGCACGCGTCACTCTCATTCAGAGAGCAGAGATCGCACTGAAACTATTAAGAGATCGCGCTGAAACTAATAGCACAGAAAGTATTAACGCTGCCCGTGACTTTTATCAATAAAATAGCTAAGTTACTTGATCACCACATTATATTTCTCAGCAACGATGGGGTTACATCGCTATTTTTCAGTAATAAACCCACATCTTCGTTAAGAGAGATGCTGAACAGATGCAGTCACACAGGTACGAATCTCTCTCTCTCTCTCTCTCTCTCTCTCTCTCTCTCTCTCTCTCTCTCTCTCTCTCTCTCTCTCTCTCTCTCTCATATTTTATTTTATTTTTTATATATATATTAATCCAAATAAATGCTATAATCCATTCATTCAAATAAATGTAATCTTACGCACTACTTTATCTCTGTGTCTGATTCAAAGAAGGCAGAATGCTAGATCAAACGAGCTGTAACTGACGAAAATAACTGTCAATGTTACCCTTCCGGGTCAAATATTGCGCTGCAAACATCAATAGCAGCTTTAAGTTGTCAATGTTTAGTCAGTTGTCAAGAGGGCTGACCTCTTGTAACCAAGTAGCTCCCTTTTTAGGTACCAAGTCGTTATCGGAGGCTGACATGCTGCTGTTCGTGTATACTCTGAGAGGTGTTGTTGTTGTGCGCGCTAGGGAACGTAAATGCGCCATACGCCATCGCTATATCATTGATATCGCGATATGACACTTTTTTTTATCATGTAAAAATGTATACCGGTATTATCGTGGACGGTATGATATGGCACACCCCTACTAACTACTAATTTTCTACTTCTCTCTTTCAGTCTCAGACAGTCCCTGACAACCGACGTCAGGCAGAATGTCTCTCTCTTTCAAGAGAGGTGTGCCGATCACGCACTACTCATAATTCACGTGGTCAGTTGCCCTCCTCTGCCCCACTAACTACTGCATCAACCTCCACAAGTGCTAAACTTACCAAACTACAGGAGCTACAGGACAAAAAGCAGACCATGGACAAGATCCTCCAGGAACTCCACTCCCTTAGAGACCAGACCCTCAACAACAGTTCCTGTAAGCCCCCCCTCACACAGCAGCACATACAGTTACTATGACACTTTCTGTTTTTAAAGGTCCTATATTGTACACCTTTCTGGAGTTTTACGATAAGCTACGTTAAGAACAGGTCGATTTTGGCCTGTCTAATTAATATTCACGAGCCTCTCTTCTGATTGACCTGTGTTTTTGGAAACTATGGTAATGCAGGGCTGTCAGTCAGCGGCCATGGGTGGGGCATGAGGAATGTGACGTCTCATTCCTCAGAGAATCAAAACGGCTTGTCTAATGAGACTAATGAGTCTAATGAAATGTATCATTTGTAGGGTGGTTGTGTTCACACATTGTCAACACGCATTTATATCCAATTTTGCACAATAGGCCTTTAATAAGTCCCTTCCGTTTAGATGATCTCAACTGTACATTTATGCAAAATAGTTGGTATTGCATTAGCTTCATATGCTTCTCATGCATTTGTGTAGAGATTTACTGTTATTGGTTAAATAAAGTGTTTGTGTTTCTTCAGGTCAGAGTGTCAGTCAACGTGGCGCACGCATGGGCATGTCAGAGCGTCCCTCGGTATTGGGCAGAGAGGGAAATTGCCCACGTCCAGTGAGGCAGGACCCCTCCTCCTCTTACACACAGATAGTTGATAACAGCCACCCTGCTGACAAACTCAGGTCTCTATTTGTTTTTTGTACCAAAAGTGATATTATTTATTTATTTTATTTATTATTTATTTTTATTTCAGTGTATTTGATGTCTGGTTTGTTACTCAATGCAGGAAACTAAAGGAGGTGCACAAGCGTTTGAATGAACTAAGAGAGCTTGTTCAATATTATGAACAAACATCAGATATGGTGGTGGACACGGTGAACGAGAATGTAAAGGATGATGATGAGGGAACAGAGGACGGTTCACTTTTTGAGGCCATGTTTGATTCAGAACAGGAGAACCATGAACCGGTCACCAACATCAGGTACAGATTATAGTAATTTAATTCCTTAGTTTTTTTTGTGTAGTTGTGAATCTCAAATATTGTGGAGTTTCTTGATTTAATTGATGTTCAGGGTTCAATACAAAAATTGTGTGTGCAGTAATAAAAGTTTGATGGGCAAGACAACAGTATAAGCATTAAAATACACACTGTCCATTATATTTGTTACCATGAGACTGATGTGTGAGAATCCAATTCCTGCTGTTGGCAAATGTTGGAAAACCCTTTAACTTTAGAACGATCCACTCAACAATACCACAAAGTGTGTCTGAGTTGATTATATTGATTTAATCTATCTTCATTTTAGGAAACCAAAGTTGACTCCTAAACTCCAATCTTTTAGTCCATGCTGTGTTTAAAGTTGTGTAGTGGGTAGTGTCTAAATATTCTAGTCTTAGAATATAAAAACCAGTTGTTGCCAGTAAGATTTTTTTAAACATGTTTAATATTTTCCACTGATGCCGGCGACTATGTATTCCGTCAAACATAATTTTGTTTTGAAGTTCCTTTTATATATTTCGTATGTTAACTTAGCAAGTTAATTGTTTTTAAGCTATTTTTTTTTCTGTTCTGCAGATGTAAAAAAAGTGAATGCATTCTGTATTAATTTAGAATAAGCGATTTCTCTCATTTAAAAAATAAGTATTTTATTTTAATCTGCATTATAATAAAATGTAAACAGAAAATAATAAAATGGTAGCTTATGTAAACTGTATAATGCACTTTGTTTCTGACATTTGTAAATAAAATCATTTTAAACATACACTTTAATTATATCTAATACATTTGAGGAAATATAAGGAAATACAGTGCCTTAAATATATCTGCAGCACTTCTGTCAACAGTAGGGCTGTACCAGAATATTCAAATATTCTAATATTTGTTCGGTGGGTTGGTCTTCGATAGAATCATAGAATCAAAATGTATTAGCCTTTTTACCCGTCAGGGATGTGATGGTGAGAGAATTTTCCCTCACCATCACATTACAGTGCGTGTGCACTGTGCGGCCGTGAATGAATGACAGTGAGGCTGTGCAAATTTTAGTTTCAGTTTAGAATTATCGCCAATTCGGGGGTGGGTTGCTTGGATGGTGGGTTCATTAGCCTATTGTTTTTAATGAGAAACACAACAACAAAACAGTACATTGACAAACTCCCTTAAATAGGCGCTTTTACATTTCGCTTTTCATTTTCCTTTGGTCTTAATACACAACGTAACTACAGAAGAGTCAAGTTTTAAATAGGAAAAATATTGAAACTCTTTGGTAATTTTTGAGCGAGATACTGTTACTTAATATCCTAATGATTTTTGGCATAGAAGACATTTTTTAATTTTGACCCATACGATGTATTGTTGGCTATTGCTAAAAATATACCTGTGCAACGGTTTTGTGGTCCAGGGTCATGATTGCATTATATTTTATTGAACTTGTTATTGATGTCTTATTTATTCAAACATGCATTAAATCAGCCATTCAAACTCGTATTAATTAAAGAATATCACGAAAGTTAAAACGATTCACAACATCTGTCATCTGTGTGATTTAGAGGCTGCACATGTTGCTTCTGGTTCTGTGAGAATTTTCCTGTTGAAGGAACTTGAAGAGAACTTTTCAGCTGTTAATTGAGGGCAAATTAGAAATATGTTTATATATATTTTTTGTTTGTTTTTGTAGAAATCCAGCCCAACCACAGACTCCAAGTAACTGGATGGACATGAACAGTTTAACAAAGGCTCACAGCGCCTCCAATAATAGAGATGGCCATCTGAACACAGAATGTGAAATCAATAACCGCTCAGCAGCCAACCTCCGTAGTTTCAACGTCCAATCAGTCATAGGTCAGACCTCACATTCTTTCAATTTATGTCAGCTATTTGTAAAGATTTTTACCCTGAAATTCGTTCACAAATGCTGATTCATCCAGTAATGAAACAAGTGAAATCTTAATGAGTGAGTCATTGAATCATTCATTCATCTGATTCAAATTAAATAAGTATTGTTTTAAATATACTGCAGCAATTAACATTTTGTCAGAACCTCTAATCAATTGTTGTTTAGTTGTTTATTCTATTAATAATCTATCAATTTAATCCAGAATAGTGCAGCTCTATATTAACTATTTCTTTAATTTGCATTGTAATCACTTCAGAATGCCAGTTCAACTGGGAAAGGCCTCATGATGATGAGGCACTGGAGCAGGATGATGATGAAGATGATGATGATGGAGCAAGAGGGGGAGGGAGAGACAGTGACTGTTCAGGGTCCAGTCGTAGAAGCAGTCTCGGTGGTGATGCAGATTATGCACAGAAAGTTCATCGTCTTCAAACAGCCAAACAGAAACTCAAACAACTCCAAGAACTGGTGGCCATGGTGCAGGTGAGGGTCTGGTGCCATGAGGGTGATGTTAGATTCCTGTCATTCATAATGCAAATATAGTTTGAGTGGAGCTTGTATAAGTGAGCTCTTTTTAGGAACTCATTCTTCTGTCTGCCTTTTCTTTATTGTGCTTTTCTTTTGTCAACCTGTTGAAGAAATTTTCTCTGGGTCTGTTAATGTTACTGTAGAGTGATGATACAGATGGTACTACAGCTAATGAGGATGAGGGTTCGAAGCAGCAACAACCCAACAACACCCGAGCAACAACACCCAAAGCCCAGAGAGATATCGCCCTCTCTGATAAGACCAGGTTAGTGTTTGTGATATTGCATGAAATTAAACCTTTGCAAAGTGACCTGTGTGAAACAACTTGTATAATGTTTGTTTTTCAGAGAGAAATTATATGAGGAGAAACTCAAGCAGCAGCAGCAGGAACTAAAGCAGCTCCATGAAGAGAGACAGAGACTGATGGAGATTCAGGGCAAGATACAAGACATACAGTGGGCCTGTCCTGACCTTCAGGTACTTCACATATGTACACTTATGATTTACAGTAGGTTGTTATTATTTTTTGAACTTGTATCTATTATTTTGAACTCAGACAAAACAGCAGACTGAGTTTTATGATAAAAAGTTCTTAAATCATGATGTGTCCTATCAGTCGTCTGTGAGCAGTAGTGCCAGCGGTCAGATGAGGAGGAATATTCCTGCAGCAGCCTCTACTCCTGCTCCTGTACTGTTACACTCTTCTTCCTCAGCTAAAGCCAACACTAGTGGCCTCAAACCCACCACTGAACCTCCTCCAGTCACTGTCACTGACAATGAGGTTAGTGTGGAATCCAAATAGCACTTTTGCTTCCTTTATATATTCGGTAGGTTTTTAAAGGGATAGATCACTCTAAAATTAGTCATCATTTACTCACCCTGTCATTCCAAACCCATGAGACTTTTATTTGTCTTTGAAACACAAATTAAAATCTCTTTAATTAAACTTGAATGATTTGTCCCTCCTTTCAAAAAGTTTATAACGAAACTGTAAAATTAATCCATTTTAATTATACCTAAAGGGACTTTAAGGTTTATTTAAGGTGCCTTTTTTAAGTTTTAAAACGGTTTTTAATGAGAGAAAACTGTAGTAAGTCATTGTAGGTTGATTTCCTTGACAAGAGTAACCGCTTTGTCTCCGCTTTGACCAGACAGATGTAATGACATTTGCTAAACCAATGGTTTGAGATTAGGATGTTTTCAAACAGAGGAAAGAAGTTCAAGTCTTTCAAAGTCATTTTATTATAGCACTTTTGTGTTGTAAATTTTAATAATTTTTGTTTTTATGTTAGCTGTGGTCAGAGATGCGAAGGCATCAGATCTTGCGTGAGGAGTTGAGACAGAGGCGGAAACATTTGGAGAGTCTGATGGCAGAACAGCAGAGGAGAAGCACACTCACTGACTCTCCATTCAGGAGCGAAACACATGAGACCCAGTCCTACAGTCGCGATGAAAGGTAACACATGGCTTTGATAGCTCATGGGCATGGCTCATTTCAAAAGGTGTTTTATATATGAGCTATGAAGATTGTATTTGTTGTCAGGTGCTAATTATCATTTTTCTGTCAGAACTGTGGCCACCTGGGGTGGTTCGACACAGTGTCCCCTTGGTGATGATGATGATCATTACTCCTCTGAGGTGGGGGCTGAGGAAGATGATGATGATGATGAACATGATGAGGGAGAGGAGTCCAGTTCCACAGATGAGCTGCATGCTTGCTCCACCCAAAAACAGCGCAACTACAACAGGAATAACAGAGATGGGTAAACACAGTCGCATACTAGAGTTTGTCTAGACATCAAACTCGATCCATTATTAACATTATTTAATGTCTTTTCATTTTGCATAGTCTGAAAGTTCACAGGGAAGTTAACGTTACTCCTTCCCCCCGTGGATCAAGGGGTCACCCTTGTCAGCAGCCGCAGACTGAGAGAGGTAGTTCCAGCAGAGCTAAGCGACAGGAGAACCTGCGATGGGCAGCTGATCTGTCTCTCTCTGAGGGCACTGCACCAGCACACTGGCAGGAACAGATCTCACACCTCCAAAAACAACTCAACTTCAGCACTACCATGTGCCAAACTTTGCTACAGGACCAACAGGTCAGAGAGTGTATAAAATTATTTCCCTCATTCGTTCACTTTTTTCCTCACTAACAACTTTTTTTCCTTCTCTCATCTTTAGACTCTTTCATACATGCTGCAAGCTCTGCTCACAGGTCCCTATGGTGTTGTGCCCAATAATGTGACCTCTCCCCAGGTCCCCCTCATCATGCACCAACTAAACCAGTGTTACACACAGCTGGCTTGGCAACAGAACAATGTCAATCGGTCTGTCTTTAGATTTCTTTAGAAAAATATAAATGGGAAAAAGTATTTAAGTCAGATTTTAAGCATGAAGAATGAGCCATTTACTGTATATGCACTACCGTTCAGGAGTTTGGAATCAGATGTTTTAATGCTTTTGAAAGAACTATCTTATGCTCAATGAGGCTGCATTTATTTGATAAAAAAAAAGAAATTGTACTGACCTTGAACATTTGAACGATAGTGAAGGTCTAAACTGCTTTAATTTGAAACAAGCTTTGGTTTCATTTGTCACAACTTTTCAAATGTGTGGTGGTGTTTTCTTTCTTTCTGGCAGGTTGAAACAGGTTCTGAATGATCTGTTGCAGCAGCAGCAGAGTCAGTCATTGTCAGGACAACAGCAGCATCAAAATGTTACACGTGATTCTGCATCTCCTTCTCTGTTCCTAAATTACCCACCTGTCAATACACTCAATATGCCTGGACTCCCAAACTACTCCCCTTTCCCAACTGGTAAGTCCGTTATTCATCTGCAATCAGGGACGTGCGCAGGAATTTTGAGGGGCAGTTGCTCTAACCTAAAAAAAAGGTCAGATTATGTCTGATTATTTAGGCTAAACGTGGCAAACTCATCCTGGATTTATGAAGATTTTAATTAATTTCATAAAACTTGATGATGATGATCGTCCGTTTGTTATACCTTTCCGACAACGTTAAGTCGTCTCACCCGACCACCGCGACAATCTCCTTCTAGTGCCGCTCATGCAGGCTCAGCTCCAGTGCCGGTCGCGTGCAGCGCTGCAGCCACGTAAACAGAGTTTGCCCTTCCCCCCTACTGACTTTCACTTTCGAACGGGTGCCTGAATATGGAAGTGAATGAGGCTTTGCAAACTTTTTTTTTTTTTTAATCTAGACCTACGTGAAATTCTGCATCCATTGTACGATTTTTTACATTTATTTTTTTCAACCTCGGAAGGGCAACGTGAGTTGAGAAGGGCATATGGGCAGTTGCCCGGGCAACCTGAGCAACCCCACTGTGCACGTCCCTGTCTGCAATTCTTTTAATTAGGTAAAGTCCATAATTATTAAAAAAACACAACACATTTTTAAATTAACTTCTAACCTTTTTTTTCTTTCATTCTCTCTTCTTTTCTATCTTTAGGCTTTAATTTCAGCCCCATGTTTCCCTCGTCAGTAGGAGATTTCCAGCAGAACCAGGCCAGTTCAGATCAACAGCATGATCCAAACATATCCGTCAAAACAGAGTATATGAGTTTCCCCCCTCCACTACAGAGATCTCCACTCAACAACAAAGAGAAAAGGTACAAATGTGTTTCTGTATTTTGGATTAAAATTATATAATCTTGATGATTATTTCAATTACAGTCAGGTGAATGTTTAAGAATGACCTATTTAAATGTTGGTTATCTGTAAAGTCCACTTAAATATCTTATTTAAACTACAAAAAGGAAGATATACCTAACAATATTTTTTTTTCTTTTTCCCCTTTATAGGTTTCAGTCTCAGCCTGATACTGTGGCCGATTCTAATAACTCAAGCTGGTTAAACTCCTCCCTGAATCGCTCTGGTCAGAGACCCACCCTCACTTCAGACCATACAGGTCAGATAGAGCAGAACTCCCCTTCCTCCTCTCCTGTTCCTCACCCTTCTACTTCCCGGGATCGCTCCTACATACCTGACTCCCAGGAGTCTATGAGCAGCCTGCCAGACAGGGCAGACCCCACCACCGTCACCAAGACCTTCAGAGCAGGACGCAAGGCTGCTGCACAGGCCAGTCTGGCCTCTAGAGACAAGACCCCCAACACAAAGAGCCGCCGCAAGAGAGGCAGGGGACAGAAGAACACAGGTGTGTCTATTTTTAATGTTGACATTCTCAATCTTAATGATGTCAAAGTTTATCCTATTGACATCATTAATTGTGTTTATTTTTAAATATATATATTTAGGCAAAAGAAGCTTTGGAATTTAAGTCCCCCAATTAATTTAAATGAGGTTAAAATGTGTTGTTCTCATTTTCAGCATCTGTGGACAGTGACAGTGTTTCAAGTGACTCTCACTTTGGTCAGGAGAGAGAGCGCTCCTCTCAGGTCAAATACAAAGATCTCAATCAGAGTCTGCTAAACAAACTCACACAGGAGAAACTGGACAGCAAGACTAAGAGCAGCAAGCCAAATGACCTCTCATCTGGTATGACTTTTCATAGATCCAGTAACGCTAAACATACGTCATAACGCTAAACATAACACGTAGAACAATGAGACAAGTCTTGTTATACAGTGTGCACTATATTCTTTAATCAGAGAAGCATCGGCCAGAACAGTATAGCAGACTTTTTCCATTCTTATTTAATTTGATCATCATTTGAACATCTTATGTCTCTTGTGTCCTTATATTGTTTGATAGTATCACTTTATTTCATTTTTTTTTTATTTCTGTTTTTGTTCCCATTTCATTTTGGGTTTTGTTCTTCACAGCATATGCTTGGAGAACACCTTTTCTCTCTAACAGAATTGCATGCACTGAAGTCCCAGGTAACTCCAAGTTAAACAGCTGCTAACTACTCGTTAACAATTTTTAATTTGCATGTTTTCTTTCTCTCCTTTCTACTCCTTTTTTCTAAACTACATTCAAATGCATAAGGAAGTACTAAACACGAGCCAGGTGTTTTCATTTTCAGGGCACAAAATCTCTCACACACATATAGATTTAGAAACAAACTCCACTGAGCTGTATAAAGTTTATTTTTATTGTCCACTAATGCAATTTCAGAACATTGGGAAATTGGGGAGGAAAGGGCAAAAATCTGCTATGTTATTTATAACACCATTCAAATTAGAGATTGACCGATATTGATTTTTCATAACTTATAATGATACCAATTATTTGCATGTTTATGCCCCAGATAACCGATATATAGAACCAATATTTATTTGTTTTTATTTCTGTTTGACAATTATAACAACAGCACATAGCTGAACACTTTTTAAAAACCGTTTGCTATTTCACCCTCTCCATGCATACAAAATAAAACATAAATATCGATAAATAGTCTGAAAGAGGTAAAAAAAAAAAAATACAGTGCACTGTCATTAAAGTGTCTTGTTTAAATAAAATATTTGATAAGGTAAACAAAAAGGTAATGAATATAGCATGTCAAAATAATTCTTAACAAATTAGAAAAGCATAAAACATTGTAAACTGCCTGACTAGTAATAAAAAAAACAACTGTTGTTGCATCTTTTTATTTATAACAGCAGCATATTAACAACAGGCAAGTTTCTAATGTTATCAAATGGAGAACATAAATAAATGACAGGGGACTCTATCAACTCCCCATAAATATAACCTTAAATATTAGAATTCATTTTAAAAGGTTTCTGTGTTGTTTGATAGGCTGAAGAGAACGGAACACGCTGGAATATTTGCTGAAATACGCAAACGTTGTCCGAAAAATAAGCAAAACTGCGAATAATTCAGCGCAGTTACAGAGTCCATCTCATCTGGCATGTTACGTTAATCGGAATTATTAATAATGTTTTTGTTGGTCTCTAGATTATGAGATACTTGCTGACTGAGTGCTTTTTTTAATCTGTGTTGTTTACATTACATTTTTATGTGTGCGTTAGAATGTCTCTCACGGAAATAAGTTATATGGTAGATGTTAACATAATTTAAGGAGTCTTAAACGAGTGTTAAAAGCTGCATACGGTGGCCATGCTGGAGCATCTAAGCATCAGTCCAGTGAGTGAACGGAATTATGAATGCAAATTCACGAGACTAATGATAGATAACAGAGAGAGAATTAAATTCAGTGCTTTTATTTCCAACATGCTTTCATTCATGGCTGTTTTATTTAATTCATATAAAGTTACGTCTTTATTGGCACATGACTTAGCGGATTACGTGACTGCGAGTTTGTCTCTACAGGGCTCTATACTGCGACCAAAATGGTTGCAAATGTGTCACACGGTCGCATTGGTGCGAGGCTTGCTGCGATAGTCGGTGTTGCCGGTTACATCACTTTCCCCACCATTGTTTAGATTTTGTTTATAGTAATAAAATAATACAATTCAGTTAGAGAACAGACACTACAATTAAAAACTAAATGTGTCTGCTTAATAAAGCGTGAGCTGAATGAGAGTCGCAGTACAGACCAGCAGCAGGAGACTTAATTCGATCTTAAAACTTAATTCAGAGATTTCATTTGATCATTTCAAGATGATTGTAAAGGAGTTCGTACTACTAAGCTGATCAGGAGATTGTGCTCGCCCCAGGGTGTCAATCAAAACACATCACAGGATTCCGATTATTCACTTTACTTTGTATTAGTATGAGTGTGGTCTGTGAAAACAGGTGAATAACATATTACAATAAATAATTGCAATATATATACATAATAGTGATATACATGTCATTCTACAATCAATACAATTATCATGGTTTGGACTGCACTGCCGATATTAACCGCTAGATGGCACATGAAGCGCATATAACAAAGATTGCGGATTCTCTGTGTATCTGAGGTAATGCTGAGTCGTCATCATCATATATCGGCCCACAATAATACACCCAATACACCCAATAATATTTACGTGACATTCATTATTAGAGGTATTAACATTGCACTAAGTAATCACAAGCACAATATAGAGCAAATAATAAACGTAAGTAACTTAAATAACTTTGTATCTGTTATATTTATGGCAGTCAGTACAACGTGAATGGTAAGGCCACGAAGGAGAGAAACAATTAGACAATTTACATTAATTAAACACGGCAGATAACTATACTAAAGAACACTTTTAAGTAAATAGACTTACATTTTATCATGAACGCACACACAGAAGGTAAACTTGAAGGATGCAGGTAAATGTGATGCGTGTTCTTCTCTTAACTCGGCTTGCTGACTGTTCGGGAAGTTTCTAGCTCACCACCTAGCGTCCTTTTGACCTCACCAATAAGTTTGCCGCTGATTGGTTAAATCTCCTTAAAGCAGCACTAGATAACTTTTCAACCTTCATAATATATTTTCAAGACTCTTGTGATGATACATCGACTTACAATAGGTTGAATGGCACGTCTGCCATAGCCTGAAGGGGTCTGTATCGTTTTTAATCGTACTTTTAAACTTCGGGTTTCGAGTAGTATCCCGAGAAAAAAAAAGAACTACAAAATTTGACTGCTTTACGGCATATACGTCACTTCCACCATCGCCCCCCACTTCCTTAAAGGGTTAGTTCACCCAAAATTGAAAATTATGTCATTAATTACTCACCCTCATGTCGTTCGACACCTGTAAGACCTCCGTTCATCTTCAGAACACAAATGAAGATATTTTTGTTGAAAGCTGATGGCTGAGAAAAGCCTCAGCAAGCCCTCCATAGGGATTCAGTACATTTACACTCACAAGACCCATAAAAGGCACTAAAAACGTCATTACAAAGTCAATCTCACTACAGTGGCTCTACAATAATTTTACAAAGCGACGACGATATTCTGCGTAATATTATCTGCGTAATATTTCGGCGTTCGGACACATAACCCAGAAGCGAGGAGGAGATGTGTTTACAAGCAGAGGAAGACGCGCCGTATCTAAGCTGTTGAATTCTACATTGATCGTGCTTTAGGTCTTGGCGTAGTGCTCAAAATGGGACTAAAGTGTGCATTTCATGGATTCCCGAACGCTGGCGCTACGTCATATTCTCGCGAATGCGTCATGTCAACAAATGCACGTGCGATGCATCATGACAGAGTTTACGACAGTAGTAGAGGACAATACTGTTTCCCAACTGTAGGGGGACCCCGAGAGCAAAACCTACCTAGTGCTGCTTTAACAATGATCGTGGAAGATTTGGTTTAAAAGCAAAATGTAAAAGTGCCTGTTTAAGGGAGTTTGTCTTTGTTTTGTTGTTTGGTTTTTCATTAAGAATATTATGCTAATGAACCCACTGTTCAAGCAACTTGCTCTCGAACTGGTGCTAATTTTAAACCGAAAGTAAAATGGGCACGGCCACACTGTCATTCACAGTGCGTGTCCACTGGCGCGTTTTCAGTTCATTCATGGAAGCTCAACTTTGCTTTGCTCCGGTATGAATGTCTGTGCGGCTGTGCGCCTTATACTTTCGGTTTAGAATTAGCAATTTAAAAGCCCCCGCCGGTGATACCAGTATTACCGGTGTTGTCATACGTCGATTAACTGGTGGAAAAATGTCCTCACCGTCACATCCCTAGTACGAGTGCACAATGCTTTCGCACTTTGGCTGACGCTGAGTCAAATACACATTTAAATACACAAGTACTAGCAAAACAATACATTTATAGTTTGTAAAATACACAGTGATGTCTATGGAAGCGGCATGGAAGGGCATGGCGCGTCATCATGGAAATATTACTTTAATAAAATAATAACACCCATGGCAATAATACTTTTGTTATATATGGCATGTGATTTTAATATTTTAGTAATGTTTTCTTTTAAATGTATGCTTGTTGACTCATTTCCCCTCAGACGCAGTGCTTTAAAGGTGGTCTTGCGCGCAATTGTCAAAACGGTCACTAGAGGGCGCCATTTATCGGTGAAACCGATATTACAAAACCAATACCCGATTATGGGAAAATGCTTAAATATCGGGAAAAGGATATATCGGTCGATCTCCAATTCAAGTCCTGTGTCTTTGCTATGGATGTTTTATATCTTTGCTTTTGAGTTAAAGACAGAAAGTGTGGATCTGAGCATGGTTTTAACTTTTAAGTAGACATCTCTTACATTTTCTTGTTAGTGAACAGTGTTTTTGAATATTGTGTGAAGTCCGGTACTCAAGGTCTTGCTAACGCTGTACTTGAAGTTGTGTTAAGCATGTTTCCCGCACAGTTTATTTTTTATTTTTTTTGGATAAGTTTGCACAGACAGCAGTTGTTTGATTTACTCTTGACATGCTTGAAGAGTTTGTGTGTTTGTCTTTTTTGTTCTGACTCTGTATATTTCTCTTCTCTAGATGTGAGCAGTGATTTCTCTCTTTTTGAGGCCCTGAGAGAGACCATCTATTCTGAGGTGGCAACACTGATCTCTCAGAATGAGTCTCGCCCTCACTTCCTCATCGAGCTCTTCCATGAGCTTCAGCTGCTCAATACTGACTACCTGCGGCAGAGGGCGCTCTACTCATTACAGGTACAGTACACTATTGTCAAACCTGTGCACACAGACACAACAGGCCCACATGGAGACTTGATGGTTTTCCACATTTTCTGCTCTGATTGTGGAGGAAATCTGCAAAATTGTCCTTTAAATAGAAAAAAAATGTGTTGTTCAGACCTGAGAGAATGATCAGAATTCGTCAACTGTACTAAAATACATAGGATGTGTGTGTGTGCCATGGCCCTGGCTTTAATACCAAAGGGCTACTTTCACTAATGTATCAATAAACAATAGATCCCTTTTCCTAGTTGTTAAATTTTCTTTTGGGATGAATGCTTCTGTTTTAAATAGTAATATCCATAGAGCTGTTTCGGCATATCAAATCTCATTGTTTGCTCTGCCCACCAGGACATTGTAACGAGGCACCTGACGGAGAAGAGTGTGGCAGATGAGCAGGCGTCCTCTTTGGGTCCAATTGTGTGGGCCACTGGCTCACAGTCAGAGCTCACACCTAGTGAAAGCTTGGCTACCAGCGACAATGTATGACATTTGCTTCCCCATCTGATTTTCTCTTTAATTATCACACAAGCTGATTTTTTTTATTTTCTGATTTTTCCAGGATGCATCTGAGAAGATTGTAACCGTTAAATCCAACTCTGTATTGAAGAGGGTAGCAGACAGAGACTCGATGGACAACGAGAGCATACTGTCCACCTCTTCCAATCTTGAACCCTTTGCTAGTGATGACCTGGGTAAGACAACTTAGCTGTATGCGTACATACAGACACAATCATGCTAAAAACACATTAGATTGGTTGCTTACCATGATCATGCTCGCTTTGCTGGGCTGGGGCTGAACTGAATCCTCGTACTCCCCTTGAATACTTCCATGTTTCGCTCTCTCTCTCTTTCTGTCCCTTTGTTTCCTTTCTGCTCCTCCAGGCAACACAGTGATTCATTTAGATAAGGCATTGGCCAGGATGAGGGAGTATGAGCGCATGAAGCTGAGGGCTGAGTGTAACACAGATAACCCTGAGCACAGCCCTGGAGCTGCTGCTGCTGCTGCTGCCGCATCAGCACTCACGCAAGGTATTCCTGCGATCACTCTCAGACTGCAGAAAAGACCAAACATTCATTTGCAGTTCTGCTGCCTATGTCCCAACATACTGTACAACTCTATGTACATTCACATCACGTAAACGCAGAGGTGCAGTAGGGTTACGCTCACGTGACGTTGCAGTTAATCACAATCACAAAAGTTTATTTTATTTTATTATTTGCACGCGTTTTAAAGCCTTGTCAGTTAAACATTTTATTCGGTTTTTTTGAGCATGTAGGCCCGAAGCGTGCACACACTAAAAGCCTGTCAAAAAGCACCTGAGTACTAAACTAAGTTATTATTTGCGTCTTATTTAGGGCTGCCACTAACGACTATTTTTATATCGATTAATCTATCGACTAATTTGTCGACTAATTTATTTAAAAAACTGTAAAAGTAATTGAATAATATGACATAACTTACTATTCATTGTTTTATCATTGTTTTAGGGTTAAAAAAACCCCCTAAGAACTCACTTGGCCACCATGTCCCTGCCCTGTTTCACACAGAATATTAGGTCTGGCCCTTTAAGAGCTGCACGGACCAAATTCATTGTAACCCCCGATTTCTCTTTCAACTCCGTATACGTTCACTAAAGACATATTCGACTGCGTTTACCCGAATACTCGCCAGGACAGGCTTTTTTACATATTTTTTACCATTCAAACTCAATAATCCACAAAACTGCCGTCGAAATCTGTCTGAGTGAAAGGCCTGTGCGCGGCTGCGCGCGCTTCAGGTCAGAGTCCGGCAGTGCGCGCGAGCACATCCCGGCCAAGCTGCACTTTTCTATTGCGTTCATTTTCCTGAGCTGCACGTATATATTTGACTGTTCTGCTTCCATTGTTTAGTGAACGATGGAAGCAGAGCTCACACAGACGTCCTCACTCCTGCTGTCACACATTATGAAATACTGCTCTTATTAGAGTGCTGTCATTTTTAAAGTAACGGTACTAATGCAATTTCATATCGTACCCAACTTACCCAGTCGACTAAAAATATTGGTGTCGACGCAGTCGATTGTATCGACCAATCGCGACAGGCCTAGTCTTATTGTGCATAAACTGTCAAATACATACAATGTCTACATAAACACAGTCGGTTGTGTCTTAAGTGAATGTAAACAGTTGGGAGAAAACCGGATGCGTGTCTGTATATTAGATCCATGCATGAGGTCTTAAAGTGACAGCAGCCTAATAAATCTGCTGCCGCTTGTCATTAATGTTAATCAAACAACAAAGACAAAATCACATACTGCTCTTTACTGAATAAGCTTTATTAATTAAGAATTAGTTATTTTAAATTGTATACAGTGACGTCGGTTTTATTTTACATTGGTTTATTCAATTTCTTACTTGTATACTACTGTTACACCTACTGTGAAAAATATATTATATTGAGTTTATACTATGAGTTTTTGTCCTTATTTTTAATAACAAAGATAAAATAATGAAATAAAGATTTTCATCTTCGCCCACCCCTACTTTGAACCTAAATGGTCTGTCATTCTTTTTTCTTTTATATATTGTTACCTTGTAAGGCTACATTTTTAAAATAGGGAAATTAGTTAGTTTTGGCTGTGCTGCTCAGCCACTTGCAAAATAGTAAAACCAACATGAAAAGATTGTGATTAAAATCATGATTTTCCTGAAAAAATATTGGGATTTTTATATTTGTGCCATATTGCCAACCGCGATTTTCAGCGGTAAGCAAATTGACACAGTTCATACAATGAGATTTTCAACACAATGTCATAGAAATGGAAACCAAACAACTAGCAAATGGCTGGTTAGAATCCTTTATCGCTTTAAGCCTTATTGTGTCTGCATCTGCTCACGATGGACACTGGCAGTGATGTGTGCTGTGGTAGCAGAAGAGTGATTCCATGTCTAAATAATTCAGGCTAATTCAGCCTGCATCTTTGTATCTGTTGCACATTTTACACTAACACATTTCGTTCATTAGGTTAAAAATAACCTGGAATATGTCTTTAATTAATCTCAGAGTTGCTATTAATGTTTATGGGGATTGGATGTTTGAGAAATTAGCACTGGCTAAAGCTCTGCTTGCTTTAAACATGCATATACTAATTGCTTAGGTTTCATACCCCTTTAAGTAGCTCTACTTTGGGGTTTTAATGCATTTATGAGTGTGTTTTTGTCTGTTTTTAGGTGCAGGACATTCATCTGCAGATGCACATTGTCCTCAGATTGACACTCAACAGCTTGACAGACAGATCAAAACCATCATGACAGAAGTTATTCCCTTCCTAAAGGTAAGCTTGCTCTACTTACATTTACATTTAATCATTTAGCAGACGCTTTTATCCAAAGCGATTTACAAATGAAAAAAAGTGCAATAGAAGCAACTAGAACAGTCAAGGGCAACGGTATGAAAGTGCTGTAACCCATTTCAGTTAATCTAGCACAGAACACATAGGACAGTTTTTTTATTTATTTTTTTATGATTAAATAGACAAACAGAAAATGAGTAGAGTGAGATACTTTTCTTTTTAAATTTACTAATAAATCAACTGACTAAGCTGCAGTTCGTAGACACGTTGTCTCACATTTGTCTTTCTGTCAGGAGCACGTTGGGGAGGTGTGTTCACACCAGCTGCTCACATCTGTGAGACGCATGGTGCTCAAACTCATTCAGCAAAATGATGAAAGCAAAGAGTTTGTTCGGTTTTTCCACCGACAGCTGGGCGGCATCCTGCAGGTAAGAACAATTATAATGTATTTATTTGTCCTATTGTAATTTGCTTCTTTGTTTTTATTTTATTACTGATTTTACTTGCTAGTCTAGTATTCGTCCTTTGCTGTTGTATTGAAAGTTGTGAAAATTCACAAAATCACAATTTTTACTGTAGTAACATCCTTATTTCTAGCAAAAAAAATAGCTATACTGTTATCTGGAAATAAAATTACTCATATTGTGATTTATAAGATGGACATTTCGTACACCCCTACTCATTATTAATAAAATCACAAGAACCTAGACCCCATTCTGGAGAATCATGGATGTTTTTGAACATTTGAACTTGACTCTGATGGCCAAAAAGGTTCATATGGTAATGAAAACCTGGAAAAGTCAGGGAATTTTAAAATAGCTATTTTCTGGCCTGAAAAAGTTTATCTTAGGGCTGGGCGATATGGGCAGTTTTTTTTTTATCACGATACAAATGTTCATATCGGTCGATTACGATAATTATCACAATAAATCTTTATTTCCTTAAAGTGTATTTTTGCTCCTAAGTGAAAGTTGTGGAAAGAGTTATTTGTGGTTTTTGAACTACTCTTCATTGTCAAAACATGTCAACATTTGTCTCTAATGCACATTTCAGAGAAGATTACGTTGACAGTAGCAGTAGCTTGAGTTGGGATCCAGATGTAAATGTATGTTCATTAACATAAACGGTAACATCTGTAAACATTTTAACAACCTCATTTGTATATGGTAAAAGTGAAATATTCTGACTGTTTGACTTTGTGTGCTCAGTCATTCAAAGCGTGTGCATATAAAGCTGCCGTGCAAACAGCTTGCTGGTTATTTTCGCGGCTTATTTTGCAAAAGAATTTCCCCATTGTAAAAACACATATGTAGTGAACAAACATTTAGGTGAGATAATTGTTAAAAAAAAAAAAAAAAAAAAAAAAAATATATATATATATATATATATATATATATATAATTTTTTATATATATATATATATATATATATATATATATATATATATATATATATATATATATATCGATTTCTGTTGAGACATTCAGATGGTAGAGTCAGAATTTGGTGTAAACAGAATGAGAACATGGATCCATCATGCCTTGTTACCACTGTGCAGGCTGGTGTAGTGAACAAACATGCACAAACATCCCACTTCTGACAAGTTCTCTTGGGGCAGTCGTGGCCTAATGGTTAGAGAGTTGGACTTGTAACCGGAAGGTTGCGGGTTCGAGTCTCAGGTCCGGCAGGAATTGTCGGTGGGGGGAGTGAATAACCAGCGCCCTTCTCCACCCTCAATACCACGACTGAGGTGAGACCCTTGAGCAAGGCACCGAACCCCCAACTGCTCCACGGGCGCCTGCTCCGGGTGTGTATTCACGGTGTGTGTGTGTGTTCACTACTGTGTGTGTGCACTTGGATGGGTTAAATGCAGAGCACAAATTCCTTCAAACTTCACGTGTTGGTGGTGTAATGGTGTGGGGGATGTTTTCTTGGCACACTTTAGGGCCGTGGTGCCAATTGGGCATCGTTTAAATGCCTACCTGAGCATTGTTTCTGACCATGTCCATCCCTTTATGACCACCATGTACCCATCCTCTGATGGCTACTTCCAGCAGGATCATGCACCATGTCACAAAGCTCGAATCATTTCAAATTGGTTTCTTGAACATGACAATGAGTTCACTGTACTAAAATGGCCCCCACAGTCACCAGATCTCAACCCAATAGAGCATCTTTGGGATGTGGTGGAACAGGAGCTTCGTGCCCTGGATGTGCATCCCACAAATCTCCATCAACTGCAAGATGCTATCCTATCAATATGGGCCAACATTTCTAAAGAATGCTTTCAGCACCTTGTTGAATCAATGCCACGTAGAATTAAGGCAGTTCTGAAGGCGAAAGGGGGTCAAACACAGTATTAGTATGGTGTTCCTAATAATCCTTTAGGTGAGTGTGTGTGTGTGTGTGTGTGTGTGTGTATATATATATATATATATATATATATATATATATATATATATATATATATATATATATATATATATATATATATATATATATATATATATATATATATATAGGGGAGTGCAGAATTATTAGGCAAATGAGTATTTTGACCACATCATCCTCGTTATGCATGTTGTCTTACTCCAAGCTGTATAGGCTGGAAAGCCTACTACCAATTAAGCATATTAGGTGATGTGCATCTCTGTAATGAGAAGGGGTGTGGTCTAATGACATCAACACCCTATATCAGGTGTGCATAATTATTAGGCAACTTCCTTTCCTTTGGCAAAATGGGTCAAAAGAAGGACTTGACAGGCTCAGAAAAGTCAAAAATAGTGAGATATATTGCAGAGGGATGCAGCAGTCTTAAAATAGCCAAGCTTCTGAAGCGTGATCATCGAACAATCAAGCGTTTCATTCAAAATAGTCAACAGGGTCGCAAGAAGCGTGTGGAAAAACCAAGGCGCAAAATAACTGCCCGTGAACTGAGAAAAGTCAAGCGTGCAGCTGCCAAGATGCCACTTGCCACCAGTTTGGCCATATTTCAGAGCTGCAACATCACTGGAGTGCCCAAAAGCACAAGGTGTGCAATACTCAGAGACATGGCCAAGGTAAGAAAGGCAGAAAGTCGACCACCACTGAACAAGACACAAAAGCTGAAACGTCAAGACTGGGCCAAGAAATATCTCAAGACTGATTTTTCTAAGGTTTTATGGACTGATGAAATGAGAGTGAGTCTTGATGGGCCAGATGGATGGGCCCGTGGCTGGATTGGTAAAGGGCAGAGAGCTCCAGACCGACTCAGACGCCAGCAAGGTGGAGGTGGAGTACTGGTTTGGGCTGGTATCATCAAAGATGAGCTTGTGGGGCCTTTTCGGGTTGAGGATGGAGTCAAGCTCAACTCCCAGTCCTACTGCCAGTTTCTGGAAGACACCTTCTTCAAGCAGTGGTACAGGAAGAAGTCTGCATCCTTCAAGAAAAACATGATTTTCATGCAGGACAATGCTCCATCACACGCGTCCAAGTACTCCACAGCGTGGCTGGCAAGAAAGGGTATAAAAGAAGAAAATCTAATGATATGGCCTCCTTGTTCACCTGATCTGAACCCCATTGAGAACCTGTGGTCCATCATCAAATGTGCGATTTACAAGGAGGGAAAACAGTACACCTCTCTGAACAGTGTCTGGGAGGCTGTGGTTGCTGCTGCACGCAATGTTGATGGTGAACAGATCAAAACACTGACAGAATCCATGGATGGCAGGCTTTTGAGTGTCCTTGCAAAGAAAGGTGGCTATATTGGTCACTGATTTGTTTTTGTTTGGTTTTTGAATGTCAGAAATGTAAATTTGTGAATGTTGAGATGTTATATTGGTTTCACTGGTAAAAATAAATAATTGAAATGGGTATAAATTTGTTTTTTGTTAAGTTGCCTAATAATTATGCACAGTAATAGTCACCTGCACATACAGATATCCCCCTAAAATAGCTAAAACTAAAAACTACTTCCAAAAATATTCAGCTTTGATATTAATGAGTTTTTTGTGTTCATTGAGAACATGGTTGTTGTTTAATTATTAATGTTGTAAAATTAATCCTCAAAAATACAACTTGCCTAATAATTCTGCACTCCCTGTATATGTATGTATGTACACACATATATAATATATGTGTGTGTGTATGTATGTATGTATGTGTGTATGTATGTGTGTGTGTATGTATGTATGTATGTATATATACTATATATACTATATGTATGTATATACTGTATGTATATATATATATATATATATATAATGTATATAAATAAATATAAATGTGTACAAACCCTGGATCACAGCATAGTTTTATGAAGTTTATGATAATGATGTTCTTGGTTTTGTGTGTGCACAGGACTCCCTGAGTAAATTTGTTGGACGGACGCTGCAGGACTGTGGTGAGGACCTGCTGGTAGAGATCTCTGAGATCCTCTTTAATGAACTCGCCTTCTTCAGACTGATGCAGGATTTAGATCAGAACACCACCAAAAACAAATGCAGGACCAAGAGACGCTCGGCACACACATCTCCAAAACACTCGCCTCGCGCTGAGGTAGGCTTGAGTGATTGTGCATGTCTGTACAACTGCATGTCTGTAATGCTTCTGTGTTTAAGAAGAATAATCATTGCATTGTTTGTTTGTTTAGGAGATGAAAACACTAGAAAGAGAAAATACATTCTCGCCATCATATTTTGATGAAGACAGAGTAAGTTATAATTATTGACATTTTTAGCTTGTATATAGCGTATATATTAGCTTGCAGTCTCAATATGAAGTGGCAAGAGAAAAGTTGAGTAAAAAACAACACAACTTTCTATTGGTTTCCTTTGCTGGTTTTATACAACAAACTTAAAGTGCAACTGTTCTGCTCTTGGTGTCTTTTATTTATTTATTTATTTATTTTTAAATTGCAAACCTGAATTTTTTTGAATGTTGAAAATATACTTGCAATGTTTTTTCATCAGGATCAGGATGAGACCGAGCAGCGAGGGACGCCTCATGAGAGGGAAGAAGAAAAGGAGAAAGATGCACAAAGCAGTGAAGCATCTGAGGTGGACGAGGAGGAGGGGGAAGGGCTGCCTCTTTCTATAAGTGAGTTTATCAACCAGAAACTCGAAAAAAGCTTTTGATTTGAAATAAAGGTAACACTTTACAATAAGGTTTCATTAGTTAACTACTTTAGTTAACATGAACAAATAAATCAACAGCATTTATTAATCTTAGTTAATGTTAGGGATGGGACGTTATGAAAATTTCATATCGCGATTATAGTGACCACAATTATCACGAGTATCAATGTTTTGTTAAGACGAGTGTTCAAAAAGAACTGCACACACTGAAAACATTTCAACAAGTTTTATATTTGAAAATCAACATACAACAAATAAAACAAGGAGCTCTATGCACTTTTTTTTAAAAGCAATTTTTCCCCTGTGATGACAGCTGAATTTTAAGCAGCTATTACTCCAGCCTTCAGTGTCACATGATGCAGAAATGATTCTAATATGCTGATTTAGTGCTCAAGAAAAATGTCTTTATTTATATCAATTTTGAAAACAGATGTGCTGCTTAATGTTTTTGTAGAAACAGTTTTTTTTTTTGTCATCTGTAACTGATCAAAAGCGAGAGAAGACGTTTTACACAATTTTATGTTTCCTTCCTAAAATAAAAGTATTAAATAAAATGTTACACCTTGCACTTCCTTTTAATTGGTCACTGAAACACCATCTAGGCTCCATTTTATGCTTTCTATTCGGACTATTCAACAATACCCGTTAGTATTTGCTGGAGTTTGACCATCTTATCGCCTACAGGTTGAGACTGTTCTGTAATGTGTTTGACTTTGATAAGAATCTGTTTGACTTGTGTGTATGGTCTTTTCTTTAGGCCTGTCTAAAGCAGAGACACAGGCTCTATGCAACTATGGCAGTGGTGAAGATGAAAATGAAGTGGAAGAGATGGAGGAGTTTGAGGCTGGACCTGTTGAGGTGCAAACATCACTACAAGCCAGCATGGACAACACTAGTGAACACAGACAGGTGTGCTGGCATGCGCACGAGAGAGCAAATAATCCGACTCTGCTCAGACGAATGACAAAGACATTAATAATGCCCTTTTGTGTTGTTCCAGTGCTCTGCCTTACAAAACGAAGCTCCACAGGAAACCAAATCAGGCCTAGAAAGCTCAGAAAGCAGCCAATGTACGCCTTTCTTCTGTAATATTATATCATTAACATTTATTGAGGTTTATTGTAAAATTGAACTCATTGCGGGGTTTTTTTCTTCTTCTTCACTTTGTCTCCCATTTTCACAGTGAAAAGTATAAATTCTGAATCCAAAGACACAGTTCAGCAGCCTCCAGAAGAGGGCAGAGAGGAGGCAATAACTGGTTCAGGAGATGAAATAGAAGAGGACCATACAGTTCCTCCAGAACAGGAAATGCCTCAGAGCTCAGATACAGCCAGCCCTGATACAGACTCCCCAGTCATGATCAACACTGATGTATGTCTCACACAGCAAACATCAGATCAGCTTTTCTCATCAAGCTTAATTTATTGTTTTTTTTTAAATGACCACATTATGAGGGGGAAAAGGTATTAAGTTCCTTTGTTTTTAATATAGGAGGCTGGATCTGGAAACAATAGCCAGAGATCAGATGAGGAAGATTTTGTGAAGGTGGATGATCTCCCTCTTCAAATGTCTGTCCTGTGCGAGGTAAGAGCTTGAGGGATCTTTCTCGAATAGGGATGGACAGGATTGTGAAGTTTACAAATAAATGTGGGAAGTTATTTCCTAATATCACATTCTTTTTTGAATGTCAGTCACCTATCATGTAGTTTTTCCATGTCTTTACATTCTGAATCTAAAGTGTACGAGAGAGTGTGTTGTTTTAAAACATTTTCTTTGCTTACAGGAAGAGCTTTGTAAGAGGATCTCAGAAGAGCAGCAAAATAATAACTTGGCAGCTGAAATTCTGAATGGAAATAGAGAAGAGTTTACAGGACTGGTGGGAAATGCTCAAGTGCTCAAAGAGCCTGGTAACTATTAATTAAGATCACTTAATGATAAAGCTAATATTGAAATTCAAGTGCTTAATTACTATGATCTGCATATCAGCAGATCCTTGTGAAAGGTGAAGAAACATTCAACTCCCATAAATCGTATCTTTCTTTTTTTCTTTTCCAGAAACCATTGGAGCCCAGAGTGCATGAGAGTGATCTTTTCGATTAGTCTTACACTACAAACCATCATTCATTCAACATAACTGTATAATGAGCTTAATACCTTCAAATTCTTTGGAAACAACAGCTAAGCTACGTCTTGGTGAATTAGCCTGTCAGCATGTGTGATCTAACAGTTCAAGAGATGTTAAAGTAGTCTCTCTACACTTGTAAGTAGTTTTATTCTGATTGTTTTATGGAGAATGTAGGAGAGAATGTTTGAAAGGGGTCTGTCTTTAAGCTGTTCTGTAGTCATTTTCTGTGTTTCTCTGTAAGCCAGAACTCTCTGTAAAAACTCCTTAAGGCTACAGTTTAAGGGATGCAATACATTTTTGTGTTTCTATGTTTGGCACGGTTAGGCTTTTGTATTTCTTTCTGGGATTCCTCCAGCATTTTTCGCGAATGCAATATATAGAGGACAATAGACGTTCCTCTAATTCAGGATAAAAATTCAAGCACATTTGAGAAAAAAAAACAACCCCTATTTAAATGCATTTGACTGCACTACGGAATTTGTAATGGATAGAGCAGAATCACATATTAGCACTGATACATTGTCCTGTCCTCTCTTATTGCACTCTTTTAAATGGTTTCTCTTGCTTTTAATTTTTACCCTTTTTAAGGCACGTTGGCCATTGCTTGGGTTCTCACCCCATTTCACCTCATGTGATTCTCCAATGTTTAGATTGAGATTTAAAATAAATAAAACATTGATTTTTGCAGTGATTGCTCTCTCTGTCCCATTTGCACAAAACCTTTGGTTTTGGTTACTCAATGCAATGTCATGCACAACAAATACTGAATTTCCATGCTTTATTGACATTAGTTGTGCAAATCATTTTTGGTTGATAATTTCCCCTCCCATACATGTATTGGCTGGCACTAATTAGGGTAAATAAAGGTAACAGTAGTGTTAATTATCACAAAAAAAAAGTCACATCCACAAATTTGATTGAAAAACAAAATGCAATTCATATTTGCATATGACAAATTTTCAGTGCAAAACATCTTTAGACAACTGGTAAGTAGGCTGCTCTTGCTGTTTGACGTTTCAAAAGCAGATGTTGCAAACCTTTTAAAATCTAAGACTGATTTTTTTTTTGTATGATGTTAAAATTCGAATTGCATGCTTTTCCTCAACATAAGATCGTCCCAATAATGCAGCTTGGCCAGACGCCATCCATCACCACGGCATGCAGGGGTTAGGACAGTCACGGATATAAGATTCCAATGTTCCCTTAGACACCTCCATAAGAGTAGTGTATGTGGTCAACTGCACAGCACCATAAAGGGAAGCGTTAATGAACAATCCATAAAATGTGCTTCAAATTGATACATAAAACACTAACAGTAAGGGATGATGAACCTACTTTATTTAAGACTGGCTTGGTGGACAGGACATCATAGACTGTCTTTGTGGAGATGTGCTGAAAGAGAATAGGGTCATGAATCACTGTTATTTGGCAACCTGGATAAACATAACGATTTAGTTGTTTGCGAGGGCAAAACTCACATTCTGTGTGGTCTGGTTCATGCATTTCATAGCAGGAGTTCTCCTGTCATCCAAAAACAGAGGCTCTTTCCAGTGGTCATAGTTAGTCTCCAACACATACCACCTGCCATTCTTCACATCAAGCCTGAAATGCACAGTACAGAAGTTTATTATTACAGTTTCTAACCAAAAAAAACACACACCTACTTTTAACTGTAAAGTATGCAATGCTTACTCCAGCGGATTGATGCTGTGTGTCCTGGATCTGGTGATAATGCAGGCTTGACCCGTCTGGTTTCCTCCAAGGATGAAGTAGGCTGGAGCCAGCAGCTTAGTGTCAGACAACAGAGCCTTGGCACTTTCATAGCTGAAAAAAGAAGACAACGTCATCCAAATAATCATAATCATAAACCTAAGAGATGTCCATCTGTCTTTGCTTTTGATTCTTACTTTAGTATTGCAAACAAAATGTCGCTACTTATTTCAGTTCAGATAAAGACATGAGTCTCTTATGCTCACCAAGGCTGCATTTATTTGATGAAAAATACTGTAATATTGTGAAATGTATATAAAAAAAAAAAAGTTTCCTATTTGAAAATATTTTAAAATGTAATTAATTCCTGGTGGCAAAGCTCATTTTTCAGCAGCTATTATTCCAGTCTTCAGTGTTACATGATCCATCAAAGAACATTCTAATACGCTGATTTGAAGCTCAAATGTAATCATTACTGGTGCTCAGTTATTAATAATAGTTATTTTATTATCAATGTTGAAAAGTTTTTCCTGCTTAATATTTTTGATAATTGTTTTCAGTATTTTTTGATGAATAAAAAGTTCAAAAGAACATTGATTCAATGCATCCTTGTTGAATAATAATATTAATTTAGTTCTTCCTTTATTAAATATTAATTAGCCGAAAGTTTGAATGGTAGTGTATTCCACAAAATATTAAGCAGCAAAAACTTTTCAACATTGATAATAAAAAAATGTTTTTGAAGATCAAATCAGCATATAAAAATGATTTCTGAAGGATAATGTGACACTGAAGTTGAACTCAAAATTATTTTTAATCCCAATGATAAAATATATTTAAATAGATAACTTTCACAATATTACTGTTTTACTATATTTATCATTTAAAAAAATGCAGCCTTGGTAAGCATAAGAAAAAAATAAATATATTGGTAACACTTTAGGGTCCAATTCTCACTATTAACTAGATGCTTATTAGCATTAATATTACTAGGATAAAGCACATATTAATACCCAATACCTAAACTTAACAACTACCTTACTAAGTATTAATAAGCAGTAATTAGGAGTTTACTGAGGCAAAAGTCGTGGTTAATAGTTTGTTAGTGAGAATTGTACCCTAATCTAAAGTGTGACCATATACTGTGTATATATATTAAAATAACTAGCCAACCTAGTTGCATTCTCCAACACCGAACGAGTCAGAAAACTCATCCACATGCCGTCTCTCTTCCCCAAGATCCACTCCAGAATCCCTGTAATTCACATCACACACTTAGTCGCAATACAACTTATATACCAACGATCTGATCGAATGAAATAAGTAATTTTATGTGAAGAAAACAACTTGTGAAACCTCAAGAAATAACAAAGCTTCAACAGAATTCTGACAATGTCATATTGCTCAGCAAATATCAGGCGGGTGAATAAAAGAACAAAAGGCTTACCAACGTACCCTCCATCCAGACTGAATCGTTCATTCATAGTGAGTGTGAAAGAGCGCTACAAAAAAAAACAAAAGACAGTGAGACAAGTGACAGAAGCAATGTGATTATTGACCAACAATCCATGCTTTCACAGTTCTCCTTCCTGTTAAACTGCAGAAGCGAAACTACAAACAGCCAGAGACAAAAGGTCATTCTGGACCCTGGATTTGAATTCTTACCGCATGAATACCAGTCAGCATGCCCACATATCCTGCAAAATTGGTGGATTTGAAGACAGTCTGATTGTTCCGTCTGAAGTCGATGTTGACAATAAGTGGCTTCAGCTTCTCTGTAATGATCCATGACCTGTTCTTCAAATCCCATCTGTAAACAGAGAAGTCCAAAGAACAGTCTGGAATCTTAATGTTTTAGACTTCAATATATAAATATATATATATATAAAATTGAGGAAGTAGGTCAACAAGGCAATGACACTAAACTCACCCCATGAAAAGTCCAAAGTCCAGGTTCCTTGCATGGATGAGATTGCCTAGAGTTAAAACAAATTAATCTTTCATATATGGCACAACTTTATATCAAATACTCTGATATTAGACATTACTGTTCAAAAGTTTGGGGTCTGTAAGATTTTGATTATCGGTAAGATGAGGTTTTTGAA
This sequence comes from Romanogobio albipinnatus, assembly GCA_023566225.1. Lineage (NCBI taxonomy): Eukaryota > Metazoa > Chordata > Actinopteri > Cypriniformes > Gobionidae > Romanogobio > Romanogobio albipinnatus. The sequence goes on from CM042241.1 coordinate 23,350,964, forward strand.
AGAACTCTCATTTTCATACCAGGGCTGTATTTATTTGATCAGAAATAATGTAAAACAGTATTATTGAGAAATATTATTATAATTTAGAAGAACTCTATTTTAATTCTATTTATATTAAATAGTGCTGTCAAACCGGTTAATCGCATCCAAAATAAAAGTTTGTTTACATAATATGTGTGTGTGTACTGTGTATAATTATTATGTATATATAATTACACATGCATGTATACATTTATTATTATATTTATATATAAATATACACTACCAGTCAAAAGTTTGGAAACTGTACTATTTTGAATGTTTTTGAAAGAAATCTCTTAAAGTTTAAAAAATACTTTTTTTGGATGCGTCGTGATTAATTGATTTGACAGATTTATTCCTGTGACGCAAAGCTGAATTTTCAGCATCACTACTCCAGTCTTCAGTGTCACATGATCCTTCAGAAATCATTCCAATATGATTTGCTGCTCAAGAAACATTTCTTATTATTATCGATGTTAAAAAAAGTTGTGCTGCTTCATTTTTCTCTCTCAAGATACTTTGATGAATAGAAAGTTCAAAAGAACAGCATTTTTTTAATTAATTTTTAAATCTTACTGTCCTGAACCTTTTGAATGGTAGTGTATGTCATATAATGCATATCTGAAATGCTATAACACAGACAAAAATAATAGAATAGTCTCTCAAACAATGTTATCTGGGATGATATCCTCACCATTGACGTCCTCTGCAATCAGAGAAGTGCATACGGTGAACACCTCATAAAATATGTTGAAGAGCACCACCTCACCTGCGTTACAGAGAACAGTTGATGGTGTGAGTTGATGCTTTACGCTTTATTTAACAGTGTGAAACACAATGGTTTTGATGCATTTCATACCCAAAGGAACACCAGACACTGATGCTATTCCTCTGATCTCCTCATTAAACGGGTAAGGCAGGGTGTCCACCATCAAGGGCTGGGGACAAACACATCAGTCCTATCAGCTATTACAGCTTATACCACAGGGCCGTTGAATGCTTGAATCTGATTGTCTGATCAACGTTCTGAGGTGTGCAATTATTTTCTGGGAGATGCACAGCGAACGTAGTTCCAGCCAGCTCTCTTGACCGCATTACAGTTACATATCACTTCGCATAGTTAACTGTAATAACGGACATTACAGGACTAAAACACAACAACATGACAGACGATTTTCCTAAAGTAAATCTTAATATTTACGGTGAATATAAAACGTTCAACAACTGGGCGGCAGCAGTATTAGACAGTCCAGATGAAAACCAACAGACGGAAGCGGACATCAAAGGCAAGCTTTTCTGTCTCATTACTGAAATCACACATGCTCGCACACACACTACAGTTTGCACAAAAAGGTGTCAGCGCTGTCCTGACGATTTGATCAGTTAGCCCATAAAGTGGAGCAACTTAAAGGCTACACGTGACATTTTTTCACTAGCGAGGTAATAACAGCGCTGTTTAGAGACGCACAGAGGTAGCCTAATTCACACAAGCACTCTCACTCTCTCTCTCTCTCTCTCTCTCTCTCTTTCTAATAACTTCATTAATAACTGCAGTAGAATGCTATCAACGGCTCAAGCCTTCGTTACCAGCTTTAAAATGATGTTTCGGAACTAGCAAAAGAGCCGTTGGATGAGATGCGGAAGAAATAGTCCTACTCACAATAGCGATTTAAGTACAAAAACCGGACGAATCCCTTTAAATATATCTTCGGATCGATGTCTTGAGGTGTGGTAACCGTAGTATAAGCGAATAATTGACTCGTGACCGCATCACCACCTCGGGTGTGCATTATTATTCTAATAATTGAACGGCCCGTCGTCAATTATTCCTTACTTAAAGGAACACGGCGACTTTTTGGGACTATTCACCGTATCTCCCAGACTTAGATAAGTCCATACATCCCATTCTCATCTCCGTGCGTGCCATAACTCAGCTTGACGCACCCACCGCTAGCTTAGCACAAAGACTGGAGGTAAATGGCTCCAGCTAGCCTACCGCTCAAAAAGTGACAAAATAACGCCAACATTTTCCTTTTTTCATGCTGTGATGTGTGTAGTTACATCGTGTACTAAGAAAAAATTGCGATTTTCTAGACCGAAATGGCTAGGAACTATTCTCTCATTCCTGTGTAATGTTCAAGGAACTTTGCTGCCGTACCATTGGTGCAGCGGCGCGATGATACTACACAGCGCCTGAAAATAGTCCCCAGCACACTCTCTGTGCAAGCAGGTTGTCAAGTTAGCCTATTTTCAGGCGCTGTGTAATATCCTTTTCCGTCGGTCTTAGTACACAATGTAACTATACACATCACAACATGTAAATAGGCAAATGTTGGCATTCTTTTGTCACTTATTGAGCAGTAGGTTAGCTGGAGCCATTTACCTCCAGTCTTTGTGCTAAGCTAGGCTAGCGGTGGGTGCGTCAGACAGAGTTATGGCACGCAGGGAGATGAGAATAGGATGTATGGCCTTATCTAACTCTGGGGGATACGGTGAATAAGCTAAAGTCCCAAAAAGTTGGCGTGTTCCTTTAAATCCTGAATGTAGGTGATCTGTGACAGGTATGTAGGTCAGTATGTCAGCCAGATATGAGATTTGAGAGTGTTGTATACTTCAATAAATGATGGTTTAGCATCATACGAACAAAGTGATATGTTAGACTGCGAGAATCTTTAACAACTCACCAAATCTTTGTCTACTAGGTCGATGAGCTTCCCGCTGGGAACGAAGGCATCTGCTAAATCTCTGATAGCCTGAATCATGCTCGCCAGCTAAAAGAAAATCACATGAGCTCTTGAAAACATCTGAGTAATGGTCACTGAGAGTTGCTCAAGAACACATCAGCCCTGATCAGCAGATCATCTCTTTTTAGTTTACTTTTGGGTTTCACTTCACTTTTGGTTCACAGTTAGGCCTGTCACATTTATTAATGATTAATAATCAGACTGTGGTTCTTTGACCTGATCACAATTATTTGAGACAACTGCAATAATTGTGGAATACATGTCACATTTAGCCAACCAAATAAGGTCAATTTAAGAGCTTATAGAAATGCCGTTAAATGTGTGATATAGTTTGTGGGAGAAGCAGGGAGTCATAATCTGGAGGAGAGTAAATAATAAAGAATATATAAAAAACACTGTTATAAAGTACACAACAATCTTCATTTGAAATGAAGGTGTGTGGATTTAATCAGACTGCATTATAATATATTATGAATATTATTCATTTTCACAGCATTAAAGTTAATAATATGGGCCAATTTTAATATAATTTTATTATATATAGAGTAAAAATGTCATATTAGACTTACACTGTAAGTGACGAACAAAACACAATTATTTAATCACAATAATTTGTATGACAATTAATCGTCAGTACAAAATTCATGATCGTGACAGGCCTATTCACAGTTCACAATACAAAAATCAGAAGAGATGATCTGACATCTGAAATCTAACACGGCCACTATCGATCAAATGAATTCATCAGTCATGGCAAAACATTTGGTTAGGCAATGCCTTTGTTGCTGTAAGTAGATTCAACTATAGAGCACTGAAACAGTGATGGTATGAACTCACATCCTTCTTTTTGTCTGTAATAACGTCTGTCCATCTTTTGCTTGGTGGTAAGTCCAGATCAACAGTATACCAGGACACATCACCTTTAAATCTAGAAGATACAGATTCAATTACAGATCATCTTATTCTCTCCCTTCAACACAACTAACAATTTCAAAATTATATTTTAAAGCATTCTTATTAAGAAAAGTTTTCTTTGATTTATAGATGTACTATAAAAACTTTCTTTCCAGTAGTAAAACAGACTAAAGCTGCATGTTTTTCTTCTTCTTTTTGGTCCAAGAAAACTATTTGTACTCAAATATTACATATGAAAAAAATAATAATAATAAAGTAATGTGACCAAAATGACATATTAAGTAATTGCTTAACAATGCAATTTCTGTTGTTACAAAACACCTGACTTGGTTTCACTTCTTTAAAATTAAACTATACTTTTTCTAAAGACATTGTTTTAAAAATAAATGTAAAAATATATTTGTACATTAATGAAATCACTTTAATATTTACTATTATGTTTCTTGTGTTACTCGGTTAATTCTTACTGTTTGTCTTGAATAATTTTGTTACATGCAATTGTTGTATACTTGCACTGATTTAAGTTTTGGAATAACATATTTTTTATACTCTGACAGAAGTGTTTGGAGATTGTATAATCCATAATTTCAGTTGTCATACTCACGTTGGGCCGTTTGGAGGATACATGCCACTTCTGCATTCTTCTGTGTACTGAAACATGAACACCAGTCATTTAGCACATATTTACTGTAAACTGGTGTTGTTTCCAACAGCCTTAATTAGGTCATTTAAGTTATAAAACAGTCCAATGGCGAGTAAACACAAGACGGCAGTCCTGCTATTATTGTAACTTACAATGAAACAAATCCGAAATTGATATGAAGATAGTATTGTCATAAACAAACATGTTTTCATCCAGATTAACAACGACCTTAGATGGTGACTTACCGGTGGTATATATTGCGCATACAAGCACATAAACACAAAAGAGAGAATAAAACAGCAGACGTTTAATTTGACGATCATGATGAGACGCGCGCAGTCTTCAGACTTCAGAAGCGTCTGTGAACACGGAAGTGCTGATGAGATGATTCTCGTGACAAACCCAGTAGACACTGGGGGAGTTACCATAACAATGAGTTACAAAATAAAAGATGACTTAACACTTTCTGTCTTTGGGGTTGTCTGTGCTTTATTTTACTGACCTGAAGCACAAGTCTGTCCTTAAATAATTAGGCTTGTAATGAGTAACTATAACCGCAGAACAATAATGTATTTGACCTCTCCCGTCCCGAGACAAACAGGTCAAATCGACTGCATAAACAAATAGGCGAATGTACTGCGCCATCTAACGGTTGTAGAGGGAAGTGCAACAACAAAGCAGTGCGTTTGATAAATTACATTTGACTATATATATGGGTGTTTGGGTTATATAAAATTTGTCGTATGATGCTTTATATACCTATATCCACAGTGCCATTACACACCTTGACAAAAAATATAATTACTGAATAATGGGATTTGATATAATATTATGAAGCATTCATAGCTCAAAACACCATTTTTGTTAATGTCCCATACCTGTGGTCTCAATGTTGAGATACATAAAATAAGCTATTTTAATTACAATTTGACATTATTTCAAATGGAATTGTTTAATATACAGATTCATGTACAGCATCTTAAAATTATTTGTATTATTTACTGATCATTTTTTTATGATTTTTAAAAATAAAAGTGCCTGTCCCACACTTTTGAGTCCTTACTGCAACAATAAAAAAAAATTTTATTAAGACATTTTATCAAACACAAACAAGTCTAGTTTCTATGGAAACAGAAATGATCACTTGAGAAACATTGCTGACAGACTGGGCCACCACACTACCTCACTCACAAGATACCAAAAAAATGAGGTAAACATCTTTTCTGCTCTAATATTTACTGTGCGTCCCTAACATTCAGCTTAATAATTGTGTATTTTGAACTACATTTTGGAAATAAATGTATACTACTGTTGAATTCATGTATATTAAGATGCTAAGAGTAAAAACTAATGTAGTAGGCCTTGCTAGCTGCCAATTAGCTAAAATATCAGCAAAAATGTAATTACCGCAACATGTCTTTACTGCAGTAAATTTAGGTGTTGCGGTAAAGACCTTGTGTCGCACGTACAGACAAATTCAAGGTTTACTGTATATTAAATTACAAATATTCAGTATATTATTAGTACTGAAGTATATGTGTGTGTGTATATATATATAAATATATTGTTTTTGATTTCGTGGCACTTTAACATTGTCCTTACCGACACAAGATGTCATTACCGCAGCACTGCTCTATTTCTTTTTTTTCTCACATGACACTTTAACACATTAACACTTAAGTTGAGATGATTTACACATTGAAATTGCAACATATGTCATAAAAAGTTAAATGTTATATTTTGTGTGTATGGAAACAATTGACATCTAAGGTTACTTTAAAAATTTACATGGCATGGAAAATAAAACATGAAATTCCCTATTTTGTATATTATTATTTTTTATATCAGTATTTACAAAACTGCATCAAATTTGAAAAAGCTATTTAAATATATTAAATTTTTATAGAAATTATTAAAGAAAAATGTACAAAATGACCGTTATTGTAACGTTGCGGTAAGGACACTTTTTAAGAAGATGACCTGAAAAACATAAAAAATAAACATGTTCCACATTAAAATCTTAACGACTACATTCCATTTAGTGTAATTTTTGTATGTATTACAGACTGTGATTTTTTAAATTTAAAATTTAAATTCATAGAGGTTGTTTTTTTAAAAATTGGGATAGTTAAAAGTGCTCGTAGTTGCAGGAACCCCCATATATAGCGCTTTACACTCACCTAAAGGATTATTAGGAACACCTGTTCAATTTCTCATTAATGCAATTATCTAATCAACCAATCACATGGCAGTTGCTTCAATGCATTTAGGGGTGTGGTCCTGGTCAAGACAATCTCCTGAACTCCAAACTGAATGTCAGAATGGGAAAGAAAGGTGATTTAAGCAATTTTGAGTGTGGCATGGTTGTTGGTGCCAGACGGGCCGGTATTTCACAATCTGCCCAGTTACTGGGATTTTCACGCACAACCATTTCTAGGCTTTACAAAGAATGGTGTGAAAAGGGAATAACATCCAGTGCGCCATGCAGTAGTCCTGTGGCTGTGGGCGAAAATGCCTTGTTGATGCTAGAGGTCAGAGGAGAATGGGCCGACTGATTCAAGCTGATAGAAGAGCAACTTTGACTGAAATAACCACTCGTTACAACCGAGGTATGCAGCAAAGCATTTGTTAAGCCACAACACGCACAACCTTGAGGCGGATGGGCTACAACAGCAGAAGACCCCACCGGGTACCACTTATCTCCACTACAAATAGGAAAAAGAGGCTACATTTTGTACGAGCTCACCAAAATTGGACAGTTGAAGACTGGAAAAATGTTGCTTGGTCTGATGAGTCTCGATTTCTGTTGAGACATTCAGATGGTAGAGTCAGAATTTGGCGTAAACAGAATGAGAACATGGATCCATCATGCCTTGTTACCACTGTGCAGGCTGGTGGTGGTGGTGTAATGGTGTGGGGGATGTTTTCTTGGCACACTTTAGCCCCCTTAGTGCCAATTGGGCATCGTTTAAATGCCACGGCCTACCTGAGCATTGTTTCTGACCATGTCCATCCCTTTATGACCACCATGTACCCATCCTCTGATGGCTACTTCCAGCAGGATAATGCACCATGTCACAAAGCTCGAATCATTTCAAATTGGTTTCTTGAACATGACAATGAGTTCACTGTACTAAAATGGCCCCCACAGTCACCAGATCTCAACCCAATAGAGCATCTTTGGGATGTGGTGGAACGGGAGCTTCGTGCCCTGGATGTGCATCCCACAAATCTCCATCAACTGCAAGATGCTATCCTATCAATATGGGCCAACATTTCTAAAGAATGCTTTCAGCACCTTGTTGAATCAATGCCACGTAGAATTAAGGCAGTTCTGAAGGCGAAAGGGGGTCAAACACAGTATTAGTATGGTGTTCCTAATAATCCTTTAGGTGAGTGTATCTCATATTATTTCAAATGTGACTGCAATGACCTTGCAGTGGACGTTCAAAAAAAAGCTCAATACAATAATAACATGCTTCTGCCCGGTTTCAGACAGTTTAAACTAGTCCCAGACTAAAATGCATGTTTGAGCTGTTTTAACTGAAAGCAACTTGCACTGACCTATCTTAACATATGTCAGTGCCATTGTTTTATCTCAAAATATACCAGTAATGTTTTTTTTTCTTCCTAATTCACGTTTATGACTTAAATGTCTTTATTTAACCAAGGCCTAGTCTGTGAAACCAGGGCTATATTCTATAAAATAATATTCTCAATTATCAAAACCCTACAAAAATCACACCACATCAACACTGACGACTTCAGTCGTAAACTTTCTCAAATTTATTTTTTCATTCTATTTACTGTGAAAATTGTATTTATATTATATAAAATACTGTATGAATGTGATTAAACAACAGATTTTTAGTTTACAATCTATTTAATTTGGGAAAGGAATCACAATTACAGTTCAATATTACACAAAATACAACAACTCTCAGGGGGGAGCAGGGTATTTTCTTTTGAATAGTTTATTATAAAAATGGCAGATTTCATGACAATGACAAAATAAAAAACTAAACATTTTCTTCTGGTTTCACTTGCAGTATCTGTCAGCCTTCATCTTTGCTCTCCTAAAAAAACCACAAAAAACAAAGAACATTATTAATCATGTAGAAAATGTTAGCATACTCACAATGTTTCATACATCACCATCAATAATAAATCATCCAATAGGGTGTATCAACATGCCACCTTCTCTTCCGTCTAAGGATGAGCTAAATTAGCAGGCTAGGCTACATTCATTTATTATTCAGTGCAAGGTTTTTCCTCCTGAAGCTGTAAAGTCAGAGGTCTTACCTGTCCAGCAGCGCCTCATGGAATTTTCCATCTGTTCTAGCTTTTTTCAGAGAACTTCCGTCTTCCTCGTTCACCCTCAGCTTCCGATCCTGAAAACTCTGGAACTTCTTCCTGTAGGCAAACAGTCACATAAATATTTACTGTACCGAATGCTCGATAAACAGCAGAGCTTCTGAATACTTCCTGAAGGTAATAAACAGGCCTGTCACGATCATGAATTTTGTGCTGAGGTTTGACTGCCATAAAAATGCGATTAACACTTTAATTTTAGTTTGTTTATGTCACAGTGTAATTGTATAAAATACAATAAAATTATAATAAAAAAGGTCACCATGATTTACTTTGATTCTGTGAAAATGAATATGTATATAATTAATATAATACACCGATCAGGCATAACACAAACAGCCCTGAGCTGTTGAGGCATGGACTACACTAGACCCCTAAAGGTGTGCTGTACTGTGGTATCTGGCACCAAGATGTTACCAGCAGATCCTTTATGTCCTGTAGTTGCGAGGTGACTTTCTTGGTCCAGTTATGATGCTCACATGCCAGGGGTCAGCACGGGCATCCTGACTGGTCTGCGGCTATGCAGCCCCATACGCAACAAACTGTGATGCACTGTGTATTCTGACTCCTTTCTATCAGAACCAGCATTAACTTCTTGAGCAATTTGAGCTACAGTAGCTCGCCTGTTTGATCGGACCACACGGGCCAGCCTTCGCTCGCCACGTGCATCAATGAGCCTTGGCCGCCCATGTTCACCACTGTTTCTTCCCTGGTCCACTTTTGATATATACTGACCACTGCAGCCTGGGAACACCTAACCCGATCTGCAGTTTTGGAGATGCTCTGACCCAGTCATCTAGCCATCACAATTTGGCCCTTGTCAAACTCGCCCGAACTTTGCATTTTTACTGCGTTCAACCCATCAACTTTGTGGACAAAATGTTTACTTGCTGCCTAATATATCCCACCCACTAGCAGGTGCCGGGATGAAGACATAATCAGCGTTATTCAATTCACTTCATGTTATGCCTGATCGGTGTATATTACAATATAATAAATACAATGCAGTGCAGTCTATACAATGCAGTCTGAACCTTCATTTTGTATAAAGGAAGACTTGATGTACTTTAGTTTACAACAGTGTTTGTTTATATTCTTTGGAAAATTACATTTAAACTGCACAATCATTGCAGTTACCTCAAATAACTGTGATCATATAGAATAACCTCTATTAGACAATTAACCAATAATCGTGACAGGCCAAGTAATAAATACAAGTACTCACACATAGTTGACCTCGCAGTTCTTGACATTACCCCGGTCTTCCTCTGCAATATCGTCTTTTCTCTTCACTTCTCTTTCTGTGGATGAACGGATCTGTGGAGGACAGATAAGCATGAAAAATTATGTTAATCTTTATTCCAGGAAAAAGTGAAGTGTAATTTAATAGCAATAGTCTTGTGTTGAGATAAAATACATTGTCTGTAAATCATTCTGTCCTTCAGATAACAACAACAAAAATCCCTTAAACAATTCATCTTGGTGTTGACTGAGTTCAGGAGAGATTCACCTTGATCATCTCCTCATCCCCAGCTGTCTTGTTTTTGGCCACTATGTCTCCACTCTCACTGTATGAGATGAAAGAACTGTTTGCAGCAAGCAATGCCAATTTACCCTAATGAAAACAAGAACAAATGGTGAATTCAAAACTTTTTAGCCAATTGTACCAAAATTATTTTCATTATGACTGGTGATTCAATGACTGCCAGATTCACTCACATCCTGAAACACTGGTTCCCACTGTTCTCTCGAGCCGATGGCATCTGATCGTCCAATCACAACACCGTCTGAGCTTATACCTAAATACTTTCCATAGCCTGACTTCAGTGCTACCCTAGAAACCAGCAAAACAGATAAGAAAAGTTAGTTATATGATCGATTCAAAAATAATTGAATTACTTATAGAATACATGACACTTATGATTATACACTTAAAGGTGCTGTTAGTATTTGCAGTCTTTTTACCTGGATTCTGAGAGTCTAATGGCAGTGAACTGCTCAGGAGGATCTGGACCTTCATCCTCTGTTGACATAAGACATATGTATTTTTAAACTTGTATACTCTACCATTCAAATGTTTGGAGTTGGTTCAAAAAAATAAAAATTGGCATCAGAAACATTGTTTTTGAAAAGAAGTTTCTTACGAATACAGAGGCTCCACTTATTTGATCAAAAATACAGTGAAAAGTAATATATAGTGAAATAGTATTCCAATTATTATTACAAATAAACTTCTATACTGGTAAACAAACTTTTTTCCCCCTGCGCATACCCATTTGATGTCATGGAAATGATTCAGTTATAATTCAGACATTTAGGGTCAGCAATATCAAATTGCACGGATTGATCCAACTATTGACCCAGAGTGTCACATAGGGCCGCAACGACGGGTCGACGTCATCGATGACTTTGACTACAAAAATACGTCGACATGTGTGAAATACGTCGACGCGTCACATTATTTATGCTCTAGAATTGAACAGATCAAGAATAATGGCGGCTTCTGCTCCCGGGCATAGTGAAAATTATAATTTATCATATAAAGCCAGACCCCGACATTCAAAAGTGTGGGAGTACTTTAAACAGCAGCCGAATAAAACTGTGCTTTGTTCGCTCTGTAACGCCGTTTTCACACTGCACGCGGTGGCAGAGCAGAAGCTGTGCGCGTGGAGAGCGGTAGCCACGCGCGCCCGTTGGGCTTTCACACTGCCAGTGTTCGTCTCGCGCAGCTGAACCGTGGCGTGTATTGCAAATACAGACGAATATTGTCCATTCAGTCACATTTTCTGGTGTTCTTCTCTGACCCCAGTACGTCTAGTGCTTTTATTTATTATGGGCAGCATATATCTGCTGCAAAAATGCGACCGGGTTCCCCTCTGTCCCAAACACATGCATATATCACATGCTGTATATAGGTAGTTTACATGATTAAAGTAACATTAAAGTTAAGATATGCCTCTAGTTTTAATCATTTAAATGTGTCTGAAGTCTCACTTCAGGCAGCTTTAGTCGTTGTTTATGCACATGTTTATCTTCAAAATAGACGACTAGTTATACATTAACACTATGCTGAAAGCTCCTGTATGTGAACCTTTTGCAGATAAATACAAGTGCATTTTCGTTTACTATTGACAAATCAATAAGTAAATCATACTCAACTACTATAGTAAACAACAAATCCTAATTAGGCCTACTCTGTATACATTTTATGATGAATAGTAGCATTAGTTATACATAATGTTTAAAATGCTTCGTGTTCATATATTTCATTATAAAATGGCTTAAGTACACTACCCTTCCTGAAATACAATTAATAGTCATAATTCATTGATTTCATGTTAAAATAATATACAAATTCACTACCCTCTTTGAAATACAATAATCAATCAAACAGAATCATCAGATTAATCTGAAAAAATAATCGTTAGATTAGTCGACAGAAAAAATAATAATTAGTTGCAGCTCTAGTGTCACACAATAGTTGGATCAATCCGTGCGATTTGTGACACCTAGCCACACGAATATATATGTTTTGGACCTGTCCAGCTCTTTCTTCATTTTGAGGGTCAGTATTCAATTCTCTCTCAGCCATTACATCTATAGACATACCACCATCACCTATCACTGGCCTTTTTTGGGTGTTGCCCGCTGGGTATTCGCTTCCCACTTTTGTTGCCTTTCTTACACTGATTGCTAGACGTGTGATTTTATTAAACTAGAAAAGCCCTCAGCCTCCATCTCACACATACTGGATGAAGGATGCCCTGTACTTCATGAAACTAGAGAAGATTAGACATTCTTTAAAGGGGCCAACAGTACTTTTATTAACATTTGGAAGCCCTTCCTTGCATATGTTAAGACTCTCCAGCTATACATTTATAATATAAAATATATATTATTTTTTCTCCAGTTTATTGTTATCTGTACTGTAACCATCACTATCAAATGTCTTCCTTTTGTATCTTTTTTGATTTTTGTTTTGTTTGTAAAATGTTTAAAAAAAAGAAAAGAAAAGTAATATCAAAAATAATCCATGATAGTGAATTTATGACTATAAATCTCTCAATATTTATTTCCTCTTTTTTAATGTAGGTCAGAATAGAGAAAGATGACAAATTTGTCAACCCACCCTCGGCGGTTTTCTTTGTGTTATATATTAAAGTATAGTGTTATAAAAGGTACATACACAATATTGCCAAAAGTATTGGGACACCCCTCCAAATTATTTAATTCAGGTGTTCCAATCACTTCCATCCTGACCTCAACCCGACAGAACACCTTTGGGATGAATTAGAGCGGAGACTTCAAGGCCTTCTTGTCCAACATCAGTGCCTGACCTTACAAATGCGCTTCTAGAAGAATGATCAAAAATTCCCATAAACACACTCCTAAACCTTGTGGAAAGCCTTCCCAGAAGAGTTGAAGCTGTTAAAGCTGTTAATTTAATGCATCCTTGCTGAATAAAGGTATTCAATTCCTTCAGTAATCTTACTGACCCCAAATGTCTCAATTATAACTGAATACTTTTCATGGCAATACATTTTTCATGGCTAAATATTGAGAATAACAGAACTCAAAAGATTTGCTATAAGAATATCAAATACAGAGAAAAAAAAGGCCTTTATCTATAAACTACTTGACAATAATTTATCATACTGAGTCTTGCAGTATTTTAATAGTAAATTTTTCTTCAACCATGAATGCCTGAACAAAAGAGTAAACCCGAAAGCTGATATTATTCTATTCCACCTGCTGTGGATAAACTCATGAATTATCTAAGATATTGAATACTGCAAGAGCGTTCCAGTGATATGCTCAAAAAGTTACGGGATTGTGTGTGTGTGTGTGTGTGTGCGCATCTACCACATTTCTTTTCTGAAGAGATGTGGTAATCATACAGATGCATTGGTCATGAAGTGGGTGTCAACAACAGTAACAGTCATTCATTTCTAATTTCAGGTCTCAACCACTAAATTAAATTGACTTTAGGGAGCGTGCACAAATTCAATGGTGCTTCCAGACTAATGTAGAGACTGATCCTTGCAGCCAACGGTCAGCAAAAAGCAGAAAATGAAGCTGGAAAGAAAACAATCGTAAACAACTCCTTCTGGTGACTGAACTATGAAATTGCTGTGCTTTGCACGAATGGCTTCGGTAATAGCAACTGACGATCCCTAACATTATTCAGGTTTTTAAATCCCTCCATACTGAGAGTAACAGAAAAAAACAGCAGCACCTAGCCATCTCTACTTTTGAGACGCATTTGTTCCGCACTATTAGAGGGACCTTTTCAATTTAAAGGCAAAATAATAGTGCTGTATAATTGCACAGAAAGAATTGCTTGTTGCTTGAAAATACTGCAAACATATCTTGTAAAGTGTATTTTAAAACAGCCTTAAAGGCACGATATGATGGATTAAAATAAAACAATGTTATATATTTTGTTGACTATTTTGTGTACTTACATTATCCCAAATGTTTCGAACAATGTTTAAATCCAGAGAAATCAGCTATTAAACCAGTGTAACGTCGCCTGTCAATGATGTCATATCCACGTTACCCTCGATTTCCGTAGAAACCATTGAAACACCAAAGACGCTTTAATATGTTATGCGCTTTATTAGACAGGTGAGCAACTGTTTGGATACATTCATCGACAGAAAACTAATCATTGTTATATAGTTCAACACGGTTAGTCTTATTATTTGAATCTATTGTTTTCTTAATTTACCGTGAGTACCATGTTTGTACCATGCCTTAGAGACAATGCTTTTTTGTGAAGTAGCCAACACAGCAAACTCTGAAAGAGCTTTATTTTTAGTAACAGTAATACAATTAAAATTAATTAGTTAATACAATTAATTGCATTCCATTTAGGAACACAAGTCATCCAGCTTTTATTAATATGAAATTCGAACATGGGTCTCATACCAGCCACTGAGTTAGTAACGTTAACAACATTCAACACACTCAAATGTATTTTATTGTGATTGTTTTGACCAAGTAAAACAGCGCTGTGTCACCCCACAATTAATTTATTTTCAAATAAAGTGACCTGTGAGTATAAATAGACCCTTTTCACAGACTGTGATAATGCGTTTTAACGGTCATCAATATGCAAATCCTGCAATGATTTTGTATTTTCATTATATAATATATATAAACACACACGCACGCACGCGTGGTGACTGTGGGGGCCATTTTAGTACAGTGAACTCATTGTCATGTTCAAGAAACAAATTTGAAATGATTCGAGCTTTGTGACATGGTGCATTATCCTGCTGGAAGTAGCCATCAGAGGATGGGTACATGTCGGTCATAAAGGGATGGACATGGTCAGAAACAATGCTCAGGTAGGCATTTAAACGATGCCCAATTGGCACTAAGGGGCCTAAAGTGTGCCAAGAAAACATCCCCCACACCATTACACCACCACCACCGGCCTGCACAGTGGTAACAAGGCATGATGGATCCATGTTCTCATTCTGTTTACGCCAAATTCTGACTCTACCATCTGAATGTCTCAACAGAAATCGAGACTCATCAGACCAGGCAACATTTTTCCAGTCTTCAACTGTCCAATTTTGGTGAGCTCGTGCAAAATGTAGCCTCTTTTTCCTATTTGTAGTGGAGATGAGTGGTACCCGGTGGGGTCTTCTGCTGTTATAGCCCATCCGCCTCAAGGTTGTGCGTGTTGTGGCTTAACAAATGCTTTGCTGCATAACTCGGTTGTAACGAGACTTAGTATTTCAGTCAAAGTTGCTCT
The DNA here is from genome assembly GCA_023566225.1 of Romanogobio albipinnatus. NCBI lineage: Eukaryota > Metazoa > Chordata > Actinopteri > Cypriniformes > Gobionidae > Romanogobio > Romanogobio albipinnatus. The sequence continues at coordinate 23,366,424 of CM042241.1, forward strand.
TCTATCAGCTTGAATCAGTCGGCCCATTCTCCTCTGACCTCTAGCATCAACAAGGCATTTTTGCCCACAGGACTCCCGCATGGCGCACTGGATGTTATTCCCTTTTCACACCATTCTTTGTAAAGCCTAGAAATGGTTGTGCGTGAAAATCATTCCATTTGATGATGGACCACAGGTTCTCAATGGGGTTCAGATCAGGTGAACAAGGAGGCCATATCATTAGATTTTCTTCTTTTATACCCTTTCTTGGCCCATCAAGACTCACTCTCATTTCATCAGTCCATAAAACCTTAGAAAAATCAGTCTTGAGATATTTCTTGGCCCAGGCTTGACGTTTCAGCTTGTGTGTCTTGTTCAGTGGTGGTCGACTTTCTGCCTTTCTTACCTTGGCCATGTCTCTGAGTATTGCACACCTTGTGCTTTTAGGCACTCCAGTGATGTTGCAGCTCTGAAATATGGCCAAACTGGTGGCAAGTGGCATCTTGGCAACTGCACGCTTGACTTTTCTCAGTTCACGGGCAGTTATTTTGCGCCTTGGTTTTTCCACACGCTTCTTGCGACCCTGTTGACTATTTTGAATGAAACGCTTGATTGTTCGATGATCACGCTTCAGAAGCTTGGCTATTTTAAGACTGCTGCATCCCTCTGCAATATATCTCACTATTTTTGACTTTTCTGAGCCTGTCAAGTCCTTCTTTTGACCCATTTTGCCAAAGGAAAGGAAGTTGCCTAATAATTATGCACACCTGATATAGGGTGTTGATGTCATTAGACCACACCCCTTCTCATTACAGAGATGCACATCACCTAATATGCTTAATTGGTAGTAGGCTTTCCAGCCTATACAGCTTGGAGTAAGACAACATGCATAACGAGGATGATGTGGTCAAAATACTAATTTGCCTAATAATTCTGCACTCCCTATATATATATATATATATATATATATATATATATATATATATATATATATATATATATATATATATATATATATATATATATATATATATATATATATATATATATATATATATATATATATATATATATATATATATATAAATATGCACATTTATAACACTAATACTTATGTATTACTTATATGCATTTTATTAGTTTTGCATCAAATTACAAAAACAAGTTACAGCTGCTGTGAGGGTGTTTCTAATACAGCGTCTATGGGAGTGATGGTAAAAATTAACATATTTCTCTCTTTTGACTGCCGATATCAATCTAACTGTATTTTTTCCCTCTTTTTGAAGTTGTGAAAGCACTATTGTGGCATTTTTTCTTTTGCTACTTGAGCAAATGGGCACAAAAAATATTTAATGTATTCATAGCTATAAAATTTAACCCAACTGACTTCCGCTCTGAGAAACCCGGAAATGTGAAAAGGGTCTATTCAGTATATGCGGCTATTTCATTAAAATTAAATAAAAAAATGTGAATTTAAGTGATCAAACATAACTGTAACAAAGTTCAAATTCAGGGATGAAGGAGGCGGACATTAAACAGATGTATTCATAACTTTAAATCATAAAATATACTTTAAACAACAAAGCGGAAGGAGCGACAGCGGCCAACTGCACCATATAAGCATAATGAAAACAGCAACATAAAATGTCCCGGGCTCTCTGCCTTGCCCTGCTACATACCACAGTAACGTTAATAATGTTTTTTATTATGATATATGTAATTATCAGCTTTTTAAAATAACTACACATTATAACATTTTAATTAAAACAATTGCATGTTAATAATTTTAAATATATAAACTAATATAGCTGCAAAACATAAGCTAGTAAATCATAAAGAGGAACAAAAAAACATATTACAAGTAATGAACAAAGAGTGCTTTCAGTATTTAAGAGCGTCTGAACTGTGAGTGATTTTTCTCTCTCAGCTTTACTGTTGTTTGATTATTAATGATGACATCATCATAGACAGCGGGAGACCTGCATTCATGCACAGATCTCTTTTGAAATATAAGATGTTTTTGCCCTGTCTGTTTAATTCATTAAGACATTACTGATGGTGTTTACATTAAAAGTATTTACATAAAAGCATTTTGAGACGCGAACAGACGTGTGCTCGCGAGCACTCTTCACAAAGCGCTGCGTGAGCATTTGAAATGGAAAGCCTTCTGTCAGCAAGTTTCTTATCTTTAATATACAAGCACACTGCATTCCTAACGACATGACCTTCGTTGAGCATTTGTAAGAAAAATACCGGCGGGCGAGAACACACACTGTAAGCGTAACATCAAGCAAAGTTTCTCACAGCGCATATCCCGTGCAAAGAAGCCTGCGAATGCCATTGCAATTCGCGCCGTCAACCTTTCGGAACGTTATGAAATATTATTTTATGGGTCGTGTGTGTGTGTGTGTATGAGTGAGTGAGTGAGTGAGTGAAAATGGAAGCAATCAGAATACGGGTGTTTCTAAAACACATGCAGCGCCACCGCGCACCTGCAGTTAAAATCTAAGCTCAGAATCGATCCAGAATCATTGGAGAGATGATAGTAGCCTATAGTATGAACAACACAATATTAGATAGATCAAACAAACAGTTTTTTTCCCTTTTAGGCCAGGCATATGATATGTGTAGCTGCCAAGTTGCTGCTTCTTCTTCTGCAGACTTTACTCTCGCGTGTCACGTGACCAGACTGTAATCGCAGCCTTTGCAGTTAGGAAATCGTGTTTTTTCGATATTATCGCAAATGCAATTAATCGTTCAGCTCTACTGGCGTGCATCTGTGAATCTAGGGTGTGACAGACACAGACACATTCTCGTGCACAGAGACAGCGCGCGGCCGCATTGAGTTCTCTTGAATGGGCAAAAACACACAAAAGTATGTCATAATGTCCTCTTTGTCGACTATTCTCGTAAGCATGGTCTTAAATGAGTTAAATCAAGTCTTAAATGACCGTAAAGAGCTGTGAGAAATGATGCGTCAGATCCGAGTCATGTGCGGCAGCTCTTAAAGTGACAGCAGCCATTAATGTTATAATCAAAGAACAAAAGACAGAGAATCACTCACTGCTCTTGACTGAACTTTTATAGCTGTAATACAGATTATTCTATATTAATTTATATTTTATGTAGTGAAGACTGTGAAATAAATGTTGGATAAATGTATTCAACAAAATATTTAAACAGGCTACTGTCTTTATGTTGTTTCTATATTAATTTGGAGATTAAATGTGAAATTACTACAATATAAATTAAAAACTTAAATGTTAGGTGCGATTAATCATTATTAATAGAAAGGTTTATTTTTCTCCATTAGGCCACCTGATGGAGTTTTAGTTTCCTTGCCACTGTCGCCTTTGGCTTGACTTGCTCAGTTGGGGACACAAATAAATCTAATTAGTAAACTAAATTAACCATATAAACTAAATTACTGATCTAAAGCCCACACTGTCACTGTAGGATAATTGAAATGAGCTGATGACATCACCGTTTTCTCCGGAGCGGCTGTACGGCCGAATAAAATTCTGTTGCATTATTTTCCTGTTTAACACTGTGAAGCTGCATTGTAAAAAGCGCTATATATAAAGTTGACTTGACTACCGAAGTCTGTACTTCCAACAACACTATGGTGATCAGGTGATATGTCATGCATGAGAAAATGAAAGTGTTTTTTGACCTTTGATGCATGTAGACCTGTTGTAGGAGACCTCCAAAACAAAATTAGTAAACTTTAAAATAGCATAATAGGGGCAGTTTAAAGGTAGTGTAGGAGCGTCTCCAAAGCAATGCCTCCTTCAACACACATGAATGATTCACAATCAGTCAGAGTCTGCAAAGTGTCTCAAGAGACGGCGTTAAATTACCTCATGCCTCAAAGCACATTACATTACATTACAATAATAATGAATGTAAACATCTTACAGAGCTCTTACTTGTACCACCTGACTGCTGCATATTAATTTCACCACTGATAGTGTTGACATAATGCATAATTCTGAATGCAAGGACATGAACAGCTCAGGGTAGAACGTCATGGGACCGAATGCAATAATTGAAAGAAAATTTTTTTGGGTCCTGAGACTTCCACAGAAGATATATGTAATTTGTTTCATATTTAGACCACTTCTATTACTGATTGCTATCAGGATGTTGAGTGTTTCAGCAAAAGATAGTCTTGCCAGTAAACAGCAATGAATGTAACTGATGTGATGTAGTTACTTTGTAGAAGGAAAAAAATACAAATACACATGTAACAAAGCTGTTTCTGATGCCATAAAAGTGTTCTCCAGGTACAGATTTCTTTTGACTGTGGACATTCTTTGTAACTTAAAGGTCCCGTTCTTCGTGATCCCATCGTTCAAACTTTAGTTAGTGTGTAATGTTGCTGTTAGAGCATAAATAATACCTGTAAAATTATAAAGCTCAAAGTTCAATGCCAAGCGAGATATTTTATTTAACAGAAGTTCCCTTTCAAAGCCTACAGCGAACGGCTGGCTTGGACTACATCCTGGTACTTCCTTCATTAATTACGTCAGTAGAACAGTAGAACAGACTAACCTCCGCCCACAAGAATACGCGAAAAAAGGGGGCGTGGTCTTGTTGCTGTCCCACGTGGAGAAGAGGACGTGTCGCGTGGAGAAAAGGAAGTGTTGCGTTTCAGTGTGTTTGTCGCCATGTCATCGAGACGCTGTTATTTTCATCCCAGAGTCAAATCACCTTTGTTTGGCTTTCCCAGGGACGCTGTAGAGATCATTAAGCGCATTTATCTTCCGTTAAGAGGCTTGACCTTTCCACGTGCGCTAAGCTGCTGTCGAATCACAACACAGGAACCGCTGGCACAATCAGAACTCGTTACGTATTTCTGAAGGAGGGACTTCATAGAATAAAGGAACTCATCAGCCCGTTTTTAGGACAGTGAAAACATCGGTACACAGATAAGTAAATTGTGTGAAAAATACTGTGTTTTTTTACACGCGAAACATGAACACATGTTATATTGCACACTGTAAACCCAATCAAAGCTTCAAAAACACACAAAGAACGGGACCTTTAAAGAAAAACTGAGCTGCCTTGCAATTGCAACTTTTCAGGAGTACAATGAAGCAAATAGAATCAGCACCTTTATGTGGAGCTCCTACAGTGAAGAGTCCAGTGTCCAGTGCATGCATGTAGGAGTTGCTGTGCATCTCTATGGCCACTGTGCCTGTGATCTCACCGAAACTCTTCACTGACCACCATCCTCCTGATGACACATTCAGAAACACACACATGCATCATACAAAGATAAAGGCATTCATAAAGACATAAACTGCACTAGTCAAATTGTATCTATCCAAATTGTGACAGCACATACCAACAACATCCAGCTTGCCTTCTTCATCTTCTCTTTTTCTGTTCTTGTCCTTCTTTTTCTTCCTTCTGCACAATACGGAAGTCGCAGGTCATTTATCAGCGGAAATCATTGTGATATTAACAGGATAATTACACACCAAAGATAAACATCAATTAGAGCAATAACTGTATAGAACATATTCAGAATCAATCGATACATTTTCATGAACGCAACAAAGAACGAAAGACTTACTTCTTATCGTTTAACCCTTTTAGCACCAGCTTGGTGGACTTGACGTGTGAGTACTCTGTCATGATCACAGAAGGTTAAGGCAGCTGAATCAAAACGTTTCTGTGCGATATCATACGTTGTTATTCTCGGCAGCAAAAAGTGTTGAAACAGATCTGCGTGTATACGGTGGCCGAGAGGACCGCACTAAAGAAGCGGCTGGAATAAAGTGCGACACCTATCGGTCGGAGAACGCACTGCATAGGCCAACTCGAAAGTTACTGTAGCATTAATCTACTGGTTGAGGTGCCGTTGTTATTAGGGGTTCAAGCATGAAATGCTGAAACCCTATTGTAATTGTAAGGATTCGTAAAACGCATCGTGCAGGCCAAACCGTAAGGCCTAGAGACATGAAACCTGGCCAGATGGTAGGCCTCAGTTTGGGGACAACCTATCAGAGTATGACCCCGAATGGCCCATAGGTGGCGCTACAGCAACCAAAAGTTAAAAATTGCTCATAACTCTTAGACCGCTTGTCCCAGGATCAAGTGTCGTATATCGTCGGAATCCGTGGCTCAAGGCGAACAGAATGGCCCTTCAGGCGCCAATTTCGAGTAAATTGCATTTTTTTGAAAAACCTATTTTTGCGAACTTCTCCTCGGTTTTTGGCCCGATTGGAACCAAACCACTGCAAGAATATTCTCTGGAGTCTGACAATCAATAAGCATCCAAAAAATTAAAATTTCAATTAACGGTCGATAAGGGGAACCAAAATATTTGATGGCACCAGGGCCACTTTTACTAAAACAGTTATAAATTGTGAACGGAAAGAGATATTTTCGCTAAACTTGGGACAAATGTTCATAAGCTCAATCTGAGTTGACATGAAAAAAATCGTGACAATTGGCCACTTGGTGGCGCTATAACAGTGAAAGAATCATGAAAATAGCTATAAGGGCACCCAACCGTTAGTCTACTGAAAATTGGCATGCAGTGTCTTTGTCCAGGGTGCCATGATAGTCTATGAGAACATTGGTGTATCTCAAAAAACTCAGTATACGTCATTGGCACAATGCCTTGAAGGAGCCTTAGAAGTTTCAAGCCAGTGTTTTTTCACAGGAGTGACCTCCTAAGTCTCCTGAATCCTTGCCGAGTCCAACAATACCAAACATGCCAGGTTTCGCCTTATGGTTTTTGTAAGTGTCATTTAGAGCTTTAAAAATGTATGTTTATCTTCATAGCCGTTAGTCCGATCGAGACAACAACAAAAAAACAAAATACATTTTAAAACATAGGTAAATAGTTAAACAATAATGCCAAAATGTTAAAATTATGATATGAACTGACAAAAAAATGAATTAAATCAATTTCAATACAACCAATTTCACCCATGAATCATTTTGATGCTCTCACATGTTTGAAACGAATAATGATGGATTGTGATGAAATTTGTTTTGAATTGGGACTGGCGAATCCCCGTCCATACTGTCAATGACCATTCGCAAAGACCCGCCCACTTTAGTTACTGTTGCTATGTCTGACAAGCGACGCCACTCTCACACCACACCAAGTTCTCACGCAGTGAAAAATACATTGCGGATCAGAGAAAAGACTGCGCGCTGACAGTCAAGTACTTTTGATATGAAACAAATGGCGCTTTTCCACTACACAGTACCAGCTCGCCTCGACTCGACTCGACTTTGTTTGATTTTCCACTGTGTAAAAGTTGTACCTGTACCTACTTCCAGGTACTTTTTTTCGTACCACTTCCGGCGAGGTTCTAAGCGAGTTGAGGCGATACTAAAATGTGACGTGAAAACACGGCAGACTACTGATTGGTCAGAGAGAATCATCACTATTCACTGCGTCATCATTGCACACGCCAGACGGAGTATCCTGAATAAAAAACAGCAAAAACAAAAACATCCAAAAACAGCATACTCTCGATTTCCTCCATTGTCCTGTTTGTGTGGCAGCGGATGTATCTCGCTTAGAAGCTTAAGTCACGGCAGTTTCCTGCGGCGTCGCTATGATGATCAGGTACTATTGTGGAGGTACTATCTGCAATGGAAAACGGAGCGAAAAGCGAGCCGAGTCGAGTTGAGTTGAGCTGGTACTGGTAATGGAAAAGCGCCAAAAGTCTCACCTTTCAAATGTAGTCATTTTTTAGAGACATTTAAACAATAAAAACCGTTTTGTGACTCTTTAATGTGTCTGACAGATCGCTGTAGATTCGACCCATACACAAAAGAAATGTATTTGAAATATATTTGAAATTGGCCCAATAAATATATTTTAGTTAAATATATGTAAATATATTTAGAAATGTAAAAAGTCAACATTTTCACAAACAAACAACACATTTTCAATTTATTTTTTAGATAGACCACTTCAGCCATGGATGTGGGCATGGGAGAGCAGTGCTCTACTTCACCCACCCACATTTTTCCTACTGGTCGGTGATCAAACCGGCAACCCTTCGATTACAAGCCCGAAGCCCTAACCAGTAGGCCACAGATGCCCCTTTACTGACTTTATTGGCCTAAAATGACAATTTTATGTAGGAAACAACACACAGAATGCAGAGGTTTTTTTCATTGGGGAAAAGGTAGAGGAATTACTATGATCAAAATACATTTTCGACCCTTCTTTAGCAAGCTAAACATTTTATGACCATATATTTTGTCATATATTTTACATTACATGTTATAAATGTAAATATATTTCACACTTAACATCATATATTTTTGTTATATTTCAGAATATATTTCAAAATGATAAATATAAGTGGACAACGTCAATGTATTTGGAATATGCCACATATATTTTTGACACTTTAAAATATATTTACATATATTTTTTTTGTGTATGGGGAGGCTCAGTTAAAGCTGCTCGTGAACCGATCATCTCTTCCTTCTAGTTAATTTATATCATTAAAATGAACATGAATGAACATAAAAGGAATGTTGTTTTAAAGTGCTATGACGTCAGCACACTTTGGTTTTCAAATTTAAATCCTCTAATGTTAATCTACTAACTCTCCTGACTGCTTTGTGGGACAAAATGGCGTATTATGATTAGTCAGATCGCCTGTCAATCAAACTCCCTGCGAAGGGTCAATTGAGAATGCCCGTGCGCACAATCCTGATCTAATCGACAACTTTGCAGTTGCACATAGGAAAGCCCGGAAAATCCCACTATAATTTAAGAGAGCATCTTTTTTATGTATTTGGACCTAGGACTAACAATGTGTTTATGGTGCGCTGTCACCAGTGTTTTATTTGTTGTTGTTTTTTTGGTGAGCGTAGGCTACTCCTGATTTTGTTAGTCATCTCATCTCTTATATGCTGTGTATGATCATATCCTGCTCTATTCATGGTAGCCTACTCGCGGACATTGCGTCATCAAGGGGCCCGCCTTGATAATCCTACTTAAGGGCCCAGTGTTGGCTCGTTACGCCACTGGATATAATTGTCTAAACTCCTAATCAAAATTACATATTTACAACAAATTTGACACATATATATGGGCAACCTTTGAGTACTACTAATAAAAGTGGTGGAGATCAGGCAAGACTATAAGAAGACTCCGTGCTATACGTGCTATAACTGTAAAAACGCTTTAAAACCATATATTTCCTATGGTAAACTGCCTGTATTGGCTGTAAATTTACTTTTTCATCTATTACGGCAGTTGTTAAATGCTTGCTAAATAAAACGTAATGTCTTTTGATGCTTGTGTGCTTCAAGGATTTAAAGGCCTTAACTGCTTGAACCTTTAATTTGTCTCTATATTTGTCTTCTTTTTTTTTCTCCTTTTCATTTTATGTTAATTTATCCAGTGCAGTGCTGTTTCTTTTATTGCAATAGCACCAACCCTAAACAAATACCCATTGGCTTTTTCTTCTTTTTTTTCCAGACAATAAGCTCTTTGACCAACACCCTTACACATTTTGTTAATCATGATAATCTTCAGAACACAATAAACACAACTTTTATGAATTCTGAAGCCTAACTATATTCGCCAGAAGTAAATATATAAAAGTAGGCTATAAACTATAAATAAAGTAGGCCTACACCTGATTTCTGAACTTTATCTCCGAATTCTGACTTTTTTTTCCTCACAATTTATAAAGTCAGAATTCTGACTTTATATCACAGAATTGCGAGTTTATATCTCAGAATTCTGACTTTATATCACGCAATTGCGAGTTTATATCTCAGAATTCTGACTTTATATCACAGAATTGCGAGTTTATATCTCAGAATTCTGACTTTATATCACAGAATTGCGAGTTTATATCTCAGAATTCTGACTTTATATCACAGAATTGCGAGTTTATATCTCAGAATTCTGACTTTATATCACGCAATTGCGAGTTTATATCTCAGAATTCTGACTTTATATCACAGAATTGCGAGTTTATATCTCAGAATTCTGACTTTATATCACAGAATTGCGAGTTTATATCTCAGAATTCTGACTTTATATCACAGAATTGCGAGTTTATATCTCAGAATTCTGACTTTATATCACAGAATTGCGAGTTTATATCTCAGAATTCTGACTTTATATCACAGAATTGCGAGTTTATATCTCAGAATTCTGACTTTATATCACAGAATTGCGAGTTTAAATCTCAGAATTCTGACTTTATATCACGCAATTGCGAGTTTATATCTCAGAATTCTGACTTTATATCACGCAATTGCGAGTTTATATCTCAGAATTCTGACTTTATATCACGCAATTGCGAGTTTATATCTCAGAATTCTGACTTTATATCACGCAATTGCGAGTTTATATCTCAGAATTCTGACTTTATATCACACAATTGCGAGTTTATATCTCAGAATTCTGACTTTATATCACGCAATTGCGAGTTTATATCTCAGAATTCTGACTTTATATCACAGAATTGCGAGTTTATATCTCAGAATTCTGACTTTATATCACGCAGTTGCGAGTTTATATCTCAGAATTCTGACTTTATATCACGCAATTGCGAGTTTATATCTCAGAATTCTGACTTTATATCACAGAATTGCGAGTTTATATCTCAGAATTCTGACTTTATATCACAGAATTGCGAGTTTATATATCAGAATTCTGACATATATAAATTAAATATAATTCTATATCACACAATTCTGACTTTATAACTTGCAATTGTAAGGGAAAAAAAGTCATAATTCGGAGATAAAAAAATCGCAATTACTCTTTAAATGTTTTTATTTAGTGGCAGAAACGGGCTTCCATACTGAACAGAGATAGTATTTTGACAGAGACATAATTCATGACATTACAATATTATTTAAAGGTCCCGTTCTTCGTGATCCCATTGTTCAAACTTTAGTTAGTGTGTAATGTTGCATAAATAATACCTGTAAAATTATAAAGCACAAAGTTCAATGCCAAGCGAGATATTTTATTTAACAGAAGTTCCCTTTCAAGGCCTACAGCGAACGGCCGGATTGGCCTACATCCTGGTACAGCCTGCTTTAATTACGTCAGTAGAACAGTTTGTTGACTAACGTCCGCCCACAAGAATACGCGAAAAAGAGGGCATGGTCTTGTTGCTCTCCCACGTGGAGAAGAGGAAGTGTTGCGTGGAGAAGAGGAAGTGTTGCATTTGAGTGTGTTTGTCGCTATGTCGTCGAGACGCTGTTATTTTCATCCCGGAGTCAAATCACCTTTGTTTGGCTTTCCCAGGGACGCTGTAGAGATCATTGAGCGCATACATCTCCCCGTTAAGAGGCGTGACCTTTCCGTGCAACGTGCGCTAAGCTGCTGTCGAATCACAACACAGGAACCGCTGGCACAATCAGAACTCGTTACGTATTTCTGAAGGAGGGACTTCATAGAACAAGGAACTCATCAGTCCGTTTTTAGGACAGTGAAAACAGCGGTATACAGATAAGTAAATTGTGTGAAAAATACTGTGCTTTTTTACACGCGAAACATGAACACATGTTATATTGCACACTGTAAACACAATCAAAGCTTCAAAAAAACACAAACTTTAACTGAAATATTGCACTTAAATTTAAAGCTACAGTCCTTAACTGTTTGGGGTTAAAAATAAACCAAAATACATTTTTGGTTAATACATAACCAGCTAGTGTTCAAAACTATCTCCTTAGCCCGATTCAAAACGGTAAACTTGTAATAATGTGTTATCATTTGAGAGGTACTGCTGGATTTCCGCGGGAAATCTTTGTGATTTTTTTTCTTTGTGTCATTACGTCACGTCTGTATACATAAAGAAGGAGTCCGGCTAGTAGTAGTATCGCATGTTAGGATGCTGCAGGTGGGGGATCATTTATAGCCTTTTCTCATAGCAGCTAGAATAATTGAATTTATTCTTCTGATGGCGGATTGCAATCTAGAAAGGTCCAAACGATAATCATCAGTGACAACTGGAAATTCACCTGTCAAAAGCAAAAGATTAGACTGTACAAAAATTTAAATCTACAGGTAACACAAATACAGACTAAATGCAAGTAGTCACGCAATGCTAATGTTGTTAACTTTAAAAATTTGAGAACAAAGTATAACAATAATAATAATTTGCACGGTTTGATCTTTGATGTGATGTGAGCTAAGCGATTTATTGTAATGCTTTTTTTTCTCAGCTGGTCAGAACAAAAGTGGCAGACATGTTACATACTTGTTCAGAAGACATTTTCCAGTTAAAATTCTTGTTTTGGTCATATTTCCAAGACGTAGACTCTGTGATTCCGAAGTACAGTCTCCACACCAGTGTGGTGACTGACAGCAAGCCACATATACTCCTCAAAACAGATGAATCCATGCTGAGGAGCTGTGCCGATGCACAACCCACATAAAGATGATAATTCCACAAATAACTATGGCAGGTGTTAAACAGAGATAGCGACAAAGAGGCAAAACTTATGGACTGCAGCTTTCAGACATAGTTCATTACTATAATACTCAAAAGTTGACCTTTAGAAATGAATAGCTGACCAACTAATAATTTTTTTGTGATTTATTTATTTATTTTTGAAAAATGTACAACATGCAGAAAGTTTTCTGTGTTGAGTTTAGGAATACAGTTTTTACAGTATAGAAATCATCACATCTATGGAATGAATATCCCCATAAAACATGAAAACTCAATGTGTGTGCCGAGAGAGAGAGAGAGAGAGAGAGAGAGAGAGAGAGAGAGAGAGAGAGAGAGAGAGAGAGAGAGAGAGAGAGAGGAGCCAAGCAAGGCAGTGTGTCTCCAGGCCATTTTCTCTACAGACACAGCGTCTACCATGAGTGAGCCACCATTTAAACCAAAATAGCTCTGAACATGGCAAAGCCCTCTTATTTAAAACCTCAGCAGATCACTGTAACAATGAAACACTGTGCGTGAAACACACACACACACACACACACACACACACACACACACACAAACACACAAACACACAAACACACAAACACACACACACAAACACACACACACACACACACACACACACACACACACACACACACACACACACACACACACACACACACACACACACACACACACACACACAAACACAAACAAACAATATGGCCTTGTTACTGTGTAATTAATTTCAATAAATCCTTTTAAAGTTAAAATCGACCAGTTACACAGGAACGGTACACTGAGGATCAACCTTCAGAAAAAAAAAATCATAGTGTGATACTGGCAGGAAGTAAAATAAACAAGACAGCAGCATTCTGGACAAACTTTAAATGCAAACAGGTGAATGAGTCGAACAGAGTGACTGGAGGAACCGCAAAGAGAACTTGCATGTGGTAGACTATAGTCATAAAAACCCTTAATTGATTCCATATATGCCAGACACTGACACATACAGCACATATCTCCTTTAAATAAATAAAAAATGGCCTGCTAAAAAAGTAAACAGACTCCAACATTGGAGGGCTGGATGGAGGCTTTTACATGAAATGCTAAATGTTGTGTGTATCAGATTGGAATATTCTAAAAGACCTGCAGTAGACACGCTTAATCATAAGTGATAAGACGAAAGGAGCAGGACAGGCGGCTGTAGTGATGGGATTGTTTAATGAGATGTTTGTATCCATGTTCGGTGTCTTTCTCTTGTCCTTGTTGAAAGGCTTTTTGTCTCCATGTTCGGTCTGCTCCATTACCTCCGCCTCTCAAGTGGAATAGAGAATTTATCATCCTTAGCAAGCATCAACGTGATATGAGAAACAAAGCAATTGGGGATGGCGAAAAGGAAGAGAGAAGGAAAGATGGCTTAATATATAGTTTAATGAGCTTAGTCTTTCATTTCCTCCCATGGTGCCAGTCATCAGTCAGGTTGCTGGCTATAGATAGTGATTGGTCTGACTTTCAAACTAATATAAGCCATGATACAGTGCCAACCAAATGGCTGACAATGTGTGATTGGAAACAAGTACAAGCTTATAAACAAGATTCTGTCAGACCACCTCCTCATAGACCTTTTCCTTCCCTTTAATATATATATATATATATAAAAAAATGAATGTGTATATGTTAGCAATAAGGTACGAGACGCTGTGCTGTATCGTGAATAAGTCACGGCTTTGCGTCGTGCCTGCAACCCCTTCAGCCGTGACTTATTCGTGATACAGCACTAGCCTTGAGCTCCTTATTGCTTTTATATAAAATGGTTACCACACAATTCAAATATTAAAGTAAAAAAATATGTAGGGCCTATCAATGCAACTTTCATGAAGTAAAATCACTAAAAGCCTTCCTTCCGCTATAAAAAATAGTCCCTGACCATGAACAGCAACTGAGGTTACGCCATTATATGGCGGCAAAGACTTTATGAGGGAGTCACTCAGTATCAAAGACTTTTGAAAGGACTGAAACTTGTTGTGTGAACGCGGGAACAAGACACAAATGCTTTGACTGACAAATGCTTTGACAAATGCTTTGACAAATGCTTTGACTGGCCCTGTCAGTGTCAGGGCACAGGAAAACCCCTTAACTGTTAAAAATACAAGATATTGCACTGGGCATTCAAACTCATTTTTCTATTATGAGCATAGGACTGACCTGAAGGAAAATGCCAAATCTGAATGCAGGTAATACACTCTGTCATTCAATCTCTCTCACAACACTCTTCTAGCTTTAATGAACAATATCAATTGAGAACAAACTTACACTCTAAAGAAATGCTGGGTTAAAAACAACCCAAGTTGGGTTGAAAATGGACTAACCCAGCAATTGGGTTGTTTTAAGCAAACATTTAACCCAACCACTGGGTTAAAACGACCCATTCACTGGGTTAAAACAACCCAATTGTTGGGTTTGTCCATTTTCCATTTTCAGTTTTTAACCCAGCATTTTTTAGAGTGTATGTTTACATTGCTAAGAGTGGTTACTAAGGGTGTTGTGTAGTGATACACAGGACTGTTGAGTGAAGCGGTCATAGCCATGTTTTATAGTGAATAAAACACATCTATTGACCAATCAGAATCAAGGACTGGAACTAACTGTTATACAGTACTAACTGAAATACAGTGTGTGAGTGTGTGTGTATATATATATATACACACACACACACACACACACACACACACACACACACACACACACACACACACACACACACACACACACACACACACACACACACACACACACACACACACACACACACACACACACACACACAGACAGTACATGACACACTGTCATGATGTTTAGGGCTCATGTGATTGGCTCAAAACTACCCGGCTGCATAACTGAGTGCCCATGAGCAAACATGGCAGATTTCATATTGCATACTTCCGGGCATTTGGGAATGTGTGATTGATGAACTTCACAGCTAAATGAATTCAGATGAGCCAAACGCAATTAAACACACACATAAAAATGCCAATGTTAGTGGGAAAATACATTTAATCGTTGGCATGAATGCCTGCTCTGAAGCCAACTGTTATTTTTAGCCAGAATAATCAAAGGCATCTAAATCGTTTTGAAGCGGCTTCCAATCACAACTAAAAACAAAAATTAAGATCAAAACGTGACTTGTTTACGAGCCAGCACATGCTGTTTCTTGCTCTGGCTGGGGAAACAGTTGGGGACTGATCTAAATTGAATTTGTTGACCGCAATGAATTTAGCTGAACAATGTGATTTTCCAGAATAGAAGCAAATGAGAGAAATTTGTCCCTGCTCTAATCTTCACATGCAGCTTGGTGTAGTAAACATTATAAATAGCCAGTCAATTTACTTAAATTTACATTTATGCATTTGGCTGACACTTTTTCCCAAAGCTACCTCTTTTTCCCTTGCATGTCTTAATTTTTTTTCTGTTTATAGTGAAGCAGTGTTACAGCATCATTCCGTGGTTGCTTGTCCCGTTAGTAAAATTCTCTGCAGAGACATGGGGTGTTGAAAAGAAAACATCGTCACCATAAGGTATTTCAAAGAAAATTGCCGACAGGCTCTCTCATCGAAAACCTCAGATGGGAACGGTGCGTTTTGATATTTGACAGTGACTGACAGAGGAAAAAAGGGGGAGGGGGAGCGCACACAGGACCAGAGAATGCAGCTGCTAATGGGACCACAGCAGCACCTCCGTGTCACAAATAGTAAGTGATTTTTTGGCTGGCAAGCAGGAGCTGCTCAGTATCTCAGGGTCTTTGTGTCTCTCGGAGGGCTGCTGTGTTAATGAAAAATGATTTGAGCTGAAGAAGAGGGATTGACGGTGAAGAGCAGGTGGTCTGGAGACCCAGAGGTGTGAACTTGCCATGTAAGTATCATAACACAGGCCTTCCATCCACTTCTGCGCTTTTCTGGTTGTCAGTCTCCCTCTCGTCACCTTATACACCGGATACAATCTTTCAAAGGTCTTGCATCGATGTGTGCGTTGACTCATGAAAGCCTCAGCTCCATGTATCCGAATCTCTAGAGTGCCCTCAGGCCAAATCCAGGATATGATGTCACATTTTGTGAGGTTAACAAGTCCTCTCTGACACTGACCCAGTGATTGAGTTGTTTGTTGAAGCTGTCAAGAGGTGAGCTAAAGGTCTTGCTGACAAGTAATATTACAAATAAGAATTCGACTGCAGAAAAATGCACATTTGGGGTTTTATACCAAGCAGCTCCAATAAAACACAATTTATAGCAGAATCTATGGTTAGAATCATTCCCCACATGTTTGGAAAACATTACAGTCTGTTTGCTTTGTTGAAATAAGGCCAGTTTGAGATCAGGTATAGCAACAGCGTTAAACTCTTTGGCCCATGGGAGAGCCTTACCAGTTTGGGTTTTGGTAACAGAGTTGTTTAGACAATAGCTGCAGGCACAGGAAACTGGACTGAAAACCTTTGACAGATTCCAGCTGAATTTTGAATTTTCTCCTCTGTCATGGGTCTCTATCAAACAGACTACAAACTAGAGTCACTTTAGGGCTCAGCCAATTTCTCACTGTGATTTGGAGGGGAAGAGATCGCAGCATGAATAACTAGCCGTGAAATGTCCCTCTCAACACTCCGGGAAGAGGTAACAGACCAGGTTCCTCTGGCCCCATCCTCTCTATTCTATAATCCTTCTCTCGATGTTTCCTCTAACAAGAGGATTTTCAGCCCTTCCTTCATGAAGTGCAGAGAACATAAACTATATACCTTCTGATAAGTTCCATTTTAGCCGTGACAGGAACATACAAAAAACATCTTCCATCTAGCACATCTTTTGTTGGTGGGCAAAGCCAGAAAAGAATATCCAAACATTTATTGGGTGGGGTGGTGCATAGATCATGAAATCATGGTAATCAAATAATGAATTCCCATTCCAAAATGCAGGGTAGAGTTAATAAATGTTGAATTATACACTCAGACTCTTTTTAGAGGTTAAAGTACCACAAGTCTCCTTATAATTACAAGTTATCAACAGTGGCCAAACCCATCATTTTAAAGATCCACAAAAATGCACTCGCTCTTAGACTGCTCTGTGTGTTTATTATTGATGCTTCCCTCTGTCTCATACACACACATACACATTCACAAGACATTGATCTTATCTATCTATCTATCTATCTATCTATCTATCTATCTATCTATCTATCTATCTATCTATCTATCTATCTATCTATCTATCTATCTATCTATCTATCATCTATCTATCTATCTATCTATCTATCTATCTATCTATCTATCTATCTATCTATCTATCTATCTATCTATCTATCTATCTATCATCTATCTATCTATCTATCTATCTATCTATCTATCTATCTATCTATCTATCTATCTATCTATCTATCTATCTATCTATCTATCTATCTATCTATCTATCTATCTATCTATCTATCTATCGTCTGTCTGTCTGTCAGTCAATCTATCTATTTAACAAAGTGACAGATTCAGTTGCTGGAGAAGTCACAAGTTTGACTGACAAATTCCAATTTCCTTTCCTGTCTCATTAACATGTTAAGATGTGAGACACATAGACACCAAAAGAAACACAATATTACACAAACTCCACTATATCACACATACCTACTCGTGTGTGATAGGTGTTAACTCTATTTCTGCAAAAAAAAAAACAATTACAAATTGAAAGTACTTTAAATACAACACTGACAAATTATTAATATACACTAATAAATTGAATAAAAAATATATCAGGAAATAACGTTTATAAAGTCTTTAAAGGTCCCGTTCTTCGTGTTTTTTTGAAGCTTTGATTGTGTTTACAGTGTGCAATATAACATGTGTTCATGTTTCGCTTGTAAAAAAACACAGTATTTTTCACACAATTTACTTATCTGTACACCGCTGTTTTCACTGTCCTAAAAACGGGCTGATGTTCCGTGTTCTATGAAGTCCCTCCTTCAGAAATACGTAACGAGTTCTGATTGTGCCAGCGGTTCCCATGTTGTGATTTGACCACAGCTTAGCGAACGTAGCCCGGTTCCTGTGGTGTGATTCGACAGCAGCTTAGCGCACGTGGAAATGTCACGCCTCTTAACGGGAGATATATATGCGCTTAATGATCTCTACAGCGTCCCTGGGAAAGCCAAACAAAGGTGATTTGACTCTGGGATGAAAATAACAGCGTCTCGACGACATGGCGACAAACACACTCAAACGCAACACTTCCTTTTCTCCACGCGACACGTCCTCTTCTCCACGTGGGACAGCAACAAGACCACGCCCCTTTTTTCACGTAGTCTTGTGGGCGGAGGTTAGTCTGTTCTACTGTTCTATCGACGTCATATATGAAGGAAGTACCAGGATGTAGTCCAAGCCAGCCGTTCGCTGTAGGCTTTGAAAGGGAACTTCTGTTAAATAAAATATCTCGCTTGGCATTGAACTTTGAGCTTTATAATTTTACAGGTATTATTTATGCTCTAACAGCAACATTACACACTAACTAAAGTTTGAACAATGGGATCACGAAGAACGGGACCTTTAAAATGTATTATAGCCCCTGGCGAGTGAAACAATAGAAAAATAGGGTGTCGGTAATAAACAATATAAAATAATAAAATAAAAAGTGTTTAATGTCTTTATAGGGTTAGTTCACCCAAAAATGTTAATTCTGTAATGAATTACTCACCCTCATGTGGTTCCAAAACCGCAAGACCTTCATTCATCTTTTGGAACACAAATTAAGATATTTTTGATGAAATCCGAGAGGTTTCTGACCACTTTCAAGGCCCAGAAAGGTAGTAAACATTGCAAACAACACATCCAGTCAGCCACTTACGTTTCTCATAACAAGCGCATGAAGCTCCAAGTGCAGCTTCATCCTCTGTCACTGGCCTGCTGCTGGATTTGTAAATCGCGTTGGTCCGGTTTGGGATCCTTTTTTTTCTTACAACGAATGCCTTGTGAAAGAATTTGGTTTAACTGCTGCCATCTCCACGAAAGTGATCATCCTAACAAGGTTTTGGCGGAGTCTGCGTGACAATGTCGGCGCACTTTCGCTTTAGTGGCCAAGAGCGTAAAGTTGAATGACAGGTGACGAGAACCAATCAGATTGGATAAAATAACACACATCCAATTCTGATTTGCCAGGGACGCAGCGACCTGCGTCCGGAGGAGGATCTTTAAGAAACCAATTAGAGACCAGCTTCAGGTCACATGCTGCCCGTATATTTTTGGACTCAGATAGACATCCATTTGTCTGGCGTCCCTCACCCATGAAACCGCATGAAACATATTGAAGAACATATAAAATAGTTAACCCATCAAAGCCAGTTTTTATTAAATGCTGAGGCTCTTACTAACAGCCAGCACATCGTATGAGTAAACTATTTTATTTTTATTTCACTTTTATATCATTTTTGTATACATTTCTGGAATTTTGATGGGGGCGGCGCCCCAGCGCCCTCTATTGATCAGCCGCCACTGGGTTCA
The DNA here is from genome assembly GCA_023566225.1 of Romanogobio albipinnatus. Classification (NCBI taxonomy): domain Eukaryota; kingdom Metazoa; phylum Chordata; class Actinopteri; order Cypriniformes; family Gobionidae; genus Romanogobio; species Romanogobio albipinnatus. Next base: position 23,386,332 of record CM042241.1, read on the forward strand.
ACCTTAATTTTATGAAGCGACGAGAATTCATTTTGTGCACAAAAAACAGGCAAAATAACGACTTTATTCAACAATTTCTTCTTGTCTGTGTCAGACTTCTACATTGGCCAGCACCTGCGTCAGCATCACAGGCATGCGTCGTGGTGCTCGCGTGAACAGCATCGGCCAATGGTAAGCCGACGTTCTGATGTAGCTCTGACTTAACTCGGAAGCGCTGCACTGTATTTACTACCTCAACAGCGTAGGAGACTGACACAGACAAGAAGAAATTGTTGCTAAACCACGATCATGGTGGTTTACGTCATGCTCCATCTGACATGCCAGCATACCTTGAACTCATTTAAATACTTGTTTAAAAGTTACAAAGCTCTTATCAAAGTCAAAATCATACTAGAAAAGAAAGGTTTCTACATTGTTTATTATTTGACAGGATTTTTCAGATATTTCTGAGAGGACTTCAGTTAACATTATTAGCCCAACTACATTTTTGCATGCTAACTAACGTCATTGTCGAACATTACCTATGCGTTAGCGTTGTGTCCTCACGGCTATGGTAACTTGGTGGGTAAATCAACAAAAATAATTTGACCGACCATACTTCATACCAGTGTTAATTTTGACAGCAAATTTTGATTTAGTTTTAGTCAGTCTTTTGACTATGACATTTTAGGCATCTGAATTGTTTTAGTTTTAGTCTAGTTTTAATTGACTATAATAAGATTTTAGTAGATTCAATAGACAAAAATTCAGTTTTTGTGGTCTGGCATCTGAGAGGCAGCTTTCTGTGTGCACTTTTGTGTCGTTGCACTTTTTCAGACTTATCCACGTCTGCTCTTCTGAATTTTAACTTTTAAGTATGACCATGGTTGCGTGCACTACGTCTGGGAACTGCCGCCTTCTATTTTGCCATCAATTGATTGGTGTTCAAAAAATACTTGGAAAAAATTGAACTTCATGTGATCCTACAAGAGTGATTACTGATAGGCTGTCTTCAAAAAAAAAAAAAAAAAATCACGTTTTAAAGAAGAAAACAAATCATCCACTGACTTTCAAAGCGGCTATGACTTTCTACTTCGAGGGCCTTGATAGAAATGTAGTGGAGTAAAAAGTACGTTAGTTGTCTTTCAAATGTAGTGAAGTAAGAGTCATAAGTTTCCAGAAAAAATACTACTCAAGGAAAGTATAGATACTCAAAAAGTGTACTTAAGTACAGTACTCAAGTAAATGTACTTAGTTACTGTCCACCTCTGCCTGCATATCATTTAACCGTGTGAACCTATTGTGTGCGCCGGTATACCACAAAAATAAATTGACGGCAACATTCTACAAATGAATGGACAATATTTTTCTCTAAACAGACAACTCCTGCATGATGATCAAAGCAGTGATTGCTTTCTGAGGTGCAGCTCAAATGTGAGTTTTTTTCTGCAACCTCCCCCATTATTAAAACCTGCATTTGATTTTGGAAAACAAGTTGAAAGTTTTGCAATTTTTGTATAAATTGGTGTCAGTAAAGGAGAAAGTCTGCCTCTGTCTCAACCTCTCAAGTCTCACGCTGAGACTCCTCCGCCTTTGGGAAGCTAAGTTTGTCTAGCTGTCTCTCTGTACTAGTTCTGGTGGTGACAGAGCAAAGCACACACTTCGTCAGAGCACAGCTCTCATTGTGTCATCGAGCACATGGGAGTTTGCATCATAACTCACATCTGTCTTATTGCCTACAGCACTCAATCTCTGTGGAGTGAATCTCGGTGAGCCTGTAGGGGGCAGTATGTACTTGCACATGGCTTTACCAGAGCGTTCACTTATTCTGTAATGCACTGGGATTTGCAACACTGCAATATTGAGCAATACTACATCCATGTGCCATCTTTCACATCATTAATATATGTCCCACTCTTCGATCATTAATCTTATATGATAACTACAGCATAGCAGATATTGTTTTTATGATTATCTTGGGTAGCCACACAATAAATAGTAATAAGCAGTATATTCAACCTCACTTTCAGCCATTTGTCACACTTATCATAACCAAATTCAGCAATTCGCAGATATGAAACTGTGCTGAATGCAGCTACCTAAACCCCCTAAAAACATTTTTTTTTTTCATGGTTCTTTTGTTGGAAGCATGACAAATCACATATTGTATTGTTTATAGAGGCAGCCTCTCTCTTCATGGATTTCAGCAGAAAAAAAGGGTTGGAGAGACCTGAACTGGTCAAAGTGCAATAATAACAAGGTGTTTCAATGTGCTAGTCATTGAATACCCAGGTGATATGGAAGTAGTGATTTGCATGTGTGAAAAAGTGCAGAGGTGAGGGTTTCAGAGGAGGTTAGCAGCAGTACTGTGTTGTATTTATGCAGTTCCTTGTTTATTTCAGTACATTATGCTAACAAAGCACTTATGGAGTGCTTTTGATGCAACTTGAATAATATGACAACCATCCAGTGGGAAACTCTTGATAATAGTTCACCAAAAAATGAAAATTCTGTCACTGTTTACTCAGCTCTTCTAGGGAACACAAAAGGTTAAAGATGCGTGAAAACACTTTGATTTGATGTCAATGATGCTAAATGGGATGTTTAAATATGCAGAAGTGCAAATGAGATTTGATGGCACCAGCAGAATTGGCAGCAGGATTAATTATTAGTTAAGAAGAATTTGGAATTCGGAGGTACACATTTGTCCCCTTACCCTACCTGAATGGTAAACGGAAGCTCAACCCCACAGTATTGCTTGATGTTTGAGAACAAAGCTCATGCGTTCTCGAGCATGAGACAAGCACGTTTCAGCTTCCGTTTACCATCTGATGAAGTCTGGTGGATAAAAGCCTAAATTAAATCCGTTTATCACATAAAGCAATCGTGTCTCTTCAGAATACTTAGATTAAACCGCTCAATTCTGGATGTCTTTAAGAACGTTTAGAAGCATTAAAGTTTTGGGGGAATGGACTTTCAATGGAGGAACAGGATTCATTAAAATTATCTTCATTTGTGTTTCGTATAGGTTTGGGTTTAGACCAAATATGGGTTTGGAACAAAAGGAGGGTAAAATGAGAGAAGCCTAAATTATGATTTAAGGACCATTTTAAGAAACCAAGTAAAATGGCAAATGTTTGTGAGTTGATGTATGAAAGGGGCATTTTATTTTATAAAATGTGCTTTTGCAGTGGTCTCTAGGTCAACACTTTTATTGTGCTTTTTTGGCAATCATCATCTTTTGTTGTATGTAAAATGGCTGCAAGAACATTCTGCAAAGCTTCTTATTTTGTGTTCCTAGGATGAAAATGGCATGTGAATAATTTTCAAATTTTGATCTTTGGGGGAGTGGGGGGCTGGTTTGTACTAATCCTTTACTATATACAATTTTTTCAAATAAATATATCGGTCCTTTAGTGACAAACATATGAAATAAAGATATGTGGCATGAAGGAATAAGAGGGACACAGGTTTCAAAAAGAGGGCAAAAACTTAAAAAGACAGAAAGATTGAGGTAGCAAGCCAATAAATGTGAGTGAAAGGGTCCGAGCACGTTAGAGAGACAGAGAGAGAGAGAGAGAGAGAGAGAGAGAGAGAGAGAGAGAGAGAGAGAGAGATGTTCAATAATTGACAACCTGTGTATTTTTAACACTCTCCCCATTCATTAAAGATGCTGTTGGATGAGAGTCACAGCTACTCCAGTTGCTCAGGGACTGACAGGCTGTAAATCATTCAGCGCCACCACGTGTGCTACTGCTCTTCACTCGCACTAACCAGCGGGGACCATTCTTTCTCAAGTATTGTTTATTTTATTTTGATGGTCCCTTTTGAACATTCTGTTGACTATAAGTAACTTTGCAAATAAATGTCAACCAACTCTGTCTGCTTAATATCTGCTAACTGTTTATTGTGTTGGTCCCCAACCGACATTCTACTGACTTTGCAACTACATGCCAACTTATTCTAACCTTAAGCCTACCAGTCTACTAATACTCTACTAACAGTCTAATGAGAGTTAGTAGACATGTATTGTAGGTGCAATGTTACTGTGTGTTACCCCCCCCCCCCCCCCCCCCCCACACACACACATTTTTAGTAATGTGGTCACCAATTTCATATTTGCTGCCTCTAAAATGGTTCCTAAAAATAGAATGATCTGTGGTTGGTCACTCCACATGGAGTCAGATGGCTTTTCCTGTCTCTTTTCCTGGTTCTTTGGCAGAATAAACTGCAATCTGAACTAGATTTCTTAATGTTGTTAGTCTACAATATGGCTATGGAGGACTAATGAGAATAAATAAGCCTGGGGGATTCATCAAAAAACAAGCCAGTGCTACCAGAATCACTATAACCTAATCAGTACTATCAACCTTTAAATAGGAGATGAGACAGTCTATTGCTTTATCAATGCATGTTCAGTGTATGTGAGATGGTGGCCCATTAAAAAAAGAAAAATGGCTAGTTGCAAAATGTCCCCAGAATGTCTCGTTGGGACCATGTTTCCATCACGATAATAGACAGGACAGTGCCTGAACCATCTGGCCTACCCACTCGTGCCTGCTCAAATCTGGCATTTCCCTGGCACTGAGGTGTTTGTGATTTAGCAGAGCGCCTCTGCTGAGACTGGACTGGTCATTGTTAATCTGCTGTTAAAGCTGAGAACAGTACATCTCTAGAGGGAATGGCAGCAACTGCTGCTGTCAGAATTACAATTTATCCCAACTCACTCTCCACAATGTCTACGTAAAAGATGCTAGCCTGCTCATAATTAGTTTGGAAATTGCAACAAGGGAGACAACATTCTCACAGTAGTTAGAACAAACTGAGGTGGAAAATTTATAATTTATATCTAAGACTGCATGTCAGTAAGGTCATTTTGTGTAGGTCTAGAAAAAAAGAAAGTGAGAAAGTGTACTTTCCTAAACCTTGCTGTCATGATATTGTCTAAAAACCATACAAATATAATGTTAATCCTTATTAACCACTATATGATTCATGTATGTATATTTATACTACGGGGCTGTTGAATGCTTGAATCTGATTGGCTGACGAATGTTTTAAGGGGTGCAATTATTTTCAGGCAAATGCACGGCAAAAGTAGTTCAAGGCAGGTCTTGAGTTCCATATCACTTCGGCAAATTATTTCAGTTATTTCAAATGTCTTTACAGCATACAACAGCAAAATAACCAAAACCCACAGTGACACTGACCAAGCAAAGAAATATAGTCACAATAGGATAAAAACGACAAAATATTTCCATGTTTTTTCTACAAAATTACGTTTAATTATGTACGAAACGCACATACTCTCTTTCTCCCACTCTCTGCTCTCCCACTCAAACACACACACACATACACTATGGACAAACACTTACACACAAACGTGTCGTCAGCGCTGCCCTGATGATTTTATCAGTAAACTTAAAAGCTACATGACTTTTCGCACTAGCGAGGTCATAAAGGTGCTGTCCTTACAGTTTCGTATTAGTAGATGCTGCTGCCGAACACTGTTGAGAGAAGAGACAACGCTATCTCACGACCAATTTGTACATATTTTTTACGAGGCTAATTCGTACAAATTCGTATGACCTCACTCGTATCAATTCCTACGATTTCTCTATACTGCAGTGATGGGTAGGTTTTAGGGGCGGGGTTAGGGGTGGGTCATTCGTATGAAATCATACGAATTAGCCACCTTGTAAAATACGTACGAATTGCCGTGAGATCGGATTGGAAGAGATGCACAGACTGAGGTAATTCACATACGCTCGCTCTAATAACTGCATTAATAACTGCTGAAGCCTCCGTTACTAGTTCTAAAATGATGTTTTGGAATTGGAAACAGAGGCTTGTGAGAAAGAAATTATTCCTGCACACAAGATCGTTTAAAGGACAAAACCTGACAAATGTCTTGAATTACATCATCTGAACAATGTTTTGAGGTGTGGTAACCAGTGTTGGAGATGTTTAACATTGTTCAGATGATGTAATTCAAGACATTTGTCAGGTTTTGTCCTTTAAACAATCTTGTGTGCAGTTGAAACATAAAATAAGTAAGGAATAATTGACAACGGCAAGTGGAGTGGCCGTTACACCTCGCGAGTCAAGTATTCAGTTTATACTATGGTTACCACCAGTGTTGGGGAAAGTTACGCATTACAAGTAACTTGAGTTATGTAATCAGATTACTTTTTCAAGTAACTAGTAAAGTAATGCAATACTTTTAAAATTTGAAACAAAATATATTTTTCAAAAAAGTAACGCAAGTTACTTTTTTCACATTTATTTGACTGACAGCTCTCCTGTCCCCATGGTTAGAGAAATCGTACAGAGGTGTGTGTAAATACGTTATTGTAGATTCACCTCTCGCGAGAGAAGCAGCGAGATTCATTTCTCTCTTCTGCAGAATATTACATGATTGAAAAATACTAAGAATTTAAACTAATTTACACAGGAAGAAGAAAAAAGCTGTCTATAAAAGAGGACCACTTAAAGAAAAATCTTACTACGTCAATGCAAGTAAAAGTTATCAAGTTAGTTTAGATGATATATAGAGAGAATTGAACATTTAAGCTCACATGTAGTAATTTTTATTGCTTTATTTATTGATTTTAAAGCTTATTTGTATGACCTTTATATAGGCTATTTATATTAATTTTAACCAAGTGCCTATTAATGATTGATTAACTAAAATTATACATGTGTAATTGATTAAGGGTATAATAATGATAAATAAACCAACATTTTTATTATTATAAATAAGCATTGTTAAAAGCCAGACGCTTAAGTCTTTAAAATACTTTAAAAATAATTTGCTATGTAGTGACCTTTAATTTGGAGTAGAAAAAGGGGGAGTGACTTTATTGCATCAGAGGTGTGTCACTTTGCTCACAGCTGATTGGTCCAATTTCAGTTTGAGATCTCTTATCCAGAACATAACCTGCCCTGGAGCAGGTTAGCCCTGGAGCGTAAGTTACTATGGAGATGAACACTGCTAAAAGCCAAACCTCTTTAATGGTACCAAAAACCCAGGATTGGCACAAACTAACCTTAAACATATCTGGCTAGCCAGCTAAATCGGCTTCATGGTATAGGCCCCAGGTAAGAAAAAGTCACACAAAAATAACGTAACACATTATTTTTTGTTACTTTTTAAGGGAGTAACGCAATATTGTAACGCATTACTTTTCAAAGTAACTTTCCCCAACACTGGTGGTAACCATAGTATAAACTGAATACTTGACTCGCGAGGTGTAACGGCCACTCCACTTGCCGTTGTCAATTATTCCTTACTTATTTTATGTTTCAAACAGGTTCAACAGCTTTGTTGCCACACAAAGTGCCACTTGCAGAGTAGATGAGTGTCAACTTTTGAAACAAGATGCACATGGACAAACCAGAATATTTGTGATGACAGCAACAACATCAACAAAAATACACTAAGTAAACAAAGGCTCTGAATAATCACAACATGACAAATAACTGAACAACAAATACAATGACGACAGGCGTAAATAAAGGCAGCAAATAGAATAACAATATATGCAACATTATTCAGCATAGTTTACTCCTAAACAGTATTATCCACAGATTCCACACCTCAAAAATAAGTTTGACAGAAATTGAGAAAATAAGAAATGAAAAGGCTTTTCTTTGTGGCTATCTGAGTCTTTTGTGGGTTTATGTTTTAATGTTTAAAGCTCTTTTGCAAGGCAGAAACAGTGCCTGTCAAAGGAAAGCCTTCCTTAAGAATAATACCGGGAAGGAACTGTCAACACAAATTAGTCACACAGAGTGAAAATGCAAACTAACCAAACTTTCTGCAAAGATCTGCTCTTATATGAATATTATATTATTATTGCGGTCATATCTATATTATTATATAATCATATATAAGCAGTTTTTCATTTATTTTGTTTTATTTATGTAGAAGTTTTTTGCTGTAATTTGTGTGTTTGCATGGTTGCACAGTTGACGGTGAGTTTGTGTTTGTGTGTGTGTGTGTGTGACATGCTAAGTGTGACAGGGAAATGCCAGGATTTATTTGATACACCATAGATTTCTTTTTGGTGATTTTAGATAGCTTTAGGTGTTTTTAATTTTTCAGCTTTAGAATCAGAAATATATTTCTAATTCTTAAAGCTAAATAGTAAACACACACACACACACACACACACACACACACACACACACACACACACACACACACACACACACACACACACACACACACACACACACACACACACACACACACACACACACACACACACACACACACACACACACACACACACACACACACACACACACACACACACACACACAGTATTGTGTCTAAAATACACAAATAGACAAAATAGACCTTTATGGATACATTCAAAGGGCTAACATCCCTATCAGTATTTATACAGCGAGCACTGGTAAAAATACATGCTTTTTTCTTATAAATAGTACATCCACAATAACCTTGAATGTCATTTACTGTGATTTGAACTGAATACTTATACTTACCGAAGATAATAAATGAGCACAAATGCGAGAGCACAATATACGACGGCTAAAATGCCTCTTTGTTAAGCTTCTTTGAAAGGAGAGTTGAGTAAAGCATAACTTTACTCAAGGACGATCTTTAAAACTCAACAATTCCTGCCATTTAATGTCCATAGCAGGCAAAATGCTTGTTTGCATTTCCGTTTAGTCATAATCTCATGGAATCCATGTTGGATTATCCACAAAAGGAGCATTTTCTACATGGATTTGCATGCTTGGATTAGTATAGTCATAACGTATCTTGCACACACTCATATTTTAACACCATGAGGGGATTTTTTTTACAAACTATTTCCATCACCAAAACAATCTCTTTCCATCTCTTTCCCAAACAGATGCAATGCGCCAAATGATTTGTATATAGCATTTGTGTTCTCTAAATCCTCTCCAAACAACAGACCCACTCCTGTGTTTCATCTTCTGGCATGATCTCAAAGGTTTAATTATGAAAGAGGAAATGGATGAGCATAAGAGAGAGGAATACAACCAGTGTTAAAGCTCTGTGTGGGGCTGATCTCATCAACTCATTTGACCTCTCAAGGTTTTAATGTTTTTATAGCAGTAGTGCTTCACATGTCTCACAAGACCCTCGCAGAAGACACAATGAGAATTTGTAAAGGGAGAATCTGTCTTTTTTCTTAAACCCCTGAAGAGCCACTTAAGCACTTAGTCTGCACTGATCCCTCTCCATAGGGATTCCACATGTGCAGTCATACAAACACAGTTTGATTCCAGTCTTTCGAAAATAAGGCTTTGCATTAATTAAAGTCAAATCTCACCCCCACATGCAACCATCTTTACCATCTAATTATTAGCAAACTAGGACATCTGTGCATGAACAAACTAAAATTGCCAGTCATTTAGTGTGTCAAGCCTGGTGCACATAGTGTGTTTTTTTTACCATCTAAAGCCGGGTACACACTGTGCGATTTTGGCCACGATTTGGCCGTCTGAGACAAATTTAGAAAATCCTAAAAGATTCCTCTGATCCTAGGCTAAAATCTGAAGTCTTTGATTGTTAGTTTGACATGTTCACTGGCAGCCGATTAATGACCTCTGCGATCAAATTTGACCTCACACGAAATTCTGGCAGTGTCAGAAGATTTGGTGCACAATCCTGCAGTGTGACTTCTCCTACTATGAACGTCAAATTATCTTATTTTTTCAAGACAAACAATGACCAAAATTAGTGCTTAGATTTCTTTGTAGCCACCGTAGCTCTCCGTCACCAAACGTGTCTGTAGCGTCTGGAGTCTCTCTCTCATAGGATCAAAGGGGTGAGTCGTTTTGAGGAACATCAAAGATGCTCTTCTCTTCCACAGCTCTGCATATAAATTAAATCCCTGCTCCAATGGCTCCAACAAGTCTGAGTTAGATTGCACCACTGACTGGTTAATGACCAGGGCCGGCCCAAGCCCTTATGGGGCTCTAAGCAGAATTTTATTTGGGGGCCCCTCGGTGCCACCAATGCGATTGACTATTGTCAATTCTTGATCATTCGCACACCCAGTATCAATGTTAGTAGTTGTAGCTGTGCTGCTTTCATCATGTCTGCCTGTCATGGTTTTTACACTTACACAGTTTTTAATTGTAACAGTAGCAAACCCACACGAGTGGTCAGATGTCAATATCCAAAGCCTTACAGTAAGTCTTACAGCTCAGACTGGTATATGTACTTTGTTTTTTGTGTTTTTTTGCCTAGTCTCTTGTGCTGAAAATGGTCACTTTTCCCCAGGATCCTTTGATGAATAGAAGGTTCAAAAGGACATAATTTCTCTTTAATAGAAAGCTTTCAAAGAATCCTAAAAATATTGTAATATAAAAACTGATAATCATAAATGTGTCTTGAGCATCAAATCCTCATATAAGAATGATTTGTGAAGGATCATGACTGAAGACTGGAGTAATGATGATAAATTCAGCTTTAATAAATTACACTTTACTATATATTTACATAGAGAACAGCTGTTTTACATTACAATAATATTTCACAATATTACAGTTTTTTTGATCAAATAAATTACTTTTAAATTTACTTTTAAAAACAAGAAATGTTGATTTATTTCAAACATTAAACATAACTTTTATTTGTGTGAAATTTGACTGTGTAGAAAGAAGCTTTTTATTTTCTAAATAAAAACTTCCTAAATGTAGGCTACACAACTTATAATTCCAAGGAGACGATATAGCACTTGCAGAAAAACATTTACTGAGAAACTGGAAGCTATGCTGTACTCCGTCCAAAACATGCAGCACGTCAGACTACTACAGTGTCTACTACAGTCCATTTTTACTAAATCCATCCATTCATAAAAAGGTTACCGGGCAACTGACGAGTAGTAGGCTACGTTTTAGCGCTGATTTTCTCACACTTTGGACTTTGAACCCTGGCTAACAAGCGAATAGTCCGGCCGCTAGCGCTGCGAGCTCGTGCAGTGCTGTCAGAATCAATCCGTGCATATATTAGAAAACTTCACATTTTTAAGTTTATTTAGTAATTGTTTAAGGCCGTTTAGCGATTTCAATAATCATAAAATAACATAGGCTACAGTAAAAAGTCATTTCATGTGCTCTTGGGGGCCACCAGGGGGCCCCAATCAGCCACTTAGTTCGCTTATGCCTTGGGCCGGCTCTGTTAATGACCAGCTAGAGTGTGACCAGAAGATACGATGATGGTCCTATGAGAGCTTCAATCAGATCCTAATCAGCCAGGACCCCTAACTCACCCCTATGTTGAGAATGGCCGGAGAATTACCTTAACACACACACACAGGGGTGTTTTTGTGAAATGTGGGGACATTCCATAGGCGTAATGGTTTTTATACCGTACAAACCGTATTTTCTATCCCCCTACACTGCCCCTGCCCCTAAAACTTATAAGCATTTTGAAAAGTGAGGACATGGGGAACTTCCTCATATTTCACCCTCTTTTTGTAATACCTATGTCATACCCATGTCATTATACACATTTGTGCCCTGATATTTCACAAAAACATGCCCACACACACACACACACACACACACACACACACACACACACACACACACACACACACACACACACACACACACACACACACACACACACACACACACACACACAAGCATTCCTCTTTATTTAGCCTTTAATTAAACTATCCCAGAAATTACAGATATGATGATTTCTTAAAGGGGTGGTAAAGCACACTCTTTCGAAGGCTTGATTGTGTTTGTGGGGTGCACTGTAACATGTGTTCATGCTTCGTTTTTAAAAAAATTCAGTATTTTTCATATATTTGACCTTTATGGCTTTGTGTACGCTAGCGTCAATAAAACCATACCAAGAGCCCGAATCAGACCCAGACAATTTTAGTGAAGATGATCGAGCAGAACCTGTTCAGTCCTCAAGAGTAAAGACTGCGGATCTATAGTGATCGCTACTGAATGGCACCGTTCTTTTGTATTTTTAGAACGATTTGCCAAATATCTGTCGCAAGAACGGACACTAAACATTGCTAGTACAAACACAGAACCATGTTTAGCATGCCTGTAGATAAACAATACATAAAAGCTCTAATCAAAGAATAATTTACACTAATGCCAAGTTCGCTGTTGAGATTTTAAACAGTTTGTAGCGTGAGGTGTTTGTCGGATAACGTTAAGTATGAATGAGCATTTAACAAACTGGTTTGCAGAGCCAAACAGCGCTGTCATGTCTACTTCATTGCTACAACGTAGGCTACAATGAACAACACAAACTATTACAGAAAACACATCGACGAAAAATAAATCACACTTACAGGTTGTAGCCCGTACTCGCGAAGATTGTGGAAGCTTTCCTCCGCGAGATGTGCAGCGGTAGCCGCGCGTGCCCGCCTGTCTCGTGCAGCTGAACAGCTGAAGGCTCATGTATTGCAAATACAGATGAATATTGTCCATTATGTCACATTTTCCGATCTTCTCCTCCGACCCCTGTTTGTCTCGTGCTTTGATTTATGATGGGCAGCATATATCCGATGCAAATGCGATCGTGTTCCCCTCATGTCTCTTACACACATGAATATGACGTTGTATGTTAAACGCACTGCAACGCTGCCCCGTCCCTAGGAAGGCTGAAGAAAGTGGACCTGCACTCCGGATGAAAATAACAGCGTTTCGTCGGCATTGGCAACAGCACTCCAGCCTACTAACCACAACAACGCTTCCCCGCAGCGATACAAAATGGCCTCGCCCCCCCTTATTTCATATTCTCGGAGGAGGGGTTTATGTAAATATTGGGGCTGGTGATGTCAGCAACCCTGGAGGAATGTGTAGTAGTCCCTACCGGCCGTTTGCTGTAGTCCTTAGAAATCGATTTCTTTAAAAGCAAATATCTCTGTTTGCTTTAAACTTTGAACGTCGTAACTTTGAAGATGTTGTTTATGCTCAAACAGCAACATTACACACTAGCTAATGTTAGAAAAGTGAAATCGTGGTTTACCACCCCTTTAAGTATATGCATGTTTCCTATATTGTATATGCTCATGTGATGTAAAAGTCATCTTAAATGCTCAAAATGGCGCTGTAAAGAAGATGTACTGATTTTATGTGTTTAAACCAAGGCATGTTTGATGTCTAAAGGTTTCTCTTTCTTTGTCTTAGTCAATAGTGCAAAGTATATGATTATGAGATGTACCGTTAGTATGTTTAGTCCTTTTGGAGTCTTTTGGAACATTCCATTGAGTAATAAAGTCCGAACAAAGAAATTCTCTCCCGCCTGAAATTCACACCAATGATTGGTCATCTCAGGGAAGATGGGCGCAGGTCAATGGACTTTAAAGGACAATAACACAAGCACATCTTCGCTCAGTCAACTTGCAAGAGACGAGACAAACTTTCTTTTCTTCCTGTCACGTCAGCACAGCTCGCTGGGCTTCGGCCCCGAGGCAGCGGCCAAGCCAAGCTGGTTGTTTCCTTTGAAGATCGACGCACTCCGCGGCACGGCCCGCAGTGCGCTCCATCAGAGCGCAACCTTCTCAGGGCAGACTGTCACAATTACGTTTGTCTTGTCTTCACCTGTTCTCGTTTAGCCCTGATTAGTTTATCTACTCCACCTGTGTCTAACTAGTTCCCTCCATTACCTTGTGTATTTATACTCCCTGTTCTGTTCAGTCCTTGTCGGTTATTGTTTGTCCACACATGTCCGTGTGATCATGTCTTGAACTCTCTCTGTCTGTTATTGAGATTAAAATACTTTTTTTGTAACCATAATTTCATTCGTCGAGTACTTTCTTCAGCCAGAGCGTGACAGAATAACCGACCCTCAAAGTGAGTATTAAAAGAAGATGGACTCACCCATGCTGCAACTTCTTCTCCGTCCAGAGAGCAGGCCATACCTGGGATACCTGGCCTGGATGCTCCGGAACGGCGGTCTCCTCCCTACAGCCGGCGAGCCCGAGGCACCCATGCTGCTACTTCTCCGTCCAGAGAGCAGGCCATACCTGGGATACCTGGCCTGGATGATCCGGAACGGCGGTCTCCTCCCTACAGCCGGCGAGCCCGAGGCACCCACCGAGGTGATTCGAGTGCTGGAAGACGCGAAGGCCCTGGAGTTGACGCAGGTGGGTCAGTCCATCTTAGAGCCAGGAGCGGACTGTGACCTGATCGATCTGTGGTCCGCGGAGCCTTTTCCCACCCAAGTCCCCACCCTCTCTTCGTCACCTTCTTCGCCAGTCCCGTCTGGAAATCTTCTGCCCATATCCATGCCTCTCCTAAACCCGTCTCCATTACTGGTCGGGGCCATTCCCCTGGATCTGTCAGCACCACTGGTGTGGTCCAGCTCCTCGGCTCTACCCCCGCCGCTCACTCCATGCGGCCCATCATCTGCGCCTCAGGCTTCCCTGCCACCAGCTCAGCTAGAGGCCGAGTCCCCGGCTACACCTTGGACCTCCAGGCCCATATCTCCACCTCGGCCTGTCAGTCCGTCACCATCGCCTCGACTCACTGCTCCTTCAACGCCTCCGTGGCCCGTCTGCCCAGAAACTCTGCTGGGCTTCCTCGTCTCTCAAGGTCAGCCTCCGGCGGTCGACGCCACAGCCTATGCCACGGACTTCCAGGATTCGGGCTACGCCCTCACCCTGCACCCCTACGGCGTCAGCGTGCTCCTCCCTTCCTCCAGCCTCCCCGTCGGCCTCACTCGCCACATCGTCGTTCTGGTCATCCAAGTCCCCGTCACCGCCTCAGTCCCATGAGCCTGCAGCTCAGTGCCAGGCTTCCCGGCCTGCGATGTCGCCCTGGTCCATCGGCCACTCGGTTCCGCTGGATACTCCCCTCACCATGATTCCGCCTTCGTCGATCGGTCCTAGGGCTCCAGCCGCCCCTGCAGTCTGGACTCCGCCCTGGATGCTCCCTCCGTCAGTGCCACCATGGTACTGGTGCCCGCCTACTCCAGACGCCTGTCTGTCATCAGTTCCACGCCCTCCACCGAAGCCTCCACCTCATTTCTACTTCATGCACTCTGTTGTCTTCACGGCGCGAGGACGCGCCTTTCCGAGGGGGGCATAATGTCACAATTACGTTTGTCTTGTCTTCACCTGTTCTTGTTTAGCCGTGATTAGTTTATCTACTCCACCTGTGTCTAACTAGTTCCCTCCATTACCTTGTGTATTTATACTCCCTGTTCTGTTCAGTCCTTGTCGGTTATTGTTTGTCCACACATGTCCGTGTGATCATGTCTTGAACTCTCTCTGTCTGTTATTGAGATTAAAATACGTTTTTTGTAACCATCATTTCCTTCGTCGAGTACTTTCTTCTGCCAGAGCGTGACACAGACGAGATGAACTTTCCCTTCCAAGACACTTGCTTCTAAACACCTTTAAATCTCCCGCGGACCGACTAAGATAGAGAGAGAGGGAGAGAGAGCTTCAGCGCACGAACACTCTGAGAAACGCCAACGCACGCATCTTGCTTTACACAACACAAAGAAACCATGCAAGTATCAATTCTATCGAAATTTAGATGCGTTTTAAGATTGTACCCCTGTTTAAGGTGATAATGGTTCTTGCTGGCTCTAGTGGTTATGTTTGGGAAAGTGTCTGATCGGACCATACCCTTCTTCCTTGCCTTTCTTCTCATCCTCCTTCTTTACTTTCCGTTATTCTGTATATACATGTATTCTTTATTTAGACGTATGTAATCGTAGTATCAATCATTATTAAAACCATTGTATCCACGTTTTGATTGTCATTGTTGTTGCTCACAAAACACGAGTCCCTTTAATGTCAGATCTAAGCTACGAGCTCTTATAAGTATCATTGAATGCTTTAATTAATACCATAGCTCAGAAAGTTTGTCCTTTGTGGCCAGAGGGATAAACTTCCCGAGAAAAATTGGGTAGAAGACCTTGTGAGAGTTGATAAGGATTGTACTGCTCGTTCGTTAAACGGAACGGACCAGAGGAATTAATAATCCAATAATAATAGAGGTTATTCTGTGATTATTTAATATAGATATTTATCCGTATTAATGGCAATAAATTGTTGTTAACCATATATATATATCATATATTGCATAAATACCTAGGTTAGGTATTCCCCCTTTTTGGGTGATTTTGGAGATTTATGATTTGATTATAACCTGTTATGATTCATCATAAATCCCTAAATATTAATACCCATAATTCCCTATTGAGCTAAATTTTATTTAATATCATATGTAACCCTAAAACGCTACAGTGTCATTGATTGATGATATAAAACTCCGGACAAGTTTTCTTGCATGCGTCCGTTTTTAGCGTGGCTTGACTATCGTACAGTCGGACATTAACAACTTAGATCATACAGTGTGACATGGCTTACAGCGGGGACCATACAGTATGACAAGGAACAATCCTAAAGGACTATTTTAAATCACACAGTGTGCATTCGGCTTAAGACTAATTTCAGGGATTGTAAAAGATTTATGTAGTTTTTAAACATTTTTTTAATGTACTTTTTTTTTACACAATTTAACACAAATTGTTAATTCATAAATACGTTATTGAGGTGTCACACAACTATCTAAATGATCCTTACCTGCATGACTGTTAACCCTTAAATGCATGACTGTTTTGCCAAACATTCTTACATATTCGTATATTTAGCGACCCGGATGTATATCTAACATGGATAGATCTATACCTGTCGCGATAATATATAAAACTCCTGATATATGAGTAACAATTACAGAAGAATAAAATAAAACATATTTTGTTACCTTTTGGAGCTTGGAAGTGTTCAGTTTGAGCAGATGTTTTATACTGTAAGATTACAAATTTAAGAAAGTACATTGTATTTAGCATTTAAGGCAAAGAATTATGATATCAGATGATTATTAGAGTCTCTTTTCCTGTCAGACCTGTTTTAATCAGATCACTGAGATTCTCACTTTTCGGAGCCCAGACGTTGAATCGTTAGGTTGATTGACTTTCACCTTTTGTCTTTAATGGCTCTGGGATGGCTCTTGGAATTGGAGTTCCTGGCCAGTATCAGCATGTGAATAGTTATGCTGATTCAATGGGACTGGTAGTGCTCTCAGAGTAGGGTGTGTTCCCACTTCATTTGCAAGCTTTATTCAGATTTCCCGCCTCTATGTAATCCATTCCCCTTGGAATGTATACAACCTGTCAGTTATGCTGTTTGAGTCAGACTGTTTCGGACGACCTACAGCACAGAGTGTTCTCATTAAAAAGAATAACTTCTGTTTGAATCCCGAAGTCTCCTGGTCTCCACTTCTGAGTTTCCTACACGTTAGAAGATAAATGTTCACAACAGTTTTGGTGCCATGACCCGGATAGAGCTCCTCACCTGAACTCCAGAATCCAGATTGCAACTTCAAGCTCAAAGATCTTCCTACGTTCGAGACTGGAATCCAGAGCAAAACTTCCAGCTGAACAAAGATTTCCAGACAGAATTCTTTCTGTACAACCAAGGGTTGGTGAGTCACTCTATCCAAAAGAACCTTTAAGACCAGTACAAATTTGTTATCCTCTGCACCATCAGAGAAGAGTTATCAGACAGCTGTAGGGTCTGGTTAACTAAAGTTATCCTCTAAAAAGTTTGTTTTAGAGATGAAAGTTACCCTCTGTTTTCACCCTTACAAAAAATAACTGCAGTACATTGAAGTAAAACTGCAGTATATTGAAGTAAAACTGCAGTATATTGAAGTAAAACTGCAGTAATATTGCAGTACAAAGTAGTAACTGCAGTACAATGAAGTAAAACTGCAGTACAAAATAGTATAACTGCAGTACAATGAAGTACAACTGCAGTACAAAGTAGTAAAACTGCAGTACAATGAAGTACAACTGCAGTACAAAGTAGTAAAACTGCAGTATTGAAGTTCAGCAGCAGTAAAACTGCAGTACAAAATAGTATAACTGCAGTACAATGAAGTACAACTGCAGTACAAAGTAGTAAAACTGCAGTATTGAAGTTCAGCAGCAGTAAAACTGCAGTACAAAATAGTATAACTGCAGTACAATGAAGTACAACTGCAGTACAAAGTAGTATAACTGCAGTACATTGAAGTACAACTGCAGTACAAAGTAGTAAAACTGCAGTATTGAAGTTCAGCAGCAGTAAAACTGCAGTACAATGAAGTACAACTGTAGATTTGCAGTATAATTAAGTTTAGATGCAATATAACTGCAGTACAGTGATACACTGTAATGTATACGAAGACTTCGATGCAAATGTCCGTTTTATTTTTAATTGAGTTTTTTTTTTATTGGGCTCCTATGTTTATGTTCAGTAATATCACTTAAATGGCAATTTACTTTTAGTTGTCATTAAATAATTTTTTTTTAACCTATAGGAGCCTTATAAAAAGGTTAATTTTAAAAGAAAAATATCAGACGGTTTTTGCATCTGAAGTCTTCATAGGCCTTCCAACTCATACTACACTGTACTGCAGTTATGCTGTATTGTGCAACATGTAGCCACTTTTGTCACCTATGGGACATTTCAACCACATAGATAAATAGCCTTCACGTGACTGGATCTTCCCCACCAAAAAATAATTAAAAAATGTATCTCCCGGAACGCAAAACACAATTGGGCTAGTTTTGAGTAGCAATTGGACGAGTTTTGTAACCTGCCAACCCTGATTCGCAAGCAGGACGGAGAAACGTTTTCTGGAAGAAACGTTCATCAGGCAAGTTGGAGCTGCTTCACAACAATTCTGTTGGCATCATTATTCTCATTTTTATCACTGTAAAGTAACAATATGTATTGTTTAATGTGCTATAAATAATAGTGACTTGACTTAAAAGGGACCTATTTTGCTTATTTTTACAAGATGTAATTTAAGTTACAGGTGTCCCCAGAATGTGTCTGTGAAGTTTCAGCTTAAAAGACCTCACAGATAATTTATAAATCCATGTCATACTCATTTCAGACTACAGTGAAGAACAGGCTTTTTTTCGGGCATGTGCCTTTAAATGCAAATGAACTGCTGCGTGCACGCGGCCCCACCTGCTCGTGATTATCATCATTAGCGATCTCTCTCACGGATAATGGACTGTTTTCTGAGCACGCACAAGAACTTGCTGTCAGATAACAAGTCTCGTGAGTAACTTCTCTTTTACATTTTTTGCTGGGTTTTAACTGTCAAATACACACAAGGTTCTTGTTTTCTGAAAAACTGTGCAGAGGGGCGGTAATATAAGATCCTCTTCCTAAGTCAGAAGAGAGAGGCTAATTTTTCACTGTAGAAACTTACCAAAACAAAGTTACTGGCGTTGTCCTTTAAAATGTTCTGGGTTGGTAGATTCACCGGGGACCTGATTATAGTACTTAAACACGGAAAAATTAACCATGGTTTTATTATAGTAAAAGTGTAGTAACCATGGTTTTTGGGCTAATTGATTACCATTTATATAACCACAGTTTTACCGCAAATTCTATGGTTGGAGTAGTAAAGCCAAGGTTAATTTGTGGTTACCATGGTTTAACTATTATAACCATGTTTTTTTTTTTTTTTTTTTTTTTTTCCTATTTGGTTCATTTTCGTAAGGGTTGCCTTTTATGTTAAATATCTTTGTAATATCTGATAATATTGTATATACACAAAAATAGACTAAATTAGGACTTCTTTTCGCAGCACTGTACACAAGCATTTATGTTCAATAGTTTGACATTAATGTGCAGAAAAGGATGTTTTACAGGAATACTATTTATTGTGTGATTGCTATTTTCAGAAAAATGCACTGGTAACAACAACAACAACAACAAAAAGACCAAATGTAGTTCAACAGAAGATCATGGCTGCTGTGAAACAAAACTGCACTCAAATAATGGTGAGAGCTGTAGGCAACTTCATTTATTTGATCTTTTATAAACTATTATCTTTATAGTTTTGAATGCATAATAACTAATATTGTACTTCAGGAACCAAGACCTGTGGGAATGCTGGAGGAATCAAGTGTACAAAGTCTTCTGTCTCCTAAGCCATGTTAGAAGAGATCGAGGATTTAAAAAATGAAATCAAAGAGCTAAAAGAAGATTTACAATATTAGCGCTGCTGGAAAGGTAAAGAAATCTAGTTATACCACAACAATTATTCTCAGTACTTGACATCAGTTCTCAACAGTTTGCTCGTGGACTCTCTTGTTCATGGGTATATTATACAATAGTCTGTTGTATACTGGATTCTGATTGACTGAAAGGTGTGCATTAAAACAATGAATGCACAGATAGTTACAGTCAGTTTAATCTCCATTCTAAATCAATGTGCTGCCTTTCCTGTAACACACACACACACACACACACACACACACACACACACACACACACACACACACACACACACACACACACACACACACACACACACACACACACACACACACAGAAACATATTTCTAAGCAACAAAGTCTTCAAGGGTTAGTTTACCCAAAAAATTAAATTAGCCCATGATTTCCTTAGCTCATCCTAGGTGTGTATGACATTCTTCTTTCAGACGAATACAATCAGAGTTATATTAAAAAAAAGTCCTGGCTCTTCCAAGCTTTATATTGGCATAAGTGCATATATCCATCATATAACTGCTCCACACTGCTCAGGGGGTTAATAAAGGCCTTCTGAAGCAAAGTGGTTTGTGTAAGAAAAATATCCATATTTAAAACTTTATAGACTAAAATAACAAGCTTCTGGCGGTCAGCGGTACGCAAGTCAACTTACAGCGAAAGAGTAATCCTTGACGCATGCGTATTGACGAACACACGCAAAGGATAGAGCAAAACAAAACACCGGTCATGAATTATGCTGCCTTCACGTGCTCTTGGAATTATCGTAAATACGAGTTTCCTATGTATAAATTGCACATGAACACCCTCCCATTTCAAAATTTGAATGAGATGAGCTCGTAATCACGACTTCAGAAGTGTGAATTATCAAATTTCCGATAGCATGTGAATGCTGCATTAGTCTAAAACGAGAATTTTAAAGGGAAATGGTGGAGGATTTGGATATAAGAGAAGAGGGATTTTAAGTTTGTTGCCCAGTACTATCCGTGAGAGGCGTAATAGCTTGCGATGCTCCTGTAAATCGCGTCAGGGGTCACTCTTTTAGCGCAAGTCCACTTGCGTACCGCTGGAAGTTAGTTATTTTAGTCTATAAAGTTTTAAATATGGAGATTTTTTTTTCTTACAAAAACACGCCATTTTGCTTCAAAGGGCCTTTACTAACCCCCTGAGCCATGTGGAGCAGTTTTATGATGGATGGATGCACTTTTATGATGGATAGATGCACTTTTATGATGGATAGATGCACTTTTATGATGGATAGATGCACTTTTATGGACGTCTAAAAAGTCAATGCCATTATAAAGCTGGGAAGAGCCAGGACATGTTTTAATATAACTGATTATTCGTCTGAAAGAAGAATGTCATACACCTAGGATGAGTTGAGGAAGAGTAAATCATGGGGTAATGTTCATTTTTGGGTGAACTATTCCTTTTTTGCTGTTTCTGAAGTGATTCAACTGTAAATTCAGCTTCACCAGAGTGCTGCTGCACAGATGCAGATAATTCACATATGCACTATCTCTTTCTCCTTCGTTTATTCATTCAAATAAATGTAATCCAACCATGATGCTGATGTATCTCTGTGCCTGATTTAAAGTGTGCAGAATGCTAGATCTAATGGCCCAATAGCCAAAAAAAGAAAATTAACTGTTAGGTTTACCCTTCCAGTCAAATTGTGCTCCACAAACATTAAGGACAGCTTTAATTTAACTTTTTTACCTATCTTTAACAGCTGTGTGTCTATTGCACAGTTTTAGTGCACTTCACAGAGGCAACCCACTTCATGTCAGGTGGTTCTTTACCTCCATCTTGTTCAATAAATGTAATGCACACCTAGCCATGGATTAGCCCTTACTTATGTGAAAGGTTATAAGTTACACAAAGTAATAAATGAAGGGGCACAATAACTGTGGAACATATATTCCATATACTTTATTCCAATAATATTACATTTTTATTTAAGGTTAGATTTGTGAATTAAAAGTCTGAGAGGATAAAAACAGCCAATATTTGTGGAGGGCGCTGTACAGTATTTAAACATTATTGTGTCTCTCTGCTTTTTATTTTTCCAGAAATGCGTGTCATTGTGCAAATTACACAGACTGTCAGTGGAGTGACAGAAACGCTCAGATTTCATCAAATAAATATTCATTTATGTTCCAAAGATGAACGAAAGTCTTACGGGTTTGGAACGACACAAGGGTGAGGAATTGATGACTGGCTGAACTAACCCTTTAACTTCTTTTACCTGGAGTGTTCAAAGCATATTTGTGATTTGATAATGCTCACCAATATAGCGTTAGAAATTCATTGGAAATATTATGAATACTTTGCACAATTCAAGATTAATATTAAACACACTATATGCCTGTGGTGAAGTGTAACTGAAACTTGAGTTTATCTAATCAATTTGTTTCTTTGTTTTTCCAGACTACATCCTAAATAGTGTTTCCACATCTGAGATGCAGGCAGTTATAAGAACCATGTGGGATAATGATGAGGATAAACTCTTAAAAAAAGCACGCTCCCTGAATAATATAAGATATATGCATGATCGTATGATTTGTAAATAAACACTTTAAATACAATGTCTAACTCTAAGTCTGTTATTTGAAGTTTACAAATAAAAAAAAGTGAAAATCACATTTATTTTTGCATTGCTGTTTGAGACATTCACTGTTTTGTACCGTAATTTTTTTCTATTGCAGATGTGTGAAAATAAAACTTATTCTGGTTGTATTTTAATGGTAATGGTACAGCATTTTATTTGTATTGCACTTTGGTAGTATTGTAATTGTGCTTTAGTTATGGTATGTATTGCAGTACTACCAGAGTTATATTGTAGTATTACTGCAGTATTACTGCAGTATTATTGCAGTTATTCTGCAGTTATTCTGCAGTTATTCTGCAGTTATATTGCAGTTATATTGCAGTATTACTGCAGTTATATTGCAGTATTATTGCAGTATTACTGCAGTTATATTGCAGTATTACTGCAGTATTATTGCAGTATTATTGCAGTATTATTGCAGTATTACTGCAGTTATATTGCAGTTATATTGCAGTATTATTGCAGTATTATTGCAGTATTATTGCAGTATTACTGCAGTTATATTGCAGTATTATTGCAGTATTACTGCAGTATTATTGCAGTTATATTGCAGTATTACTGCAGTTATATTGCAGTATTACTGCAGTTATATTGCAGTATACTGCAGTTTTTTCGTGTCCAAAAAACTGCATTTTTCTACATGAACAAAAACTGCAGTATTACTTCAAAAAAACTGCAGTATTTTTTTGTAAGGGCAGGCAGGCAAGATTAGCATTCACAAGCTAATAGTTGTTTAGCCTCTGTTTTCGGCAGGGAAGAATTGTTCAGCCTCTGTTTCAGGCAGGGAAGATTAGCATACAGGCTAATTTTTGTGTTTGTCCTTTGTTTTTTTGTTTTTGTTTTGTGTTTGCCTCTTCATAGAGAAGGTTAGCATCACGTGCTAATAATTGTTTTGCCTCTGTTTTAGGCAGGGAAGATTAACATTTAGTTAATATTTGTGTTTGTCCTCTGTTTGCTAAAAAAGTTAACAATAGTTGAGCTGTGTTAACAAGGCTGTTGATCAGAGAAGTCAGTGTTTGTGAGTGTGTGGTAACAGAAATTCATAAAATGTTTAGGAAAAGTGCTAGACTAATCTCCACAACTAAAAAAGGTGAAATTCCTACTCCTTTGTGGTCAGAAAGTGAATTCAAATTATTGTTAAGAGTGCAAATGGATTTAATTGTCACAGAGAAAGTTAGACAAAAACTAACGCAGAAATATGAGATCCATCCAGACAAGACTTGGTCGATTGATGAATGTAAAAAAAGTTTTTGGAGCATGTATTCGCAAGAACAATGTGAAAGGCATTATTTGTTGTCACAGAGAATTTAGTTTAGCGCTAGCTAGACAACAGTCTCAGCATATCTCAGAGCTAGAGAAACAGAACAAAGAGCTCTGTGCTAGAGTAGCATCTTTGACTGAGAAATTACACCTCAACAAAGCTGTAGAGAAAACTGATGTGAATGAAGTTAGTCAGACTGATAACGTTTATCCTGACTTGCAAGCTTTCTTTGAAACAGATGTAGCCATTCAATCAGTATCTGATGTGCCTGTTGATTCAGTGAAAGCATGTGACGCTAGGAGAAGATCACATGGAATTGAGGGAATTGAAAGTACTCCTGCTAATTCTGTTGTCCAAGTTCAAACTGCCAAATCGTTAGGCACAAGGAATTCAGACAATAGATTGCCTAAGAAAAAAGGCAAATGCCACTACTGTGGAAAATTAGGACATTGGGGGAAAGTGTGTAGGAAGAAGTTGAAAGATACAAAAAGAAATGCTATGCACAATTTTGCTCATTCTCAGCCTGCTTACTCATGTGTCACACTGCAAAGTTGTTCCTCCACCAACAGGGACAGAATAGGACACGGACAAGTGAGGTGCCCTGGGAAGAACTGAACGCAACATGCGTTCGGGGGTGAACCCAGGGTGAAGACACTACCTCATAGGCCTTTCCCGATTTAGTCCATCCTTTCTTCACTGGTCCATAGGTGTCAAATAAATTAATAAATAGGGAAAGAATGAAACGACAACAGTAGACTCTGAAAACGATAGAACCATAGTGTTTAAACTGCTACAACCGTAGTGTTTTGAAGAAATACTGCTCTCTGTTTTTCTGTTTTCTGTCTTACAGTGTGCAGATAAAACTTGATGGCTGTCCCCAGACCCATATGCACAGACCTTCTCATCGGCATATGAAGACCCAACCTCCAGGAAACAACTAGATCAACTGCAGAGACTACAACCAACAAAGAAGAAAAAAATACACAACGCAGAGAATCACCTACGGGAACTTCAGTCATCACAAGACATTCTTGATCTTTCAGCAAAATTACATCAGATGACTGAAGATAATTCTTCATGGTTCGGAAACCTGTTAGGTCAACAAAATGACTCGTAAGGACTGTTCCAACCACAAAAGAACATTGCCCGTAATGAACTTCACGGACCTTAATTGCATGTTTGTTTCTGTGTCAACATGCAATTACAGATGAACAACACAGAGCAAGTGATATGTGCCTGTAATTTTTTCCAAGTTACATGACTAGAAGATGGGGCTTATGTTAACAAACATAAGCTATAGAATGGACTGATGAAGGTTTAAATTTGAATTATGTGAGAGTTATTAGAACTCTCAAAGGGGCAAATGTAAGATTACAAATTTAAGAAAGTACATTGTATTTAGCTTTTAAGGCAAAGAATTATGATATCAGATGATTATTGGAGTCTCTTTTCCTGCCAGACCTGTTTTAATCAGATCACTGAGATTCTCACTTTTCGGAGACCAGACGTTGAATTGTTAGGTTGATTGACTTTCACCTTTTGTCTTTAATAGCTCTGGGATGGCTCTTGGAATTGGAGTTCCTGGCCAGTATCAGCATGTGAATAGTTATGCTGATTCAATGGGACTGGTAGTGCTCTCAGAGTAGGGTGTGTTCCCACTTCATTTGCATGCTTTATTCAGATTTCCCGCCTCTATGTAATCCCTTCCCCTTGGAATGTATACAACCTGTCAGTTATGCTGTTTGAGTCAGACTGTTTCGGACGACCTACAGCACAGAGTGTTCTCATTAAAAAGAATAGCTTCTGTTTGAATCCCGAAGTCTCCTGGTCTCCACTTCTGAGTTTCCTACACGTTAGAAGATAAAAGTTCACAACAATACCATCATCACTGTCCTCGTCAGAACTCATTTCCCAGTACATTCAGCATTTCCCTGATATTCGCGATCTCACGCATATCCTCAAAACTCATTTTCAACGTCTTCATAATAAATATTTTG
Source organism: Romanogobio albipinnatus (assembly GCA_023566225.1). Lineage (NCBI taxonomy): Eukaryota > Metazoa > Chordata > Actinopteri > Cypriniformes > Gobionidae > Romanogobio > Romanogobio albipinnatus. The sequence goes on from CM042241.1 coordinate 23,412,255, forward strand.
ATCACTGGCAGTTCCCCTTCGAGGGAACTCGCACTGCGTCATCGTGTGATGACACTTTGGGAACGCCCTCAGCGTTACGCATCTGAAGCATGCATGAAATCAAGCCAATCTGATTGGTGGTGCGTCATGACGTAGTAGATGACGGCATACCCGGAAGATACAAAGGGACGCTGATGCAAACACACGGCAGCTTTTCGCTCTTCAGCTGAAGCGCTCTGTGTTTTTGTCTCTGTCTATTTGGTGTTGTTTGTCTACCAACGTTGCAAAGCATTTAAATAGGTGATGGCTCAGTTTAAGAGATGTGTGCATCCGTTTCCGCGTTTCCTTTCGGGCACGGACACACATCTAATGTGTGTGCAATGCCTGGGAGTGCAGCACTCTAGGGCGGCTCTCGAGGGAGCCGCCTGGAGCGAGTGTGATCTGCTGCCGCTCAGGGTGTTGCGCTCACGGCTGGCCGTGTTCGATGAAACCGGCCAAGCCCGCGATCCCCAGGGATCCCCAGGGATCCGCGATCCCCAGGGATCTCAACCTCCACGCCGGGGCCTGCCATTTTTTCAGGATCTGCACAATGAGTTGTGTAGATCCTGGGAAAAACCCTACTCGGCCAGACTTTCCTCCCCACAAGCACTTGAATTTGGGAATGTGCTGGGGGCGGCCGAGCAGGGTTATGGGACGCTGCCTCGGGTGGAGGATGCTCTCACGAGCTACCTCTCTCCCGAGGCCGCTTCGTCCCTCAAGGCCCCGGTGCTACCCACCAAGCCATGCCGGGACACTTCGGCGCTGGTGGGTAGGGCTTACATGGCGGCTGGGCGGGCTGGTAGTTGTCTGCACACTATGGGGGTGTTGCAGGCCTATCAGGCCGACCTCCTCAAGGAGCTGGATGAGGGGGAGGGTCCGTCTCCGGACGACATCCTGGAGCTGCGGAAGGCCACCGATTTGTCTCTCCGGATCACCAAGGAGACGGCCCGTAACATCGGCCACTCCATGGCTGGTCTGGTGGTCGCGGAGAGACATCTCTGGTTAAACCTGTCGGGGATGAGAGAGAGAGAGAGAAACATTTTCTCCTCGATTCCCCGATTTCGCCTTCTGGCCTCTTTGGAGGCGCGGTTAACACCGTGGTCGAGAGGTTCCAGGAGGTGAAAAAGCAGGCGGCGGCCTTCCAGCAGTACCTCCCTCGCCGTTCTGGCTCCTCGGGGAAGGCTGTCCAGCAAAGGCAGCTTCAGCCGTCAGGTAGCTCCTCCTCGCACCGACAGGTGCAAAAAGAGAGCGTCGCTTCTCGCGCCCCTCCTGAGGGAGCTTGGCAAAAGAGGCGGCGCTCTCGTGGTAAGCCTTCAGAGCCTAGGGTTGATCTGAGGACCGTCCTTCAGGCGAAGAAGGCTACAACAAAGCGGTCCTAGCTGCGGCTGGGTCGATGAGAGCTGTCCCCCCCGGGGTGGAGCGACCGAGGTCGTTTTCCCCCCGGAGCTCTCGGGAAATCAGTGCTGGAATCCTGCCGTCCATGATGCTTCAGGCCTCACTGGTTTCCCGCGCGCGACCGGCCAGCGAGCGTGTGCACCCATAGGGCTCCATTCTCGGCTTCTCCCTGCCGGTCAGCTGCTTCAGGGGGTCGAGAACGAGTCTCATTTAACACCCGAGACCAGCCTCGAGAGTTTCAGGGAGTGGTCCAGACTGTGGTCGCCCCCGAGCAGGTTCGGGTTATGGAACAGGAAGTACAAGCCCTGTTAGCCAAGGAAGCCATAGAGCGGGTTCCTCTGGCAGACAGGGAGTCCGGGTTCTACAGCCGGTACTTCATTGTTCCCAAGAAGGATGGGGGGTTGCGTCCAATAATAGATCTCAGGCTCTTGAATCGGTCTCTGAGGTGATTCAGGTTCAAGATGCTCACAATTCCAGCCATCGTGAGTCAGATCCAGTCCGAGGACTGGTTCGTCACGATAGATCTAAAGGACGCATACTTCCATATTTCCATCCTTCAATGTCACAGGAAGTTCCTGAGGTTCGCTTTCGGGGGCGAAGCGTACCAATATCGGGTTCTTCCCTTCGGCCTGGCACTCTCCCCTCGCACCTTTACGAAGTGTATGGATGCAGCACTGGCTCCTCTGAGACTCCAGGGCATCCGTATACTCAATTACATCGACGACTGGCTCATTTTGGCCAGGTCGCGCGATATGGCAGTTCGGCATCGAGATGTCGTTCTGGCCCATATAAGGTGCTTGGGGCTGAGACTCAACACGAAGAAGAGCGTGTTGACGCCCTCCCAGCGGACTACGTTCCTGGGAGTTGTATGGGACTCCACGTCGATGCGGGCTCAGTTATCCCCTGCACGCGTGGAGTCCATACTGGCGATGGTCTCAAGAGTGAAGCCAGGCCGCAGCCTCACTGTGAAGCAGTTTCAGAGACTGCTGGGACTCATGGCAGCAGCAGCCAACGTGATACCTTTTGGCCTGCTGCACATGAGACCCCTACAGTGGTGGCTGAGGGCCAAGGGGTTTTCCCCGAGGGGAAATCCGTTTCGTATGATCAGGGTAACGCGCAAATGCCTTCGTTCCCTCGTCATATGGCGGAAACCTTGGTTCCTGTCCCAGGGGCCAGCGTTGGGAGCGTCATGTTGCCGGAGAGCCGTTTCAACAGACGCTTCCCTCACTGGCTGGGGCGCGGTCATGGACGGCCGCTTTGCAAGAGGTCTGTGGGAGACCCGGCATTCTTCATGGCACATCAACTGCCTGGAGATGCTGGCGGTCTACAAAGCTCTCAGGAGCTTTTACCCGGACCTCCGCGGCCACCATGTCCTGATACGCTCGGACAACACCTCAGTTGTCGCGTATCTCAACCACCAGGGGGGTTTGAGGTTGCGCCCTCTATGCAGACTGGCGCATCAAATCCTCCTGTGGTCCCAGGGGAAATTATCATCTCTCAGAGCGATGTATATCCCCGGGGACCAGAATCTGGGAGCAGATGTCCTGTCGAGGCAGGGGCTGAGGCCCGGGGAATGGCGGCTCCACCCAGAGGTGGTGGAGACCATGTGCAAGAGATTCGGCCCAGTGGAAGTGGACCTGTTCGCGTCTCGAGAGACATCCCACTGTCCACTGTGGTTCTCTCTCAAGGATCCAGCCCCGTTAGGGCTGGACGCCATGGTGCAGACGTGGCCGAGGCTACGTCTGTACGCTTTTCCCCCAATCGCTCTGCTCCCGGGAGTTCTGGAGCGGGTCCGCCGGGAGGGCATCAGCCTGCTCTTAGTAGCACCCCGGTGGCCCACTCGAGCATGGTTCTCAGACATTATAGCTCTGCTAGACGGCCCTCCATGGCAGATCTCTCTGAGGAGGGATCTGCTCTCGCAGGCAGGGGGCACAATATTTCACCCCCGGCCGGAGTTATGGAGCCTCTGGGTCTGGCCCCTGAGGGGGCTCAGTACCTAGAGGCAGGCCTGTCAGCAGAGGTAGTCGAGACCTTGCTCAGTTCTAGAGCTCCCTCAACCAGGAGACTGTACAGCCTCAAGTGGAACGTCTTTTCCACTTGGTGTAGAGAGCGTGAAGTGGACCCAGTTAACTGCCCAGTGGCTTCAGTGCTGGAGTTCCTCCAAGATCGCTTCTCTTATGGTCTTACCCCATCCACCCTGAAGGTGTACGTGGCTGCCCGTGGGGCTTTCCACGCACCTTTAGGTGAGGGACCCTTGGGGAAGCATCCTCTGGTTGTACAGTTGGGGCCCGGAGGATGAGGCCGGCGGCTCATTCCAGAGTCCCAACCTGGGACCTGGCGGTGGTACTTGAAGGGCTGGCCGATGCCCCCTTCGACCCACTGGAGCAGGCTGAGCCGAAGAACCTGACCCTCAAGGTGGCCTTTCTCCTTGCCATTACCTCTCTCAAGAGGGTGGGAGATCTCCAGGCCTTGGCGGTTACGCCAACTTGCCTGGAGTTTGCCCCTGGCGGAGTTAAGGCCATCTTGCACCCTAGACCGGGGTATATACCCAAGGTGCCATCTCAGGTGGCTCAGTCTTTGGTTCTTCAGGCTTTCCATCCTCCTCCCCACCTGACGGCGGAAGAGGGGAGACTTCACCTGCTCTGTCCTGTCAGAGCACTGAAAATCTACCTGGAGAAGTCTTCCCAATGGAGAAGGTCAGACCAACTGTTGGTGTGCTTTGGCTCACCCAAGAGAGGGCTGCCTGCGTCTACTCAGACGATCAGCAACTGGATCGTCCAGGCTATAGCCACAGCTTATAGGGTGCGCAATGTGCCTTCACCCATGGCTGTGAGGGCTCATTCCACCAGGAGCATGGCCTCCTCGGTGGCCCTCCTCTCTGGTGCCTCGCTTCAAGAGGTTTGCGAGGCGGCCGGGTGGGCCACCCGCACACCTTCATTCGGTTCTATAGTCTGCACCTCCCGGTGACACCTGGTGCTAGAGTGCTTGCGTCCTAAGTGTGCCTGGTCTTCAGCTTCACACTGGGACGTGGGTGATGTCGGTGTGGCATAGTGGGTATTAACGTTCCCAAAGTGTCATCACACGATGACGCAGTGCGAGTTCCCTCGAAGGGGAACGTCTCGGGTTATGTATATAACCCTTGTTCCCCGAGAAGGGAACGAGACACTGCGTCTCGTCGCCACACTCATCACGGTCAGAGCGCTCGCTTCATCGCGGTAAAGCTGCCGTGTGTTTGCATCAGCGTCCCTTTGTATCTTCCGGGTATGCCGTCATCTACTACGTCATGACGCACCACCAATCAGATTGGCTTGATTTCATTCATGCTTCAGATGCGTAACGCTGAGGGCGTTCCCAAAGTGTCATCACACGATGACGCAGTGTCTCGTTCCCTTCTCAGGGAACAAGGGTTATATACATAACCCGAGACGCTTCCTTCACCAGATCCATCATCAAGTGACAGTGACAGTGACACTAATATTTGATTGCGTTCAGTACTGTCTCTGCAGTAAATCGTTGAGCCATTTCAAGTTTTACAGATTATAATTATTATTGTTTCGTTTTTTTGTCTGAGGTAAATATGAGTGAAACGTCACTTCATCATTGTGTATCAGACATTGCCACCTTGTGGAATAAAGGTGAATTGCACTCATTTCGTCATTATAGATTTATTTATTATTGTGCAGATAAAAAACTGCGTACAATCTTACACACCTCGGCATGTTAGCGACCCTATACAATTTTGACAAAAAACTTGTGGAAAAACAGGCATTCGATTATAATTGTATTGTTTTTTTCTTGTTATATTGTTTAAAATGGATTGACTGAGGAATACTAAGAAGGTTGATGTCTAACTTTAAAAAATGAATGAGGAGGAGGGTAGTGAATGACGAGGTATGCATTTAAGGGTTAACTTCAAATCTATCAGATAGACAGCAATTTGTTAGGACAGGTAAGGATCGATCCCGTACCATTACTATCTCTCATGGTGTACCTCAAGGTTCTGTACTTGGTCCTCTTTTATTTCTCATTTATGTGTTGCCACTAGACAGATAATCAGACGGCATGGTCTCAACTTTCATAGTTACACTGATGATATTCAAATTTATTTCACAGTTAAACCCTATTCAGCTCGTCTACCCGCTTCTGTTAACTCTTGCCTTCAGGAACTTAAAACCTGGATGACTGATAACTTCTTACAGCTTAATGCTGAAATGCTTAAATCCTGTTGATTGGCTCTAAAACAAAGAGTTTACCCTGACATTACATTTTCATTGATATTGATGGTGTCCAGATTAGGCCTTCAAAAACTGTGAGAAATCTGGGAGTATTGATCGACTCCACATTATGTTTTGACTCACATATTGGTCAGATTGTTAAATCATGCTTTTTCCACTTGCACAATATTGTACTTATTCGCAACTCCCTTAACTTCGGAGATGCTGTAACTGTTATCCACGCTTTTATAACCTCCAGATTGGACTACTGCAATGCCTTATATAGCGGCTTACCTATCACAGCTATACATCGCCTTCAAATGGTGCAAAACTCTGCTGCTTGAGCCCTTACATTTAATAAAAAATCTGCACATATCACTCCCATCCTTTACAAACTTCACTGGTTTCCTGTGGCCAGTTGTAACCAGTTTAAACTGTTAGTTTTAGTTTATAAAGCCAGTCATGGCCCCACACCCCAATACCTTGCTGCGTTAGTGCAACCATATGTTCCTGCCCAGACCCTCAGACCTAGCAATGATAATTTGCTTGTCGTACCCAAGTATAATCTCTCTACTGTGGGTAGTAGGGCTTTTAGTGTTATATGGAATAAACTGCCCCCTAATATCTTTGTGCCACCTCAACTTTGAATCCCAACTTAAATCTCATATATTCTCTTTGCTCAGTAAATAATTATTTTTCTCCCTACTTCTCTGCCTTCAAGTGACCTCTCACTTTCTCATTTATATGTAATATTGTATTTAATGTTCTCTTTGATTCTATAACTTCTTATGTTAATTATCTGTAGTTATTTGTTGTCTCCATCTGCTTGTTAGTTTGTAGTAATAAGCAGGCTGACTGATGCTTTGTTTGTCTATTGATTGTACTATTGTACTACTTTGTGAAGCGATCTTGGGTTCTTGAAAGTGGCTATGAAAAATAAACATATTATTATTATTATTATTATTATCATTATTATTATTATCATTATTATTATTAACATTATTAACAATACATTGCATGGGTCAAAATTATCTATTTTTCTTTTATGCCAAAATCATTTGGATATTAAGTTAAGATCATGTTCCACGAATATATTTCATAATTGTTTTTGTATTTTTGTAAAAGTTTATTACTAGTAGTAATATGCATTGCTAAGGACTTCATTTGGACAACTTTAAAGGTGATTTTCTCAATGTTTATTCTTTTTTGTACTCTCAGATTGCAGATTTTCAAATAGTTGCATCTAGAGCAAATATTGTCCTATCCTAACAAACCGTACATTAATTGAACACTTATGTATAAATCTCAATAAATAAATAAAAACTGACCCTTATGACTGGTTTTGTGGTCCAGGGTCACATTTTGATATGTTTTTGGGACTTTAAGTCATACATTTCTGGTGTAACAAATAATAAATAAAGAAGTCTTTACATAAACTTTAATCTCCAATGAAGTGCAAACGGTGTCAAAATTGTGGCTGCTTATGACAGCTATCTAATGAAGAACATGACTTTCCCCCATAAATGAGGATGGCAGAGTGGCTGTTAGATGGCTCAGTGCTGTCAGTTGTGACAAAATTATTACACAATATTATATGTATATTGTGTGGTCTGACATAAATGACAGTTGATGGCTTGTATCTAAGACCTCTAGGGTCATATTGTGCTATCTGACATGCAACAATCATAAAAGCGTGCATCTGGCCTTAGTCAGCCTAAATATCCCCATAATCAAAGACTGGTTTAATTTACTCAAGAACTAATGGACTTTCACCAGGCGATAGTTTTGAAGAGCTTTGAGTCACCGATAACACACACATTGCACAGCACAAATTTGAGGCAATGTGTTTATCGGCAATCGAATCTCTCCTGACAAGTCAGTCCTAAGTAGCTTTCAGCAGAGAATCATGGACACGAGCCCAGTGGATCTTAACATTTTTGACTCAAATGCCTCTTGTTCTCAAGTACAAAAGGCCTCCCATACTGGCTAAAATATTTCCTCTGATATTGCTGCTGTAATTATGACAATTTGGCTTGTTTTTTTTGGCTCGTTTCTGTTTTTATTAACAGAAAATAGGAGTGTTAAGTTAAACTCTTCAGAAAACTGTTCTGTCATTAGTGAATAAGAACACAAGAACACATGAGCAACACAATATTAACATTCTAGTAACTGCTATTAATTAACAAGAAACTGATAAACTAATTAGTAATAGCGCTCAGTTGAATGTGGTAGTTTACTATTAGAGGTATTTTCATACCTCCCAGGGGACTAATAAGACTACAGGTTCATGTGAATAATACATACACTATAGTAATGACTCATGCAAATCCTTTAGAATGAATTACTAATTATTTAGAACAGTATTCTAAATTGAAAATCATGATAACTATCTAGTAATGACTCAGGTCACTGTAAGCTTTTGAGTTTTTTTGTAAGGTTTTGAATATAATTGCTTTTAGTGGATTTGGTAACACTTCAGTCATTGCTAGGATGTTCACTACTGTTCCAAATAATCAGTAATTCCTTTAGAAGGATGATGTAACACTTGAATCAGTACTATCCAAAACGTTACAAAAACCTCAAAAGTTTATGACTTCAGTCAATAGAGAGTTTAGTAATCATGCTTTTCACTTTAGAATACTGATCCAAATAACTTCCTTCTCAAGTTGCACACTAAAGCTAGTTTGGCTGGCTAATACTATTGAACAAACTGCCTCATAATGTTTAAAGCAAATTTAATAATTCTGCCCCATATCTGTTATGACTTCAAGGAGGTGATATAGATTGCAATACATGAGGTCCATTTATAAAACTGACAGATTCATCAATTTTGAGGTAGAGTGTATGGAGACAAGATGTAGGGCATTGCATTTAGGTTTTTAACACCTGATGCAAACAGACCTTGACAACTAACAAATGTACTGTTTCAGTTCTTTCAGTGCCATTTCTCTATACAACCATATCATTTCCCACTAGCAAACATCCTCCTCCATAACACACACACACACTGTATACACACGCATGCTCTCCCTCTTCCTCCCGTGAATAAAACATGATCTCCTTAATCAATAAATCACAACCTCTCAGAACTAAAAGACACGACTCAACTTTCCATGTTGTTTCAGAATGCACATAGCAGCCGAAGTCTTGAAGTCTTCTTTACTGTCAACATCCACAACTGATGGTGAGCACTTTTGATGTAAATTAAATGGTAGACTTTCTCACACACACACACACACACACACACACACACACACACACACACACACACACACACACACACACACACACACACACACACACACACACACACACACACACACACACACACACACACACACACACACACACACACACACACACACACACACACACACACACACACACACACACACACACACACACACACACACACACACACACACACACACACACACACACACACACACACACACACACACACACACACACACACACACACACACACACACACACACACACACACACACACACACACACACACACACACACACACACACACACACACACAGAGCAAAGTAATAAAAAGGTAATGACACTGCTTACAGGCCTCTTTGATATGCTTTATGAAAGACCACTGTTGTTCCCTTCACAATCCCAAAAGGCAGCTTTTAAACCAATCGATCCCACTGGCTGTTCAAAAACCTAGTGAGCTGCCTACGCAAACAGTATTTTATGGCATCATAAGCATGTTCCTGGAGCGTCGTGATGGGTACTTTCGAAACACTGCTTTAGAAAGCTTTAAAACCCAATTTGTGAATCTTTATTTCAAAATAATGTTTTATTACCACAGTTCAGAAGGAGCATGCAGAGCCAATCCTCCCTATACACAAAGTACGCTTGTGGCGTAAGGCCCCCGAACCACCAGGTCTCAAAGATGATTTAAAGCCTAGAGCTGTGTGATTAATAGAATTTTACTTTTTTTTTGGCTTCCAACTATTATGAAAACACGATGCTTTTTTTTTGCTCGATACTAAAACAGTAAAATGTAACAACATATTGAGCTGTGAAGGCAGCTTTCTGTGTGCACACTGAGACGGAGCAAAACATGGCACTGTAAAAAATAATTCCGTAAAATAATAGAAATACAGCTTATTACCCAGACATTATCCAGTAATTTTACGGACATTCCCTAAAACAAAACTGTGGAGGTGGGCGTGGTTTCGCGAGGTCTGCGGGCGGAGAGAAGGAAAGGAACCGAGCGGTGAGTAAGTAGGTCAAATGCAGATTACGAACACCTGTCTCTGATTTCAGTAATTGGCGTGGGGAGACCGCATAAAGCCAGTGCGAGAGAGAGACGGAGGGAGAGAGAGACCGGGACTGGGACTGCCAACGCCTGCCTACCGTTACCAGAGTTTTGAGAAAGATATTGAGCCTGAGAGCAACGTTGTTTGTTGTTATTGAAAATTTGAGTTTTGAACGCCCTCGTGCGTGACAGTTTTTCAGGATCGTGAGATCAATAAAAGAGTGCAGTCCCAGTTACGCCGACCCCTGTCTTCTTCCTTCCTTGTCCAAACGAACATCCAATGAAGTTATGAATTCAAAATACAGGTAAAACACCTGTAAAAAATAAATATAGAAAATTCCATAAAAAGTACATTGTGCCCTATTTTAACTGATTTCTTTAACTACTTTGGGCTTCGGGTGTGCGCTTAAACGGACAAATACATCGGTGCTTAAAGTGACAGCAGCCTAATAAATCCACTGCTGTCTGTGTCATTCAATGTGAATCAAACAACAAAAGAAAACAATAATCATTCACTGAATAACTTTAGTAAATTTAATAAGAATCGATGTATTTTTGATTTGATTGATGTCAAACACATTTTTCATTCATATGGTGAATACTATGCAGTGTTTTATTTTGACATTTTGAATACTTTATTCAATTTCTGTAGTCTCAGTAAACCCAGCCTGATCTGCCGGCAATTTGATTTTGCCCTGCAACTCAGTCCTTAACTACTATGTACTAACATTTTAATTAATAATTTGATACAATGCACTGTATTGCAATGTATTGTGTACATACATGTCATTACATTGTACTTACATTTTTAAATAAACCTGCATGTAATTGCACCTGTAATTAATTTCTGTAGTTACATTTGTAATTAAACTGTTGACACTTCCCTTACACCTAACCCTACCCTTAAACTGACCCATACCACCACACCTGTCCCTAACCCTACCCATATCCCACCTCAATATCAGCAAAAGTGTTTTGCAATACAATATGAACACAATAAGTACATTGTACTTATTTTTTGATGTAAGTACATAGTAGTTAAGGCCACCTAATATAAAGTGGGGCCTTCATTTCTATTGCTTCTGTTACACTTTTGCGGGAACCAATCACAGACTGGCTTATCCACCTGGCGCGCTATTGGTGGGTTTAACACGATGATGGATAGAGAAGTGATGGGTCGTTGTCCTTTGATCACACCTCTTGTGGTCTGATTGGTTGAAGAACTATCCAATTGCATACAGAGTAATTTAATTTATGCTTGTTTACTCTTGTGCAGTAGAAAATACATAGCAGACTCCCCAGACCAATGTTCAATCTTAAATTGAGCTTTGTCTGGTGAGAGCCAGACAACAATTTCTGTATAGCAGGCTACAATTTCTAGAAGGCTTTTTTTCCCCATTTGTACCTGTTTGTATTTTTTCATTTGTATCTGTTTGTATTTGCCCTATTGTTTATAATTTTCTGTTTTTATTGTATTAGCTCAACTCACTGTTGTTTGTTGATAGTGAAACTGCTCTGAAAGAACAGATTAGTGGGTTGGGGGTCATTTGGGTTTTTTTATGAATGCACGGACAGGGGCCCTGAAGTCTAGGACTGGCACTGGGAGCATGTTCCGAAAATCTACCCAATCAGCTCGAGAAGGCCTCACTGTCAATTGTTCCTATCCCAGCCAGTGATGGGGGAGTACTCTGGATTTGGGCTATTCCAGCGCTATATCTCATGGCCAATTCGTACGTATTTGTACGACGCTCAAGGGCATTGATCATGGTGAACTCATGAACTAGTATCTAATGTATGGTTTTATCTGGTCTTAGGTCAGTTTAATCCGTAATGCCATAGTCTTCATTTATTCCACAAGAAGCCTGCATCACATTATTGGTGTAAATCACTAATTTATTTTATTGGATGACCTACTCAATAAAAGCGCTAACACACTAAACATAATCAACAGATACTATAGCAGAGAAAAAAGACGGAAAGAGAAAAGCGGCAGCAGCTGAATTTCGGGGCTGAGCTCTGTCAAGTTTCAATTCAATTCACATTTATTTGTATAGCGCTTTTCACAGTACATATCATTTCAAAGCAGCTTCACAGAAAATGCATGCGTCTACATTACAATTTAAAGTGATTTGTCCATGTTGTGCATTTCAGAAATGCACATATACAAAGCACACAGATTAGCTAACAATCTATTATTAATCAATATAATAACTAAGGCACAGAAATAAGTGAAAAAAGAATCACATGTTGTTAATAAACAGGGTATATAGAAATGAGCGTGGGTGCGTGTTGATGCAGAGCTGCGTCATCTGAAGTCCTCGCAGGAGTTGAGTCGTCTCTTCACAAGTGTTGGTCATCTGAAGTCTTTACGAGAAGCTGGATCCAGACTGGAGCTGAAGAACTCTATAGTTACCTCGGGATGGGCGTGCCGAGATAAAACAGAACAGAAAGATAATTAGCGTAGCTGCTGTTCAAAGCATTAAGCAAAGACGATCATGTGCACTGATAAAAGTGGAGTACAAGGTTATGAGATGCATTATGTGAATGCTTGGCTAAAGAGATGCGTCTTTAATCTAGATTTAAACTGGAGGAGTGAGTCTGAGCCCCGAACATTATTAGGAAGATTATTCCATAGTTTAGGTGCCAAATATGAAAACGTTCTTCCTCCTTTAGTTGACTTAGATATCCTCGGTATTACCAGAAGCTCAGAGTATTAATTGATTGTGTTTTGAAATCGGTCAACACCGGGAAAATGCTTTGTGCGGTCTTTTGCTGTTATTTTTGTTGGCAAATGGGAATTTGCGTGCTTCATCATGGTTTCGCCGATATCTATGGTTTCACCACGGGGTTTGTAGGTCTTCGATGACGTTCTTGTCGAGGCAATTACGTCACTTCAAAACGTTCCCATGGCAATAGGCGGAAATGGCGGCTTTTGTGTGAAGTAAACAAACATTTTTCAACTTTCTGCTAATATATATATGACTTTTTTTGCAACGAAAATGCGGGGATTATGAAATCATGCTAGCCCCACATATTTTGCACGCGGAAATAGGCAATTTATGCGGCGAAAGTGCGGCGTATTTGAAAAAATGCGGCCCCCGCATAAACATGCAGACTTTGGCTGATTATGCGTTAAATCACGCGATCGCATAATCACGTTTTTCTGGAGGGACTGTATAGCAGACAGCAAGCCAAATCTGTTTACCACTTTAACTAAGATTATATGGGCACACAAACTCGTGAAGTGAAGTTATTAAACATAATTTCGGGAGGAGTACGCCCATCTAATCTTCCAATTAATACCAAGGTATAAAACCAGCAGCTTACCTCTTCCTATTTTTAGTTCCTGCAGCATCCCTCCTCCTCCCCTGCTCCTACTTTTGTACAATTTTGCCTGTTATAGGGGGGCAATCGGAGCTCGGGTAGAATATCCTCTCCGAGCCCCTCTATAGCAGACAGCAAACCAAATCTGTTTACCACTTTCACTAAGATTATATGGGCACACAAACTGATCATATTTTCTTGACCTAGTAAGAACTCTAGCAGCTGCATTTTGGACAAATTTTAGCTTGTTTATTGATGATGCAGGACAGCCAGCTAGTAGTGCATTACAGTAATCTAGTCTAGAGGTCATGAATGCATGAACTAGCATGATAATGTTTCATAGCTTAGCGATGTTTCTGAGGTGGAAGAAGGTTGTTTTTGTAGTTTTTGAAATATGATTTTCAAAAGACAAGTTGCTGTCTAATATAACACCCAGGTCTTTAACTGTAGCAGATGAAGTAACAGTACTCTTTAGTATCCTTCTAAATGTAAGTTATAATTTAAGAGATTCTGTGTACCAGTTTTTGGTCCAATAATACTCCTTTTCCACCAAGGCAGTGCTAGAGCTAGATCGGAGCCAGAGCCTCGTTTCAAATTGGTTCTTTGTGTTTCCACACCCAAAGCCCCAGCTCCGAGCCAGGAAAAGTGGTTCTTAAGTAGCACCAAAACATTGCTGGGCTAGAACTGGGCTAGAAGTAAGAACCGATTACGTCAGGCGCTGGGGGCGGGGTCAACAAGACAAACACAAATTTGAGATCTGCCATTTTTTAAAAAGCAGCTAATGGAACTAACAGCTGCTGCTCGTTTGTAATCTCCGTCTATACAAATTACGGCGAACTGCATGAATGCGTTGGATTCGCTGTGTTTTCGTTGTGTTTTGATGCCGATGTAGGATCGTAACAATAGTTGCATTGTTGATGGAAGGCTTTTTGGCAGCGGTGCTGTGCAGAGACCGATCGCCGTATGATAAAGAGTCCAGCGAGAGCATATGACACCTTATGCTTTTGATTAACTCATGCGTTTTTTTTATATATCATACGTGGATCGGTCTGTGCAGTGCCGATGCATCTCGAACAAGCCTGGTGTGTTTTGTGTTTCCCGCTGCCCAGGGTTGCCAGGTTTTCACAACAAAACCAGTCCAATTGCTACTCAAAACAAGCCCAACCACGCTTCAGGGGGGCTTCCCCGGTAAAAAAAATCACATTTGGGGGTAAAATATGTGTTTTTTTTGGCTTGGTTGCCTACTAAAATTCGCATTCCCGGGGCTAAATATCACATAATTGGGGTCGCTTCAACTCGCGGACATGAAAAACAGCCCGCCGCTACAGTGACGAAGTAGCCCAACTCCGCGGACTTGCCAACACTGCCACTGCCTCGCTTGCGTTGCTGAGAAAGATGAGACGTATACAGTGACGTAAGACATGGCTCTGTTGTGGCTCTCAGCATGTGGAAAAGCAAACGGTTCTTAAAAGGCTCCTCAGACGAACCAACTATGAACTGGGATTAGCACTGGCTCTGAACTAGAACACGGTTCATTCTGGTGGAAAAGAGGTATAAGTCTTATCTGAATTTAGTAGGAGAAAATTACAGGTCATCCAATATTTTATATCTTTAACACACTCAGTCAGCTTGGATAATTTAGAGCTTTAATCTGGTCGTGCTGAAATATATAACAGAGTATCATCGGCATAACAGTGGAAACTAATTCTAGTTTGTCTTGACAAAGTCGGACCAACAAGATCTAAAAGCTGCTGAATTTGCTGCCGTGGCAGGCACAATTCATTTTGAATTGCAGCTTCTGACATGGTAGCCATGGGAATAAAGTTTTCATGGATGAAATAGTGCACACAGAAATGGCTCCGCGGATGGTGCCGTCTTTTATTTAGCACAACTATTCGCTGTATCACCGCCATAGTTTGACCAAACTCCCCTCCACAATCATTCCCTTTAAATAGGCTCCTAAGCCTTTGCCAGCTGATGTACCTTTGGATAATATAAATAAAAAGCTAACAACCATCAGTGAAATGACAATTGTATTCTTTTCATGAAAACACTTCAATTAGCAAAAATATATTCGTATAGACTGAGATGTAAAGAAACAGTGGTGGCCACTATCGGAATGAACTGTCAACAGTGATAAGGTATAGCTAAGAGTGCTCCAGACCAACCATGTGAAAGTATGACTTACAGAAGGTATTCTTAACTAAGATCGTTTCGGGAAACACGTATTAAAGTTAAGATACACCTTAAGGTATAACTTAAGAACGACGTAGTGTTAAGAAGGTTTCGGGAAATCCAGCTTTGTAGATTACATTTAACAGGTTATACTTTCACAAAAACATTTGCAACTGGTTTGTAAAAGATGTGTGTATTAACATTTGGACCATGTTCACATTGCATTTACACAGTTTTGACCAGCAGGCGCTGCCAATATTTGGTGTTTGAGTGCTTTTTGTGAAGAAATAGGTTCAGTTGATTCAGAGTTTCAAAAATCTTAGTTTCTCCCATCACTACTGAAGTGAAGATTGTCTCAAAATGTCGATCTTAGTGTAGTATCTATCACACTTTTATCTTAGCAACATGCTAAAGGAAATCTTTATCAACTCCGAGTCAACTCTCTTGTGTGGAGAACGGCCCAAATCATTCACATATTAAGTTCCATGGCAGTCAGCTCCCTATGTAGGCTGTATAGGCAGTGAGGCAGCTCACTGAGTTTTGAACAAAGCTGTGCTGGTAGTTATACTTTGCAAATTGAATTGCTTTTGGATTTCGTACTTGAAATTCAAAGCACAAGAGGGTGGAGAAGTTCCCATTTGTAACATAGTGATTTTTATTAAAAAATCTACTCCCTTATACGAACAAAGACTTTTTCTACACACACACACACACACACACACACACACACACACACACACACACACACACACACACACACACACACACACACACACACACACGCGCGCACACACACGCGCGCACACACACGCACGCACACACACACACGCACGCACGCACACACACAATGATAATGAATATTCTTTTTGCATGTATGTGTGGTCAGGAGATCTTGGCCTGGAGATACTGTGGTTGACCTGAAAGCTTAATGTGAAAGTGTGAGGCTTTTGCTAACCAGGAGAACAAAGCTCATTAGAGACATTAAACATCACAGTGAAGGGAACGTGGCTGTGATCTCTGCCCCAACACACTCATCTCTGCTCTTTCACATGATCTCAGTCTCCCAGTGAAGAGCTTATTTATAGCCTCTGCTTTAAGCATTTCATATGTACAGAGGACTATGCTTTTTCATTCTGTAGCTCTCAGATTCAAGTTTAACTGCAGCTCGAGCATTATTTCACATGATATCTGTTTCACATAATTTATAAATCCTAATACTTCTAATCATTTTTCTAGCTGACTAACAAGTTTATGGACACTGTATATGGTTTTTCTGAGGTAAATGTGACTTTACATGACATTGGATATGGTTGTTCTGAGGTAAATGTGATGTTACATAACATTGTTTACAAGCTGTTTTACTGACGTCTTTCTGCAGTTGAAACACTGATTGAGCGATTCCATGTGACATGATACAGATTTCGATAAGTTGTACTAACTTATAACACTCTTTCAGATGCTCATTCATGTTTATATTCAACCCATTCTCACTCCTAAGGCATCAAAATGGTCAAGCACCTTCCACGTCACAACGAAGACACTAAAGGCACCCCTAGGCGTCGCTATATCGACACGCTGGGTGCTCCATTCATTTCAGTTGTTTACCCAATGCGTCAGATCAAGACGCATTTTATTCTTTGCATTTGTAAAAGCAGACATGATTTAATTAATATTTAAAAGTTTACCTTTATATTCCGGAGCAGCTAACCCAACTCCTACCCAAAACCTACCCACTTCTAAACAATATAAAACAAGTAACAGGCAAATACAAGTACAGTCACATGTATTTATTGCAAAAAACAGTATACAAGTATTTACTCATGTTGCATTCCAAGTCTTCTGAAGTCACACGATGTCTTTATGTAAAGAACAGAGTTGATCTTAATGTTTTAATCGTTGAGATGATGATCCTGCCGCTCCGTGAACGCACTCATTCATATCTCGTTCAAATAATACACACGACTCTTGAGCATGACGCAATTGGTCACAAGACACACGAAAGCCAATGACATTTTACAATCAAAGCTGACGTAATGACGCAATTGGTCACGAGACATACGACAGCCAATGCAATTTCACTATGAAAACTGACGTAACGGGCGGCAATATTTGAAATTGAATGTGTTCATAACAACCTGATCTCACAGAATTCCGTGAAATGAACACGGGACCCTTAACTCAAAATCCGTGGCAGTTTCACGGAATCGCCGAAAATTCCGTGATGGGTCCACGGAAGTGATTCCTATGCAAGTCAATGACAGTATACAGACGCGTTGGGCATTGTTTTCATCATGAAACTATGATTTTTTTTGCCATTATGACATGGAGTGTGATTCTCGATTTAATCAGCCAGCATAATTTTATTTATAATTATTTTCATTTTTTATTTATTTACAGTATTTAGACACGTTTTGAACACGTAACCCAATCCCTTCCCTAAACCTAACCATTTGTGTATTATAAAAAAAACAGGATATAACAGGCAGATACGACTGCAGGCACAATTTATTCAAAAAGTACAAATATTCCAAGTGTTCCGAGGCCAAACGATTGATTTGTGTGAAGAAAATCCTCAAAAGCGATCAGCAGCGTCGAGTCCATCCGCCAAAGATCCTAAACACATTTCAAATTTTACCGCCGGAAAA
The DNA here is from genome assembly GCA_023566225.1 of Romanogobio albipinnatus. Taxonomy (NCBI): domain Eukaryota; kingdom Metazoa; phylum Chordata; class Actinopteri; order Cypriniformes; family Gobionidae; genus Romanogobio; species Romanogobio albipinnatus. Next base: position 23,430,311 of record CM042241.1, read on the forward strand.
AACGTTACGTCAGCTTTGACAGCATTGGCTGTCGTATGTCTCGTGACCAATTGCGTCATTACGTCGGCTTTGATTGTAAAATGCCATTGGCTCTCGTGTGTCTCGTGACAGATTGCGTCACGCTAAAGAGTCAAGTGTATTATTTGAATGGGATATGAATGAGTGTGCTCACGGCGCGGCGGGATCATCATTTTAGCAATTAAAACATTAAAATCAACTCTGTTCTTTACATGAAGACATCGAGTGACTTCAGAAGACTTGGAATGCAACATGAGTTGATACTTTTATGCTGTTTTTGGTCAGTTTTTGCAATAAATACCTGTGACTGTACTTGTATTTGCCTGTTATGTGTTTTATATTGTTGAGAAGTGGGTAGGTTTAGGGTAGGAGTGGAGTTAGTTGCTCCAAAATATAAAAGTAGCCTATAAATATTCATAAAATCATGTCTGCTTTTTACTGTCATTGACTTGCATAGGAATCACTTCCGTGGACCCATCACGGAATTTTCGGCGATTCCGTGAAACTGCCACGGATTTTGTGTTAAGGGGCCCGTGTTCATTTCACGGAATTCTGTGAGACCAGGTTGGTTCATAATCTTCTGCGGATGGAGATGCTGATCGCTTTTGGGGATAAATTGTGCATGCAGTCGTATCTACCTGTTATATCCTGTGTTTTAGCCTATATACCACACAAATAGGTAGGTTTAGGGATGGAATGGGGTTGGGTTACATGTTAAACTGTGTCTAGATATTGTAAATAAAATTATGCTGGCTGATTAAATTGAGAATCACACTCCAACATGACATAATGGCAAAATCATAACCTAATATATGATCATCATGACGATAACGTTCCCATGCCCAACGAGTCTGTGTATGACGCCAAAGGTTTCTCATTGAAATTAATGGAGCACCCAGCGTGTCGATATAGGGACACCTAGGGGGTGCCTTTAGCGTCTTTATTGTGACGTGGAAAGCACTTGACCATGCTTTAGATTTTGATGCCTTAGGAGTGAGAATGGGTTGTTATATTGCGCTATAACTGGTATTAAGGCGAAATAGAAGATCAGTTCATGTGCACTCTGCGCTGCTGCTTCTCTTGAGCTGAGCTACGCCAGAGTGATCTCACGCCACAGAGCCAAACGTTTTTAATTTTTTTTACATTTTCATAATAAAATGGTCGTAATTTGAAACTGTTTCATATCAATAGTAACAAAGCACAAATATTATTGCGATTTATTGGATGGGAGGCGCGCTACAATGTTCCGTTCATTCATCAACTGAAAACATGATGGCTAATCGATTCTTGGGAAAAATGAGAATCGATTAAAATTGAGAAATCTATATTTTTTACCCAGCCCTAATTGTTACAACAAAAAAAAACATGTACAAATTAAGTCAAAACAGGATCAGGTCTGTGTCTCTGAGCAACACACAATTATGCTGTTTACTTCCTGAATGAATCAGTGTTTTTGCACAATGTGAATCATGAGTGAATAATTCAACTCAGTGAATATGACTCATAAAGACAGTTTTATAACTGCATATGACAGTTTTTTGTGGTAAAATTGCTAGGAGATATATTTTTTAATAATTAGGTCAGTTTTTCAAAGCTCTTCACACAGCTCTCCTTACCAACTTTTAACTTGGCACAGCAGTTAATTTCACATTTAAAATTAACTAAAACTACCAAAACAGTTCATACATTTCTAAAATCAACCAATTCTTCCATAACACAAGCAAAGGTTGTTAATCAACAAACACACCTTGTCACTCATGAAACAATGACCTAAAAAAATTAACCTTGTAAAGTTGAAAGGCGCTATACAAATAAAAAATATTATTATTACTATTAAAAATCACTAACAACAGGTAACATTTTTTTCTTTTGTAAAGTTTCTTTACAAAACAGGACTGACACTCTCTGTTTAGAATTCACTGCAGTATATGCTTCATAGTGTCACATGCCTGTCAGTTTGTGTTGTCGTTCTGTTTCTTTGTCACATATTCCTTTGTTCCAGTTTCCTGCCACTCGTCTGTCTCCATGGTCACTGTCATTATGAGTTCATCTGTGTCAGCTGTGTGTATTCATCTCGTTTGTGTTCCCTATGTAAGTTCTCCTGTTTCCTTGTCCAGTCTCGTCTATCTTTAGAGTGTGTTGCTCCCAGCCATATTACTCACCTGAGAATCCTTTATCATTAAACTTTGTTTGAAAATTTTATCAGCCCGTCTTCGTCTTACTGCCTGCACACACCCGTGACACATAGTCAATGTTTAGATTGCAGTACAAAAGTGTCCCCTTTAGTATACTGTAGATGGTAATAAAACTAAAAGACGAACATCTGTGAAAGTGTTCAGCTACATCTAATTGTTTTGATAAGATTTAATTTGAATATAATTTTTAGTATATTTCAATATGGTAGCAAATGTAGCAAATTGCTGTCTTATTAAATTTTGTATTAGAAATATAGATTTATTACTACAAAACAACATTTTGTAGATGCCATCATTGAATATATTTTGTGTCAAATCAATGATAAATAATCCACAGTTTGGCGTTTTAGTGTGAGGAGTTTTGAAAATGTGACCTAAGTATTGAGAAATGTTGCGAATGTAAGAAACTGAGCACACTACTCTTATTATTTCTGCCATGTAAAAGTATGGTAAAAGTATTTAGAATAGTATGCTAGTAGCTAGTCCCAAATTCAGGGAGTCACTTGTTTTGTTCCTGAAGGATTTATTTATTTATTTTTATGAGTTGTTTGAATGAATGATTCAGTGGCAATCAATAATATATATTGTACATTTACTGTATTTTATATACTGTGTTGATTATGTATGGCTTCTCATTCACCACGATAAGTGATTAATAAATGATCTAGTATCTGTCAGTTACAAGTTTGTCACTAACACTTACTGTTGCCAACATCTTCTGAGGAATAAGAGATACTTGTTCACCATCTCTTGGTTAATAAGAAGTGTATGCCTGCCCAGGGCCTGACCTTATCAATTCAGTTAGATCAATAGTCCCTCATCAACACACTGAGACAAAGTACTGATTATTCTGCTACGGTCTGTCCCTCAAAACATTTGGCAAAGGTCAAGGTGAGGTACACACATCTAAACATAGAATGAGTCTGCAGAATAAACAGTTGTTTGTATTGATTTTCAAGTGGGACAAAAAAAATCTAAACTGAGAATTATGGCTGAAACTCTTCCTTTTTATAGCAGCATAGCAGGTTTGCACCTACTACTGTACAGTTTTGAAAGAAATTTGACCTTGTCAAAATCTCAGACTTTGAATCCATGCTTATTTTACTTTATAAACTAAAGCATTACTCATCATATCAGATTTGTGTCACATTTTCCTGTATCAGTTCAGGGAAACCCATTGAAGAGGGTTACGGGAAGAAGAAGACTGTACAAGAGTTATAAGGTTCTCTATCTTTCCAACTCTAATTGGGTTTCGCATACTCTCGCTGGATGGCACTTCAGTGCAGGAGAAGTGGGTTTCAATCCATCTCAGGCAAAACCTGGGTTGTAGAATAACAATCCATTAGCATTAATAATGTAGACTTTACCTTAGACAGTATAGTGACCTGAAGACTCTCACGTTTTGTTTTTGTCTTAAAAAAACATCACAGGAATACACTAATAGAATCTGACTCTCACCTTGGTGAGACAAGATGCAAAGTTCTGGGTGGTCATATGAACATTTTCGTTAAAGCTAACCCTAACATTGAAAAAGATCAAATTTCCTTGGTGTTATCAGGCAGAGGTCAGTGAGAATGGGGTGAGGGAGCAATTTGATCTGTAAATCCAGCTGTGTGGCTGGTAATCCAAAACAAATCCCAGGTATTTCGAAGACCAAAGGTAGACACTACTGCGGAATCACTGACACAGTACAGTGTCGGTAAACACTTATTTAATATTTTTGAAAGTTTAAACGTTTAAAAGTCTCTTATGGTCACCAATACTACATTTCTGTATTTTTTAATACAGTAAAACAGTATATTTATTGTTAAATATTTGTTCAAATGTAATTTTTTAAAATTATTATTATTATTATTATTATTATATTAATAATATGTTTTCTATTTTAATATATTTAAAATATATATTTATTGTGTTGGCAAAGCTGATGGCAATTTTGTTTTTGTGGAAATGACTAGAAATGTCTAAAGAATAGCATTTATTTAAACCAGAATTTTTTTGTAACAAATGTCATTACTGTGTCTTTTGGTCAATTTATTGTCTTGGTTACTATTGAAACCTGCATTCCCTGATGGAGGGAACGAGATGTAGTGACCCTAGTGCTCACCTTGAAAGCCCCAAACACTTCTTATTCTAGAGTAAAGGCCAATGAGAATTGGCAAGTGGAATTTACATGCCTCTCCCCTGTACATAGGGATATAAAAGGAGATGGCTTGCTCCACTATTTCAGGTGTGTGCTGAGGAGCCGAGACAGTGTGCCAGCCGTTTAAGTGGGAAGTTCAGTGTTGTGGAAGGAGGGACACAACGTCTTGTTCTCTCCATCAGGAAACAGGGGTTACAATAGACATCTGCATGCCTAGTACCAAGTGCACTCAGGCCACGTCATAACCTTCCCAATGTCCTAAATTGCTGTAATCCCCTGTACCACGAAGGGCGGTAAGGACCATACTTACGATGGGAGTAGGTCGCTTCAGCAATTTCTAACCTTTTCTTCTTCTTCTTCTTCTTCTTTTTTTTATTATTTTTTATTTTTTATAAATAAATCACATCCTTCCCTAGAAGGGAGAAACTCACACCCACAGTGACAGGTGGCACAGTGAGACTCTGTTCAGTGGAAGACACAGGGTTTCACCAACATAGAAACCAAACAGTGGATGATACATTTGGTATTACATTTAAGGAACAAGGGCTCACCTGAAAAGGTGCATAAACGAGCAATGGGTCTGGTAACGCAATTTAACCCTTTCAAACACAAGTTTAAAATATTCTGGCTGACCCCCCAGCATGAGTTTTTCAAGGCGACCGTTATTAAGAACGTATCACTTTATTGTTTCCATGGTGATGCGTCAGTGCTTGTCATATGATGCCCTGCAGTTACAATAGTGCTGTATGACTGATGATCTGCTTTTATTTCATTTTTCCTTTTTATTAAAAATATTCACAAATTTGTTACCTATAGCATTAAATGTCTGATATTCTAATTGTCAAATATTGGCAAGTGGATGTGTTTTGTTGTTTAAATACCTTTATAACGATCACGTTAGTTGAGATATGCACGATGTGCACCACCATTTTAGTTTGTGCCGCAGTTCAGAGAATTGGATCTATGTGATTTACAACACGTGAATTCATCCACTTCTCCCGAAATACATGAAAGTAAGTGGCCGGTGAACTGGGAGAAGAATAGAGAAAACTTTTAAAGTTACTTACACAATGTGTATCTGATATGAATAAACCTAATTATAGCTAATGAAAAGGATTATTATTGTTGCTTCCATAGACATCAGTGTGTATTTTACTAACTCTAAATGTATTGTTTTGCTGGTACTTATGTATATTTAAATGTCTGAAACCTAAAATAAACATTATGTGGTTGAAAACACTGAATAGTTGTTGTATATGACAAGTGCTGAATGCGTCTGCCTCTGGCTTAGCCAGCCAAAGCGCAAAAGCATGTTTGTGTTTAACAGTTGATCACGTGATGCACTGAATGTTCGCAACACACCGGTGTGATCGTATGCTCCAGGGACCAGCCAAGAATGATCACAATGGTGTGATCGTATGTGCGAAAGGGTTAAGCTCTCAAGGCCTCAGGAAAATGTGAAAGTATGCCAGTCTAAACACAAGACACATATTGCTAACTGAGAGTGCAGGTCCCTAACCATCAGAAGTGAGCACGGTCAGGAGAGAGGGAACTGAGCTTGACTCCAAGGGCTCATATGAGCCTCCAAGCGCCTCTGAGGAAGTATTTACCATCCACCATATTGTGATAGGCCTCTATAACACCGACCTCACCTTCAGGGTAGAGGGAGATAACCGCCTCTCCAGCCTTTCCTGCAAGAAGGAAAGCTCTGACCCAACAGCACATTTCTGTGGGTCTTTGCCTCAGGAAGAGCACCTTGTAGAGGAGGCTCTGGTGTGAGTAATAATGTCTATCACCACTGGTGACAGTCCACTCAGGGCTTCCACATCCCATCCAGGGCCAAGACGTGGAGTTTCCAGAGATCTGGGCATGGGTGTTAAATTGTGCACTGTCTCTGAGAAAGTCCTTTCTCAGAGGAATTTGCCTGGCGGCTTTTGTGAGATGTGTGAGGCCCGAGAACCAAGTCTGGGTGGGCCAGTAAGGCACGACCAGCAAGACTTGCTCTATGTCCTCCCTGATTTGCACAGTGTCTGTGCAATCAGGCTCACTGGGGGGAAACACATACTTGCACAAACCCTGGAGTCAGCTATGTGACAAACCATCTGTGCTGAGCAGAGCTTTGGACAGGGAATACCATAGAGGTCACCTGGAATGTGAGTAGCACGCATTGATTTCAGTCGCTGCTGACTCCAAAGGAGTAAATGTTCGGCTAGTTATGACATGGGACGCGAATGGATGGCAGTTTATGTATGCCACCATTGCCGTGTTGTCCGTCCGGACATAACACATGCTTGCCTTGGATCAATGACGGAAACTTTTGCAGGGCCAGCAATACAGCCAGCAGCTCAACGCAGTTAATATGCCAACACAGTTGAGGCCATGTCCAGGGTCCTGAGATTGCCTGCCCATTGCATAAGTGGTCCAGCCTGTACTGGACACGTCTGTTATGACAACAACCTTGACACTTCTAAAGGGGACCCCTGACCTTAGAAATCCAAGGTATGTCAAAGGTGTGGCGACAGATTGGTGTGACGGCCACACAAAGTGAGCTGTGGTGCCATGCCCATCTTGGGTCTCTAGTCAGAAGCCAGTGCTGAAGCGGTCTCATATGCATCAACTTGAGCGGTGTAACTGCTGCCGGGGACAGCATATGCCCCAGGAGCCTCTGAAATCAGTAGGACTACCAGTCGTCAAGACATTTGAGAATGCAAAATGCCCATTTCCCTTAGTGGGGCAAGGGCAGCCACTGCGACTTTTGTGAAGACGTGAGGTGACAGGGACAGCCTGAAGGGGAGGACCTTATACTGATATGCTATTACCTCAAAGGCAAACCGTAGGTATGGTCTGTTTCGAGGGAGAATCGAGACATGAACTGATGTCTCCCTCATCAGACACACCCAGTTCAAGTCAGTCTGTACTAAAGAGCTGATTAGTTGAATCAGGTGTGTTAGATGAGGGTGCCATACAAAATGTGCAGTGGTGGGGGGTCCCCAGGACAGGTTTGAGAAGCACTGCTCTAAACGACTCAGTTAAGACAATAAATTTAGTGGTCCATGTGTCACCTCATCATTTGCAATAATGTAGCCATCCGATATGCATTTAAATGTCTGGTACCACAGCAAATCTATGCTAACCATTTTCTAACAGTTCAGAATAATGCCTATTGTCAAACATAAAATAAACCTCCATGGCCCAGAAATAGGCAGGAAAGAACTTATTTTGTCTTTCTATTCAGATCAAGAGCAAATATTATTTTTTTATGAGTGTAAATATGTGTGTGTATAACAGCACAGTGGTCTCTGATGTACTGTGTAGTTGTTGCTTCTGTCGAACACAATCCTCATGAAATCCCACTAGTGTCCTCTTTGTTTAGCTCTCTTTGTTCAGTTTAGCCACAACACAACTGATACCACATGACTGACTGGTGAGTCCACTGAGGTCTGTTGATGACCGCAATGAAAAGCCTGAAACAACAACAACAAAAAAACTTTAACTGAACAACTTCAGTGGCTGCCAATCAAAAAATCATTTTGATTGAGTTGTCTAAAACCTTAAAGTCATAACAGTGATCAAACATGGGGTGGTATAGCTTAGAAGTTAAAGAATGGACTGGTAACCCAAAGATTATGTTATGTGTTCAAATCCCAGAAGCGTTTCATTCACAACTGAACAAGGCACCTAAACCCATGTTGCTTCTGTGGATCTTCTGTGGATCACAGCAGCAGAACTGTGCAACACACAGTATAGTGGTGTTTCTCTCCTAAATGATTCAGTGTCTTTGAACAAATCGGTTAGGTCAAGTCATGTGTATTTGATCATTATTTCAAAGCAGCTTTACAGAAAGACATACTGTTATGTCTATAATACAGTAGTGCTTTACTGGTGGCGTAGTCAACTACATAGGGTGTCTTTCGTATGAGTCCCCCTTCCCGCCACAGGGTTGGAACCAAAGTCTGCAGGATGGTAGCCCTCTAGGAGCAGGGTTGGAGATACCTGACGTAGATAATAATAATTATGCATTAGGAGTTGCGTTTACAAACTTACTAAACTCCTTTGAGGTCAAGCAGAACGTCACAAGACCTATTCATTGTTTTAATCATATGCTAAATTTAATTATATTGCGTGTAACCAATCTTACTGATATAGATATTTTACTTCAATGTTATGATGTCACTGATCTGTAGCGTCTGGAGTCGCTCTTGACGTGAGATCAAAGTGATGGGTCGTTCAAGAAACACCAGAGATGTGTTTTCTTTTCCTCAGCTCTGCCTATAAATTAGTATTAGTATGTAAATGAGTTGTGCAGGCTCCATCGAGTCTGACTTAAATGGCCGCACTATCACCTTTTTATGACCGGCAGAGGGGATGCAGGCCGCACCGTTATCACCCTGTGAGGACTTCAAACAGATTCCAATCTGTCTAAGCCACAACTCTCTCTTCCCCCTCCCCATGAAGAGACTGGAAGGACCTCAGCACACACACGTTTGAAGATTGTATCCTTGCTGGCTCTAGCAGGTTATGTTTTGGAAAGTGCCTGACCGGACCATACCCTCCTTACTTCCCTTTCCTTTCTCCCCATCCTCCTTCTTTACTTTTCTTTATTCTGTATATACATGTATCCTTTACTTAGTCGTATGTAATCGTAGTAGCCATCACTATAAAAACCATTGTATCCACGTTTTGATTGTCATTGTTGTTGCTCACAAAACATGAGTCCCTTTAATGTCAGATCTAAGCTACGAGCTCTTATAAGTATCATTGAATGCTTTAATTAATACCATAACTCGGAAAGTTTGTCCTTTGTGGCCAGAGGGATAAACTTCACGAAAATTGGGTTGAAGACCTAGTGAAAGTTGATAAGGATTGTACTGTTCGTTCGTTAAACAGAATGGGTTAGAGGAATTCTGAATCAACTCCTTAGAGGTTATTCTGTGATTTTTTAATATAGATATATATCCGTAGTTAATTGCAATAAATTGTTGTTGACTATATATATATGTTTTGCATAAATACCTATGTTAGGTATTCCCCGTTTTGGGTGATTTTGGAGATTTATGATTCAATTATAACCTGTTGTGATTAATAATAAATCCCTAAATATTAATACCCATAATTCCCTATTGAGCTAAATTTAATTTAATAATATGTGTAACCCTAAGACGTTACAGATTTGGTGGAGAATGCGGGCAACATTTTAAACTTTGTTTTGTGAGCAACCGTGTCAATTTTATGTGTATATTATTGGTATTGATTTTGATATTTTGTATGCGCGCTTCAGAGAGTGAGACAAGTCGCAAACGCGAACTCACGTATATGTAACTGAAAAGCCCAAAGCTGATTTCAGTTAGTTGTAGGCCTATGTTAACAGCGTCTATTTTGGTCGAACATTTTAGTCACTGTTAACTGTTCAGAAGAAACTGCAGTTCATAATATTAAAACTGTCTCTGTAAGGGGAAAGAAACTTCTTTTGCAGAACATTTTAATATTATCAATTCCACCTGTTAAGAACGAAGAAATCTTCTTTCAGCATGATGATATGAAATTCCATCTGTTAAGAACGAAGAAATCTTCTTTCAGCGTGATGAAAACGATTTGAGCGATGTTCCTCCTATTCGTTTTGTAAAAGGCCTTATCAATCGCTAGATTTGAAGCATTGCGTGTTCCAATGTCATTCAACTGAGCGATCCCTTAGGTGGAAGTTTGGCGTTGCTAACCAATACGCACACCTTGCACATGTAAGAGTGGACTCCTGCAGATGGTTCAATCTGCAGGGTTGCCAGAAGACTTAAAGAAACGTTATCAGAAAGATGGAAGAAAACTGTACATTTCTCGTCTATTTCCACCCACTGCAACTTATACCAACGACGGAAATAAGTGCAGTTACAATAGCAAAATATGTGGGAGAGCGTTGCTATAATGTGACTATATTGTATTGCAATAGGGAGCACTTCAAAGTCAATACCAAATCAAAACTAGTTAGCACAGTATTTGTAATAGAAAGGATTTAATGACAAAATCTGGTTATGGTTACACATAAAATAGTTTCAAAATGGATGTATGAGATGATAAACTTATACCATTAATCGTACACAGCATGAATAAAATGTTACCTGAGAGAGAGAGAGAGAGAGAAAGAGAGAGAGAGAGAGAAAGAGAGAAGAAGAGAGCAAAGAATAGAAGCCCCAATGACCTCAAGAGCCAGAGAGAAAGACCCCCAGAGGAAAAAAGAGAACGAGCAATAGTTCCATCTGCTTTTATCTATTCCTTGACCATGTGACTGAAACCAAATATATTCTTTTCAAACCGACCAATCAAACCAAACTCAAACCAAACTTCCCCCGCAAGGTGTGACCCACATGTGGCCTACAGGCCTCTCTATTGTCTTCCAGATGGACCTTCTGATAAGCAAATGGGGGGTGACAACAGTAAAGCAAATCACTTTGTTGGATTTCAAATATCAAATATCTTTGATTATTTTCAATTCCTTCACACAAATCGATCAGAGAAAACTGCTGGCCAGTATCTGCTTGATGTGTGAATGGGGGTATTTTATTTGAACCTTGATCCCGTTAAAATTTGTTACAGAAGAAATATTCTGTTTTACATTTGTGTGTATAGGCGGTAAACTAAATCCGGCCACACACTCTGTGTGCTATAAATTGGCACAATAAATTCTCACTTGCGATCGATCACAGTTAAATCGCTGCGTTAGGAGGTGGAAAGCCTTTCCTCTGTTCTGGCGCTCAAAATTTAAATCACCCTCCGTGGGTGCCGTAATATCTCTGACTAACACCAGAGGGCAGCCTACTAGGTGTTCCGCACCTCTCAGATTACTCTCACCTGACCCCCACACCTTGGAGTGGACTCCACTACGCCCTCTTGTGGACGTTTTCCCTACTCGCTCTTTAGTATGTCAAAGTGAACTGTCTTTTTGTTGTGTTGTTTGCTTCCTATTATAATTCTCTTCATTCATTTCCCGTTATTGCTACTGTTTGACATTATTCAATCTTTCTGTTTCACTGACTTCTCACACTTATTTAAATTTGGTTTAAACAAGGTTTGAATTTGAATTTAAATTAAGTTCTCCTTGCTGCCAGGGATGGCACCAGGGGGGGTCAGCCCCTCTGTGACAGTTTCTGCTAAAGTCAGTTTCCCAACTTCCTGTTGTTTCCATTTGAGTTATTTTTGCTTATCTTTTCTTTTAGTTTTATTTCTTTATCAATTGTTTTCTTCCATTTCATACCATTCTGATACCCTGCACTTATTTAAATTTTGGTTTAAACAAGTTTGAACCTAAAATTAAATGAAGTCTTCTCTTTTCAGCCTTTGATAGCCCCTTATCAGTAGCACGCCCCCTGCTGGGAACTCTCATAAGTTGGATTTCCTCTCTTTTCTCCTTTGGCTCCATTTCGGAATAGATTAATTTAATTAATTATATTTCTCCCTTTTTCAAGCTTGTTCTGATAATTACAAACATTATCATCATTTTGTGTTTAGCACGATTTATTATTTACCTCACTTACTTACCGAATTATTTAAATTTGGTTTAAACAAGTTTAAGCTTAAGCTGATGCTACATTTTCCTTGTTAGCCATTTGTATATTCACAGGTACTACCTCCTCTAGTGCTTGTGGTGAATTTACGGTTGTCTTCTGGCTGGGTTCCCGTGAGTGAAGTCACCTGGCCGGCGTAACTGACACCGGTCGTGTGTGAATCGCAGACACCTCTGTCTCCGTACCATTGGCGGCGGCACGCAGCAGACTAAGCATTTCGGGCACTCCAGGGAGAAGTCAATGAGTCCAACTGATCCTCACAAGGGCATTTTGGTTAATTACTCTGATCCATCCAGAGGAAACCCAATTTTAACCCTTCAGTCTGGCCGTTGACGAAACCTGAGTGCTGCCCTGTCGTGCTAAAAGTCACACGCTGTTTGAGTGGGCGCACCGTGGTACCAAGGGACGAGGATCTGGGAACACCGCGGTCGCGTGTCCAGGGACCACCGGTGAGATTGACCTCACCATCGATTCTCACTTGGAACGACCCCGACTCACCCCAGGCATAGTAAGGAAAATAAGCCCATTCACTTATTGCAAACCCTAGAATATGCGTATTCCTGGTCATTTAAGTGTTTGGCCACACCTTTCTCCCTCCTTAAGCCATACATTTCCCCTAGGCTTTAGAGCTCAACAGCGCCCCCCTCACTCGTTGGCCCTGTCATAAACCCTAGCATTGGTATTAAGCTTAGAGCCTTTCCCTACCTATCTCTTCTTATGTTCTCATTTTGTTTTATTTCATGCCTTCTCTTTTAGTATTTTTGGTTATTTTGCTCTTTTCTACTCTACTGTTCTGTTGTTTAGTTTCTTCCAGTTCACCTAAAGACAGAACCTATGAGAGCCATCAAGGAAAGCTGAATAATAGATTGACGACCAACAGCCAGTGTCAGTAAATGACCCACTAGGCGACCGCTTGTCAAATTGTTATTTAAACCTGATACTCACCCACATAAATCGGCCCCACCTGGCCACTCACGGCCAAGACAATAGGTGCCCGGCCTAGATTTCACTAACTGTCCACACCAGGTAGTCAAAATTGCACACACCAATTGAATAGTCACAATCGCTATAGCGCTAAACCCTATACGGACTTGCATTGGCCTCTTTTGTGTTGTCTTTCTCTCACCCCCAGTAAGCCAGTGTGTCCCGTTCATCCAGCCCCACCGCCACCGGGATCACGTCAAGACCTGATCGAGGGCCAGGACGACTGTGTTCCTGCCTAAAGCCACGGTGACCTGCAGCTCCCGAGCCAAGAACGGCAGCGTTGAAGCTCCAGGCTGAGGAGGCCCGGAGGAACCAGGACCACGCGCAGAGTCGTCTAGATCAGCTACTCCTCGAGACCCAGAATCGACGTGGAAAGGAGGACGAAATGGACCTACAGCTTCGGGAGGAAGTTGAGAGACTCCAAAATGCCCTGGCAGAACTTTGTGTAGAGACAAAGCGCAGAGAGCAGTTGGAGAAAGAATCCGAAGAGGAACTAAAAGGAAAACTCCAACGAGGTGAAGCTCTCCTAACAAGAGCTGAGATTGAACTGAAAGAAAGACACAGCAAGGCCAATGCTTGTGAAACCCACTTGCAAACGGCCCATGCCAAGGTCCAAGATTTGGTTCAACAAAAGACTATTCGAAAACAAAGAACTTGAAACTGTTCACAAAGAACTGAAGTTTGCATGTACATTGCATAGTGAACAGCAAGGGGAAACACACACCACACACCACACGGTTTCCCCTGACAAGTGGGCCAAGAAACCCCCAGCCAAGAGTCCCAAGCTCAAAAGGGGGGTGAAAGCCCACTGCTTGAGTTGTCACCAGTCAGCAGCCAAGAGCCCCCACCAGCAGCAAAGGGGGTGGGAGCCAATCCAGAGAATCGTGCACAGCACACCATGGCTTCCCAAGAACTCTACAAGCTGGCCAGAAACATCCTAACTCTCACCCCAAACCCTGCAGGAAGCCATGACACGCACACCTACCTGCAGGATATGAACTTTCACTTGCAACCTGTGGCTAACGTGACCACATGGAACCAATTAGGTCTACTCCAAGGTACGTCCAGCCGTGAGGCGAGGCATTTCCTTGACCGGCAACCTGGGACTGTAAAGTTGGACTACCAACAGCTACGGGACTGCCGACCAAAAAGACTGCTTCTGAAAAGACTGTGAGTAACCCAACGATTTTCCCTGTCTCTGATCACCGTTCAGAGCTGGCTCCAGGGGGAGCCCTGCAACAACATAGTGACAGACTTTGTAACCGTCGAAACTGTTACAAGCCAGCAGAGAGCAGCGCAACTGGCATGGTGCCCGTCCTAAGCACCTGTCCGAGCACTCTGAAAGAATCTGGGACAAGCCACGTCTGTCTAACCACCCAAAGGTGGAGCCATGTGGAATGCCAGCCGACAGCCAGACGATCCTCATCGGCCAGTGCACCTAGCCCAGATAGCCAGCGGCGGAACGACTCACAGCACGCCCAAAACAAACCCAAGCACTGTGCACCAACCACAGTCCACAGAACCAGAGACTTCATCACCAAGTGACAGCGTCGCCCAACCCCCTCAGCTGACGGCTGCACCTCCTGAACAATCGAACTCTGAAATCCCAAAATAGTGAGCTAAATGTGCAGTCATACAGCCAAAATGAGACCCAACTTGAACAGATAGCTCCCATCCAGCTAACGATGGGCCAAATGAGTCTGGTACACCCAGTGTATATCTAACCAATGGACACGTACCCCCTTTCTCGTCTGCAAAGACCTGCTAGATCGTTCTGAGCCCTACTAGACTTCAAACAGCTAAAGATTTGGCCTCAAGTGCGAGAACCTTGGCCCCTCCAGCCACCCAGACACCTGAGCCAGACTGTCAGGTCACAGAGGTCATGAGAAATCTTGTATACAGCCGCGAGAACACTGTCTCAGCACCAGAGCAAAGTTCAAGTTCGGTACTCTGCACTTTTCAACTCACCATAGACTCTGACTTTTAATGCCCCGAGGTCATGATCAACCTCCAGCTGAATGATGTAACAACTACAGACAACTCAGCCATCAGTCTAGCACTGTTCAAAGCCCTCATGGAAGTAACATCCAACCTTCCATTTGCAAGCAAGCATACCCGCTGCCCGTTGGACTCCTGCCTAACAACCATGGTAACTGCCAAGGGCACCTGCGCTTTGAACTTGAAATGGAACGATCGGTGCCCTACACACTACTTCCTGGTCCTTCCAGATCCACTGCATAACGTCTACATAGAAGCAGACCCCTTGATTCGCCTCAAGGCTCATGTGGACTTTACGAATGAGGTAGTGTGAGCCCCACTGACATTACAGCCCCCTGTGGTTTCTGCAAAGACTGAAAACCTCCTGTCAGGCCAGACCTTGCCAGGAGTAGGTACTTTAATCAACAAACAGTATACTGCAGTACCAGCTTACACGGCTCAACATGCGATGGGGGTCACACACTGAACCACACGCTGGGCTTCTTCCAACCTTCACCTAAGTGTGAGGAACTTGCACTCAGCCTGGAAGCCACACCACTCACTGAACTGTCATCCCACGTAGTCTACATCCTGTTCTACAACCGACAGCATTCTTTCACAAGGAGCCCACTCGGCTATGCCAACTCACCAGCCGAGTTCAACATCTTCCGGAACAAGCATGCCCAGACATCAGAATGAGGGGCAACCCCGTCTGCGAAGATGATGTTCTCCTGAAGAGCACAACGCCCCTTTTGAAGAAGGACTGCCCATTCGTCTGGACAGAAGCTCAAGCAAATGCCATGAATGAACTGAAACAACGTCTGTACATAGCTCCATGTCTTGCTCACATTGACACACAACAGGAGTTCCACTTGAAAGCTAGATTCTCCAAACACTGCTTTAGTGCTGGTCTATACCAAAACATGACCAAGACAAAAGAATAGTTGTACAGGCAAGCAAGACATTTCTTACACCAGAGAGCAGATACTCTGACTGTGAAAAGACTCTACTCTGCACCATATGGGCCTTCCTGCGATTCTCCGACTACATCGGAGCACAAAAGGTTATTATAGAGACATTCCAACAGCCTGTAATGTCCTCAACAGCCAAAGCATCTGAGATGGCGTCGTTACCAATTCACATGGTTGATGACCCTTCAGGGCTGCAATGTTGAGGCACGTTATGCCCAGACTCACAAGTCTGCACTGGGAAATGACTCAGCGGCCTGCCAAAAATGTCCTGATGACACACCAGCGGTGACGCTGGGCACAGAGGAACCTCAACAACAGACCTGTCACAGGTACTTTGAAAAGAATGTGTGTCAAGGACTGCCCACCACCTACGTCGGTGGATGCTCTTGCAACCAAGAGGGCATCCTAAAAGCAGGTGCGGGCGTACTATGGCCGAAACCAGCCTTGCCCTCCACAGCACTTCAAGTTGGGCCCTCAGTCATCACAATATGCTGAGGTGGCAGCCATTCTAATAACCCGACAAATCGAATCGGCCCACAACAACAGAGAACTATTTATTTGCACTCCAACTATGCCAGACACCGTTTCACATGCCACCTTCCAGGTGGGACACAAAATGGCTTCAAGAAAGCAGTCGAACGCCAACACCTGTTCCAAGCGTGTGATGACATCACAAGAACACACAGCATGACTGTCCACTGGAAAAAGGTGACAGGACACTCAAGGCAACCCGGCCTTGACAAAGACT
Organism: Romanogobio albipinnatus; assembly: GCA_023566225.1. Taxonomy (NCBI): domain Eukaryota; kingdom Metazoa; phylum Chordata; class Actinopteri; order Cypriniformes; family Gobionidae; genus Romanogobio; species Romanogobio albipinnatus. Next base: position 23,446,900 of record CM042241.1, read on the forward strand.
TGAATGACCGAACTGATTCCCTGGCCAAGACTGGCACACTTCACAACAATCTATGGTCACCTCCCACCCATGCAACCACCCTTGATGGGGCTGCGATAACCCGCAGCAAACAAACTATTCCTGCGACGACTCCAAAATTACAGCCGCTTATGCTGGCTCCACAATTTCCATCAATGACACAGCTGACATGCAAGCCTCTGACACTGCCATACGAGCTATGAGTAACCACCTCTCAGACCCCTCCAACCACCCTGTCACGACTTCTGACTTCACGGCTACCAAAGGCCTCAGATGACCACATGACGGCAAACACATGCTGCGTGCGAAAGTCAACATTCTGTGGTATGCCTCTGATGCCATCACAGCGCTAAAGCTTGTGATGCCACAGTGTTAAAAGGGGGGTAATGCTAAACGTATGCCCACAACGCACCATGTGCCGGACACCACGGTACCAGAGCCACAAGACACAGAAACAAGTGGCATATTGGCCTGGCATGCAGCAAAGTCGTGTCAGAGTATGTCAGAGAAGTGTCTGGTTTGCTGACAATTCTATCCGGCAAACCCCAGAGCCACTGCAACGCAGAGGAGTCACAGTCCCGTGGTCAAACCTCCAAACAGACTGGGTGAGTAAACACCTAGATCAAGATACACACCCCAGATGTGGTGGCCTACCACGACAGCAACACACAGCTGTACCTGGCCCCAAGCCTGTGCATGTGTACTTTGACCAAGGACATTCACTACCTCTGCCGTAGCAAGCCACTCCTCCAGTGCAACACTGAAGGAACCTGCAGTTTGCAGCCCATGAGAGGCAACACCCAACACCCTGCCGAGGCCATGCCTCACATCCGAGTCAGCGACACTCAAGCGGAGATGGTGGTCTAGTGGGTTAAACCACTGAACTGATAAACAGCGGGTAAAACAACCTCACACAGCAGATCAAAGAGACCAGAAGGAGCAGACACATGCTCAGAGCCTCACCAACCAGCCAGAGACTGAGGCTCAAACCAGAAACAAAGACTTGAAATGGCTCAGACAGCTGTTGAACCATGAGAGCAGCTGGACAGACCAAGCACATGACCCATGCAGAACTGTCACTATGGCAACACCAAGTACCAGACAAGCCACTGGGCGAAGCCATGGAAGTTAGCGCGCCCAACCTGCGCACACCACAGGATGTCCCACAGCCGTCGACAACAACGTCCTCCGCCAAACCCTTCACACGGGTGTCAAGCGGAGGCTGCACAAGGACAGCTGGACACGACTATCTTAGGAGCTGCTGACACCAGCAAAATAGCCCCTGAACAGGACTCACCAGATGAGTACTGCAAAGGACAAGCTTCCAACTCCTTGCCCCACACAGCTCAGACAAGCTCACAACAGCACTGTCACAAGAGCAGAGCAGAATTCCAATCCTTCAGACTTCTCGTGACTGAGAGGCCAACAACTACCTGCTGCCCTCCTGTCACCAGCACTAGGTCAGTCTGAAACCCTCTTCAGGCCACACAGACCCCTAACCACTTCCTGAGACCACAAGCAGAAACCTGGGCCACACAAACGGACTTCAGGATGACAGGTGATGCACCATCAGGGCACCTGCTGCCTCGACACCTGTCGCACCAGGTCAGAGACCTGAACGTGGCTACTGCTTGCCTTATCTGCTGTGGAGAGACCATCACTCCAGGGGACGCAAACAACCAGAGTATGTGGATTCAAGTACCGAAGGGTGCCATCCTTCACCTCGATAATCTGGCATTGTACCTCCTCCCAAGTGAAGAGTACTGGTCAGAGCTGGAAACCCCATCCTTCTTCAAAAATCACAACTTGACTCTAGATCCAGAACTGGAACTGAAGATTGAGAAAGGGGGGTCCTAGCCAATTGACATCACTCCCATCGACGCGGCCCTCCAAGAACTGTCCCGGCTGCCCATCCTGACCAACTCCCCTGTTGGCCAGGCGCAGACCACAGCCGACACAGCTCTGTACCTCGCTACAGCATTAGGCCACACCCTGACACTGGGCCTGGCTTTCATCCTAGTCAAGAGGGTCCACGAGATGCGAGAGTCCATGACCAAGGACACGGCCTCTTTCCCCCTAGGATTCAAACGAAACCCACGGACGAGAGGTACCAAGACAGAGACAATTCCAAATCTCATCGAGATGGACTCTCAGCCTGAGGAACCAAAGGCTGAGAACAATTAGAAACCACCTGCCACTCGATCACCATGATCCACCGGCCATCCGACCATCATGATCCACCTACCACTCGACTACCATCCGACCGAAATGACAACTATCATCCGACAAGGTCACTCGGACGTCGTCACATGACAAAGGGAGACTGTAGCGTCTGGATTCGCTCTTGACGTGAGATCAAAGTGATGGGTCGTTCGAGAAACACCAGAGATGCGTTTTCTTTTCCTCAGCTCTGCCTATAAATTAGTATTAGTATGTAAATGAGTTGTAGAGGCTCCATCGAGTCTGACTTAAATGGCCGCACTATCACCTTTTTATGACCGGCAGAGGGGATGCAGGCCGCACCGTTATCACCCTGTGAGGACTTCAAACAGATTCCAATCTCTCTAAGCCACAACTCTCTCTTCCCCCTCCATATGAAGAGACTGGAAGGACCTCAGCACACACACACACAAGCATTCCTCTTTATTTAGCCTTTAATTAAACTATCCCAGAAATTACATATATGATGATTTCTTAAGTGTTTGCATGCTCCCTATATTTCTTATGTTCATGTGATGTAAAAGCCATCTTAAATGCTCAAAATGGCTCTGTAAAGGAGATACACTGCCTTTTATGCGTTTAAACCAGGGCATGTTTGATGTCTAAAGATTCCTCTTTCTTTGTCTTAGTCAATGGTGCAAAGTATATGATTATGAGATGTACTGTTAGTATGTTTAGCCCATTTAGAACATTTCATTGAGTAATAAAAGTCCGAACAAAGGAACTCTTTCCCGCCTCAAATTCACACCAGGGATTGGTCATCTCAGAGAAGATAGGCGTAGGTTAGTGGACTTTAAAGGACAGAAACACAAGCACATCGGGGCTCAGTCAACTTGAAAAGACACAGACGAGACAAAACTCTCTTTCCCTTCCATTACGCCAGCGCGGCTCGCGGGGCTTCGGTCCCGAGCCCGCGCGGCTCAGCCAAGCTGGCCGTTCCCTTTGAAGATGACACACTCCGCGACATGGAACCTTCCCAGCGTGGACGAGATGAACTTTCCCTTCCAAGACAATCGCTTCGAAAAACCTTTAAATCTCCCGCAGACCGACCACGCTCCGGAAGGACCAAACGGAGAGAGAGCTTCAGCGCACGAACGCTCGGAGAAACGCAACGCACGCATCTTGTTTTACACAACACAAAGAAACCATGCAAGTATCAATTCTATCGAAATTTAGATGCGTTTGAAGATTGTATCCTTGCCGGCTTTAGCAGGTTATGTTTGGGAAAGTGCCTGACCAGACCATACCCTCCTTACTTCCCTTTCCTTTCTCCCCATCCTCCTTCTTTACTTTTCTTTATTCTGTATATACATGTATCCTTTACTTAGTCCTATGTAATCGTAGTAGCCATCACTATTAAAACCATTGTATCCACGTTTTGATTGTCATTGTTGTTGCTCACAAAACATGAGTCCCTTTAATGTCAGATCTAAGCTACGAGCTCTTATAAGTATCATTGAATGCTTTAATTAATACCATAACTCGGAAAGTTTGTCCTTTGTGGCCAGAGGGATAAACTTCACGAAAATTGGGTTGAAGACCTAGTGAAAGTTGATAAGGATTGTACTGTTCGTTCGTTAAACAGAACGGGTTAGAGGAATTCTGAATCAACTCCTTAGAGGTTATTCTGTGATTATTTAATATAGATATATATCCGTAGTTAATTGCAATAAATTGTTGTTGACTATATATATATATCTGTTTTGCATAAATACCTATGTTAGGTATTCCCCGTTTTGGGTGATTTTGGAGATTTATGATTCAATTATAACCTGTTGTGATTAATCATAAATCCCTAAATATTAATACCCATAATTCCCTATTGAGCTAAATTTAATTTAATAATATGTGTAACCCTAAGACGTTACAGATCGCTACCTTGTAACGCGCATACTGCATACTGTATACTGCTAATATCTGCCATATCACTCCATATTATCGACCAATCCCAACCACTAAAGATTCACAAATAATCTGTTGATCTGTCTCAACTACTCAGTTTTCCCATAAACACAAATTAACTTGATGGCATACTAGCAATATGGGCACTATCTTCGCAAATGGAAAAAAAGTAATTTAGAAGTCTTTAGAATCGTGTGGAAAGACGGTATGCATTTGACACTATAGATCTTGATATACTCTTAGATCCATTACAAAAGGGATAGTTCACCCAAAAATGAAAATTCTGTCATCATTTACTCACCCTCAAATAGTTACAAACTTGTATGAGTTTCTTTGTTCTGCTGAACACAAAAGAAGATATTTTGAAAAACGATTGTAACAAAGCAGATAGAGCAAACATTGACTACCATAATAGTTTTTCCCCTACTATGGTATACCATACATGGAAACTCATACAAGTTTGGAACAACTTGAGGGTAAGTAAATGATGACGGAATTTTCATTTTTGGGAGAACTATCCCTATCATTTTCACATTTGGCTTCTAAACTCTGGAACAGACTTCCTGATAATGTTCAGGCTAAGACACAGGCTGTGTCTGAAATTGAATTAAATAGGGCACTATTTGAAGGGACTATGCACAAGTTTGGTGCACTCGGTGTCTGAATTCACTCACTCGTTTTCATTCAAATGTGACGAGTCCACCCAGAGGAATCAGCGTCGCCCTGGCAACAACCCACCTGCACATCATCACCATGGGCTGATCGGTCACAGCTGCACCTCATCAGCCCGGAGTTATAAAAGCAGCTACGGATGAGCAGACAGACAGACTCTGGTCTCGAGCTGAATGCACTGCTGGACTAACCTCTCTTTGTTGTTCTCCCCCAGAAAGCAGCGAGTGACCGACAGCCCACTTCACTGGAGCACGTTTGGACACCCACTTTCACTAGGATTGAGCACCACCACGGGACGAGGATTCACCAGCCACCACGCACCGGCTCACGAACTGTTTTCACCTTTTTCACTCACTGTAATTAAAATCCACCCTCCGGGGCCTTTTCACTCAACCTGCCTTGTCGTGTGATTCCTCACCCCGTGACATTGGTGGAGAATGTGGGCAGAAGCGTGAGGAATCACCGACAAGTTCACCGCACCCAATAATCCTAATCTTCTCTGTTTGTTGTTTTTTTTCCCTGCACGCCAGAACCCGGAAGTAGCGCGCTCGCTCCCCCGAAGATGGAGGAAGTGTTGCAGCGCCTCACGGAGGTGAGCATCCGCCAGCAACAAATCGCGGAACATCTCGCCACCCGCCAAGGAAGGACGGAAGACGAACTCACCGCCATCCGTGCTGCCGCCGCCCAGCGCGTTCCGCTACCTGATCCGCGTGCCCAAGCCACCCGCCTACTGCCGAAGATGACGGCGGATGATGACGTGGAGGCTTTTCTACAGGTCTTCGAGACCACTGCCCGGAGCGAGGAGTGGCCAGAGGGCGATTGGGCACGCGCGCTGGCACCTCTACTGACCGGAGAAGCCCAGCGGGCTTATTTTTCACTTCCCCGAGCGATCGCTGAGGATTATGACGAAGTCAAGCGGGAAATCCTGGCGAGGTTGGGGCTCTCATCTATCTGTGCCGCCCAACAGTTTCATGAATGGGAATTCAAGCCTCGTGTGCCAGCCCGTGCCCAAGCCGCCGACCTGAAACGCATCGCGCATCACTGGCTGATGGAAGGAAGTCCCACGGCAGCTCAGGTAGCGGAACGGGTGGTGGTCGATCGCCTCCTCCGTGCTCTTCCCCGTTCCATCCGGCAGGCGGTCGGGATGAGAAACCCGGCCACCACCGCGAACCTCGTGGAGGCGATCGAGCTGGCGGATGCCATCCACCACCGTGAGGCAGGGGAGCGAGCGTTGCCGTTTCCCCGGAGGGTGGTCCAGGAGCGACGGCCGTTCGAGGGCACCTCGCGACCAGTGTGCAGGCCGACGGTTCCCCCGCCGCGAGACGAGCCCATGCCCAGCGCCGAACCCATGCCGCCTCCGCGTGCGTGGCTGGCAGGCTGCATCGTCCACCAGCGGATGCCATCGGGAGCCCCGGAAGCAGACGTGGTGATCGAGGGAAGACACTTCCGAGCCCTGCTGGACTCTGGCAGTACGGTCACCCTTCTCCAGTCACGAGTGTGTGGGCCCCGAAGAGGCGAGAAGAGTTTCCTCCCCATTACGTGTGTGCATGGAGACACTCGCCAAGTGCCAGCCCGTCGAGTCACCATCTCGTCGCCCCAAGGGACCTGGCCGGTGGAAGTCGGCCTGGTAGAGGACCTTCCGGTGGCCGTACTGCTGGGGAGAGACTGGCCGGGCTTCGATGCCCTGCTCGCCGCCGCCACTCAGCCTGTCAGCCAGGAGGGGAACCGTCGAAGACGGAGACGGCCGCGAGGACCCCGCCGCCGACCGGCGCTGCTAGCCTCCGACAGCGGGAGAGATGGTGAGTCCCCCTCCCAATCTACTAATCCGTTCTTTGATGTGTATCAGCAGGCTGCCGGAGGGGGCTCATTCGCCAAGGAACAACGGGAGGACGATCGCCTGAAGCACTGCTGGTCCCAAGTGCGGACCCTCGACGGGAAAGACGTCCTCCCACGGCCCCATCCTCTCCCGCATTTTGTCGTTGAGAAGGGCCTGCTATACTGTGTCGCACAGCGGAGGGGGGAGGAGAAAAAATTATTAGTTGTTCCTCGGACCAAGACCGAAACCATCCTGGAGTTGGCGCACTCCCATCCGATGGCAGGTCACCTCGGGGCAGCTAACACCACGCAGCGTATCCGCGACCGGTTCCACTGGCCGGGACTGGAGGCCGAGGTGAAGGGGTTCTGCCAGGCCTGTCCGACCTGCCAAGTGACGTCGCCCAGGACTCCTCCCCCCAGCCCACTCATTCCGCTGCCCATCATCGAGGTGCCCTTCGAACGGATTGGGATGGACATAGTGGGGCCGTTGCCGAAGTCTGCCCGTGGCCACGAACACATCCTGGTCATCGTCGACTATGCCACCCGGTACCCCGAAGCGATTCCCCTCCGCAAGGCCACCGCGAAGAACATCGCCCAGGAGTTGTTTCTGCTGGCCAGCCGGGTTGGCATACCAGCGGAGATACTGACTGACCAGGGTACCCCGTTCATGTCCCGGCTAATGGCGGATCTCTGCAGGCTGCTGCGGGTGAAGCAGTTGAGGACCACAGTCTACCACCCACAGACGGACGGGCTGGTAGAAAGGTTCAACCAGACCCTCAAGCAGATGCTGAGACGCGTGGCGGCGGAGGATAAGCGGGATTGGGACCTCATGATTCCTTATGTGCTCTTCGGGATCCGCGAAGTACCCCAGGCCTCAACTGGCTTCACCCCCTTCGAGCTTCTCTTCGGCCGCCAACCACGAGGGCTCCTGGACATCGCCCGAGAAGCTTGGGAGCAGCAGCCTGCCCCTCATCGCACCCTCATCGAGCACGTCCGCCAGATGAGGGACCGGATCGACCGGGTGATGCCATTAGTCCGGGAACACCTCAGCAAGGCTCAACAGGCGCAGCAACGCCGGTACGACCGGGCAGCCCAACCACGGGAGTTCCAGCCGGGAGACCGCGTCATGGTCCTGGTTCCCAGCTCTGCCTGCAAATTCCTGGCCACCTGGAAAGGACCCTATACTGTGATTGAAAGAATTGGGCCAGTCACCTATCGTCTGAGACAGCCGGGACGGCGGCAGGCAGAGCAACTCTACCACATAAACCTCCTGAAGAAATGGGTGGGGACCCGGGACCAGGTAGCGACATTGTGTGTCACCGATCCCGTGGTTGTAGACGTCAACCCCCATCTTTCGGCTGCCCAGAAGGCGGAGCTGCAACACCTGGTCAGTCAGTTCCAGGATGTGTTCTCGACCCAGCCCGGGCAGACCAATGTGGTACAGCACGACGTCCGAACCTCGCCAGGAGTCATCGTCCGGCAACGGCCCTACCGTGTCCCGGAGGCTCGTCGGCAGGCTATTGAGGAAGAGATCCAACAGATGCTGAAGTTGGGGGTAATCGAACCATCCCGGAGCCCGTGGTCCAGCCCCATCGTGATGGTCCCAAAGCCGGATGGCACCCTCCGCTTCTGCAACGACTTCCGACGCCTGAACGAAGTCTCCGAATTCGACGGGTACCCCATGCCTCGGGTCGACGAGCTGCTGGACCGATTGGGAAGGGCCCGGTACATCAGCACCTTGGACCTCACCAAAGGCTATTGGCAGGTACCACTCTCAGAATCCGCTAAACCCAAGACTGCTTTTTCTACCTCCAGTGGCCACTGGCAGTACCGGACCCTTCCCTTCGGCCTGCACGGGGCCCCAGCGACCTTCCAGCGGATGATGGACATCATCTTGCGGCCCCACCAGGCCTACGCGGCGGCCTACATAGATGATGTCGTCATCCACTCCGAGGCATGGGAAGACCACCTGGAACGTCTGCGGAGGGTGCTTTCGGAGCTCCGGCGGGCTGGACTCACTGCCAACCCCCGCAAATGTCACCTCGCCCTCTCCGAGGCCAAATACCTGGGTTTCCGAGTCGGAAGGGGCCTCATCCAGCCCCAGGAGAAGAAAGTCGAGGCCATCCACTCCGCCCCAAGACCGCAGACGAAGACCCAGGTACGGGCCTTTTTGGGGTTGGCAGGGTATTACCGATGTTTTATCCCCAGCTTCTCCTCTCTAGCCGCCCCCCTGACAGACCTGACCAGGAAGGGGCAGCCGGAGAAAGTCTGCTGGACCCCAGCCCTCGAAGAGGCTTTCGCCCGGGTCAAGACAGCCCTGACGTCGTCGCCGGTACTCCGCGCTCCAGACTTCGGTTGCCCCTTCCTGCTGCAGACGGATGCTTCCGACACAGGACTGGGAGCCGTCCTGTCCCAAATCCAGGAAGGCGAGGAACATCCGATCGTCTACATCAGCAGGAAGCTGTCCCCAGCTGAGACGAGGTACGCCGCCGTCGAGAGGGAGGCCCTGGCCATCAAGTGGGCAGTCCTGGAGCTGAGGTACTATCTACTAGGCCGCAAGTTCACCCTGGTCACCGACCATGCGCCCCTACAGTGGATGGCCCGCGCCAAGGACACCAACGCCAGGGTGACTCGCTGGTTCCTAGCGCTCCAGGACTTCCACTTTGAGGTACGTCATCGGGCCGGGGCCGCCAACGCGAACGCCGACGGCCTCTCAAGGATATGGACAGCTTATGCAGGTCTGTCAGGGGTCATTCCCCAGCCTCCCTTTGTTTCACCCCTACTGTCTCCATATGTTCGCAGGACCAGAACAACGCTTAGGGGGGGGGAATGTGACGAGTCCACCCAGAGGAATCAGCGTCGCCCTGGCAACAACCCACCTGCACATCATCACCATGGGCTGATCGGTCACAGCTGCACCTCATCAGCCCGGAGTTATAAAAGCAGCTACGGATGAGCAGACAGACAGACTCTGGTCTCGAGCTGAATGCACTGCTGGACTAACCTCTCTTTGTTGTTCTCCCCCAGAAAGCAGCGAGTGACCGACAGCCCACTTCACTGGAGCACGTTTGGACACCCACTTTCACTAGGATTGAGCACCACCACGGGACGAGGATTCACCAGCCACCACGCACCGGCTCACGAACTGTTTTCACCTTTTTCACTCACTGTAATTAAAATCCACCCTCCGGGGCCTTTTCACTCAACCTGCCTTGTCGTGTGATTCCTCACCCCGTGACACACTCCTTCAAGTTGACTACATTAGTGGAGTAATGTGGGGAATAGTGAATGAGGGTATAGTGGGCGATTTCAAACACAGCAATACAGTCTCCTAGTTTAAATCTAGTTTGGATCCTGTCTCTTAGGAAGATTTCAGATGACCCAACCCCTGCGAGAACTTCAGATGACGTCAACTCTGAATCAACATACACGACTGACACATTTTCTATATATTGTAATCTGAGCTTTGGCATTTTTCAGACCTGGGACAGTTCTGCACATTTACTTCCTGTCATGTACAAGCAAGTTTGCCCAGTCACATGTTTAATCCCTGAATGAATCACCATTTTGAAAAAATCTTAGATTAATGAAACACTCTCTTGTTTCATTCCTGCATGATTCAATGACTTCAATGACTCACTAAAAAAGACACATGGTATAAAATACCATAATATGGCATAAAAATATAATAATGTAACTAGCAGAAACAGTCACTTTAAAATTCCCATCAATGCATTTTAAGCAAAGCATTCCTACAGTGTAGGATGATCAAAATATAATTCTGTGCTTTTTAAAAGAAAAAAGAAAACAAACAAAATAATTAAATAAATTGGTACTGTTGTGTAAGATGTAGTTTGTCTTAGGCAGCATACGTTGATGCAGCTCATCAATCACTCAGTGCTGTTCTTCACAGTGTGTGCAGTAGTGGATGTGGATGGAGTCTCACTCAGATGTTAGCAGGGGTATTGGGTAAATGTAGTTCTATTTTGATTTGAAGGAAGATGATGTCCTTTTAAACTTGTCCTTGTTGAAACCATGTCCTGATGCTGTCAAGTAATTTCACATCATTTTGTTCAATTTAAGAGATATCCCAGTGAGTGCTGGAACATTACATTACTGCTTGTACTCTTCTTTTGCACCTTTTCTCATCCTACATGATTGACATCCTGAGGATATTCATATGCAGTCACTGTTATAGGACTGTGTTCAGGTTGTTTATGGCATTTCTCATTTACGTGTTTTTTATTGTCTTCTTAGATGTGCTAACTATTCTTGTTCTGTTGACCAGATATATATGCACCATTCTATGTGATGGAACCAATGCAGGACAAAATCATTTGTCATTTAAACTGTTGGACAGCAGCACCTGAAACTTTTTATGTTTTTTGAATAACCTTCATTTGTTATTAAATAGTTTTTAAAAATAGCATATTAAAATATTTTAATAGGCCTTTGCAATTAGCTTTTCTCTTTCCAAATGACCTTTTTTTATTAGTTCATGCTATTAAAATAAAAGGAACACACTGGCACCATAGTCGGCACCACACTTTTATACTGTATCTTCAGTTGCTTTGAGCTCTACTGGGATGTTTTTACTCCAGAATATTATAATAAACCTACAATAATGAGAAAGTCTGTGGACTGTGAAAAGGTCAACATTTTCTTAATAAGAATAAAATAAAATCAAATAAATGTCATTCTTAATTTGAATTCAAGAACAATGAAATAAACTAACCACAGCTCACAAATATGTGAGCATGTTCCTGATCAAAGTAAGCGTTACATATCGTCTCTTCTCTGTGGACCATCCTTTGAATATTGCATAGTTAACCAGAAATTATTCAAATAACTATTCAAGACATGTTAAAGATTATCGGTTTGATAATTTGGTTGTCGTGTCCTTGGCTTGTTTAGCCACCCTAAATTCTTCAGCAATAATAAACATACAGAGAAGTTAAATAATACTTGCTTGTTATTAGCAGCATTTTGAGAGATATATTGCTTTACTATTTTTTTTATTATTATCACATTTTAAAATGACATTGAAGTGAGCACATTACTGTGTTTCTTTCTGTACTGCTATAGTCTCTTATCTCCGTCTTACAGCTGTCTGCTATGAGCTCTCTGACTGTGAACACTGACTGACAGGTTTCTTTTTCCAATTACTTTCCAAACATCAGTCAGTGTGGCCATATTTTAAATAGGCTGCAATCTTTTCAGCTAAGCACATTAAAAATAGTAAAAATATTGAGGAACACAACTTCTGAAAGTTTGAATTTGGACTCCTGGCTTAGGTTTGCTGCTTAATTCTCTTTATAAACCACACGGTGGACAAATTAAAGGCCAGTGAGTGAGAGGGAAAGAGTTGCTAATCTCATAGCAAACAACTTTATTACTATATTGCTTTTCAGGTAAGATAGACAGAGAAAAAGAAAGAGAGACAGAGTTTTTATCTGGATTATCTGCTTACATGAGAAAAAGATAAACGACTGTGGGAACGTTTTATCATCATTCATAAGCTGCAAAAGTTTAATATTAAAACTAATATTAAAACGCATACATGTAGATATTCTTAACTTTCCCAATGTTGATTCAAATAATTTATTTATTAAAAATGCACATGTGGGTGGAAAAAGTCATATTCTGGAATGAGCTGCATTCTAATGGGGGATGCATTACAGTGCCTTTATTCTCTCAAGAAAACAATACAAAATATATTCTGAATTTTCTAATAATATTTTACTGTACATATTGTATTTACATTATATGTAATTAAAATAACAAATTATTTAAACAATATCATGAATTTAAACAAAATTATTTATATTAATTGTGAATATGGTTGAAATTGAGTGAGAATCTTTTCTGCACTCATTAGTAAGAACATTTGTTGCACTTTATTTTAGGGTTAAATTCTCGCTATTAACTAGTTGCTTATAGCATGCATATTACTAGGATATTAGCTGTTTATTAATATTTATAAAGCATGTATTAATGCATTATTCTGCATGACCTTATACTACATCCCTTAATCCTAACCAATACCTAAACTTAAATGCTACAACAACTACTAACTATTAATAAGCAGTAAATTAGGAGTTTATTGAGGCAAAAGTCGTAGTTAATAGTGAGCATGTGTTACCGAAAATTTGTATGCAAGTATTACTAAATGAGATCCACTGACTTTGCAGCTGGAAGTCTCTATGGTCATGCTTGATCCCTGTGAAACCTGGAAAATCTAACAGATGACCTTCACACCCACAGAAACTTGAAGCATCAAAGACATATGCACAAACAGTGTTAGAAGTTAAGCACAGATAGTAAGCCAGGTAACTTGGCTTCCTTAGATCTCTTTTGATGGATTTTTAAACTGAACTTTTTCTTAACTGAGAATTCTGGGCATTTTGTCCATCTCTTTGGGATACATCATCCAAGGGCATTCCAACTGAGTAACTATGTTTGAGATGAATAGGAATGATAACAAATAGCATTCTCCAGGAATTACTGACCTCCTTTACATCAACTATCTGGCCTGAATGAAAGCAAGGCAAAACACCAAAACGTGACTGTCCAAAGTAGAATAATTCTATTTCTAATTAAATCTTTGTATGATTTAATGAACTCAATGTGAACACTGGCTCAGAAAGTCCTTGTTTATATAGACGACTCATTATGCCAGCTAAACAAAACACTGCCTAATTCATTCAGTTCCATGGGGTCAGTAATTACATACCATTTAAAAACACTGTGACTGGAATAATACATTTATGCATTTGAGATTGTGAAGAAAACTTGGTTTGCCCAAATTAAAACTGTCAACCTCTGAAAGCAAGTATGCATAATGTAACACAGGTCACACGAGAGTGTGTTAATGACAGGATATTTAATGAGGCAAATCAATGCGTCAGATGTCTCCTCTCCTGTATATCCCTCATTTTCATTTATTAAAATATGCTAAGAAAAAAAAAAAAAAAAAACACAGACTACAATGAAAAGCATTCTATTCCAAATTTTACATTTTACGGACCATAATAAAGGAAAACAAGGATGAAAAAAAGTAAACCTTTTATCTGAGACAAGCTCCGTCGCATTCACATGGACACTGTAAGAAAGTAAAAGCAATTAAAAGATAACATACAGGCAGAAAAAGAGTGTGTGGCAAATGTTTGTGTGTGAAAACCAGCACATTAAGCCCCATTCCACATGTTTCCTCTGCTGCAGAGAAAAATCTGATGCTATGATAAATAACTTCTGCATCATTAGCAGCACATCCTTTAAAATGTGTTCTCACTCATAAACTCAAGCCATTTTATTTTCACTATTATTCTAAAATACATTATATATTACGAATTGATTGTTATAAATTCGATGCATTTATGCTATACATTTATTGTTATATTTAAAAGGGACTTGAAGACTTAATTATTTTATTAGGCTTTCGCCGTTTGATTAGGTCTGAGAAATGTGGGGGTTGGTTGTATGTGGTGTTATGTCTGTTGCTATTTGAAGTTTGTATTATTTGTGAGTTATTTATTATTTATGGACAGCACTTTAGTCCATTAATCCTTAATGGTTTTGAAAGTGCTTTAGAAATAAAAATTGAGTTGAGTTATGCATTTTATAGATGATGCTGAATTAAATTAGTTTGGACAATTTTTTTTTTTTACTTCTCATAAGATTTATATTGGATCCAGCACCATTTAAATGGAAAATGGGTATGAGAGGGAGATTTAGAAAGCCTCAGAGTAACATGTTGAGGAAAAAACAAGACTCCCATTATCCTAATTAACGTGGACATTCGACTGAATACAATGTATGTGTGTTGTGAGTCAATTTGGTCGATGGCTAAACAAAAGAAATTATGAGAGTGAACAGCCTGCCTCGGTGTTTGGAAAGGTGAAAGACATCACAAGGAGAACCACCTCCAGGCTAAACAAACTAAGCTCATTTGTATTCAACATTGCATTCTATAGATCTAACATAAGATCTTCAGTACTATTTTATCCAGGACACAGTTAAGACAAATCCACTCACCTTGGTTGTAACCAAGAACTCACCACTATTAAAAGAACTGGTAAACAAACAGTTCCTCCATATCGCTGCTACTTACGATCAGTAAACTGTGCTTTAATTATGATGTATACCAGCATTGCCTTATCTTATCACACTATGGTTTCTTTCATCTTCTATAGTACAAAGATGTAACTGACAGCTATATAAAAAGAAATGTCAAACAGCCCATAATCACCTAATAAATTAATAAACTCTAGCTGATGTTGCCGCTGGGATGATACAATGGTGCCACTATGTCTGGTATGAATAAACACAAAAGACAGAATTACTCTCCTTATCTATTGTAGCTAAAGGGCTCTTAGCCTTTGTCCAACTATCTCAATCTGATGTCTATTGATTCGCCGGCATTTATTTGCATAGTGTGACATGAAATTTAAGAGAGCTTACAGAGACTCATCAGGCTGTCGTCAAAGCATATAAAGCTTGGTTTTAAATTTGATGCAGGCTTATACTTGCTTAAAGGCTTCTTTTCAATGCAAACAACAACCTTGCTCAACTAGCGGCCAAATCCAGTCCATTAATTATTTTAATAAGTCTATTTGATTGATTCAAAACCCAGATGACTATGCTTATTCTGTACATGGTTCACGTTTAGCTAAACTGACAGCCTTAAATGGACACATTTGATCACGTCTTATCCAATCAAATGCATGTATGCAAATTATTCTGTATAAATTTGCAAACCAATATTCAAACTGACGTTCTGAAATCTAGGAATTTATGCATAAATCCTCAATTTCACTTTAATTGACTGCTCCTGATTAATGTTAATAAACACAGAACATTAGGGTTTTAACATAAAAATCTTATCTGATAATCTATCACTTGTAAGCAAGTATTTGAAAAACTGTAGATTGTGTGTTTTGAATTGGAAATCTTGCAATACATTAGTTGTCATCTGTGTACAGCGAATGTGCTAAGACTTGAAATTTACTCTGAAAAATGATAGCCCCCGTCAATATTTTCAGTTGAATAATGTGGTCTTTAAAAGAAAGAAGTCGAAGAGCGCTGGAATATGTCTCAACTTGAAATGGAAAACATGCAGTTCATTGCTGGCGTTATTCTAGTGTATGTATTATAAAAGGGTTGAAAGGTGGCATTTGCAGTGCAACATGCTATACGAATGAATCAGTGACAAAATGGGCCATTTCCCCCCACACTTCCACTGTAGGCTATATCATGTTCTATATTATCCAAGGAACATTATGGTAATGGATCTCCTCACCTGTTATTTGCATAAATCAGCATTATATTCTTGAGGCCCATTATTCATAGCCGTAGCGCCCTTACAGGCAGCAATGGCAGTGCTGGAATGAACTCCCACACAAGAGTTTGGGTGAGGGCGTGTGGCATCTGTAAAGGGGCAGTTGATTAATACCCAAGAGTGGTGGTTTGTTCCGGAGGGATTGGTGCGCGTGAAGAGGGCTGAAAGTGCTCCTTCAATGGGGTGAGGAACAGCCTGGCCCGTCTGTTATTATTGAGGGCTTCTCAAGAGCTCTTGACAGTGAGAGAAAAAAAGAGAGGCAATGTTCTGACAGCAGGATTACCATTTTACTGGCTACACAAGTCATAGCATTGGAAACAACGTGCCAGCAGGCATGAAACACAACCATGCTTCAGCAAGGATTAGGACAACACTGCAAATCCTCAAACTCCTTAATATGTCTAATGATGTGACTTCTGTATTACAATGTTAGTTGCAATTCGTTCTGCTCTATTTTTCTCAAAACTGCATACAAATTGTGTGCTTTTCAGTCTTTCCACAGATATCAGACCCCACATTAGCCCATGAGACTCATTATGCACTGCAGAATAGCTCATAACCATCTATCCAAAAACATCTATTTTGATTTTGTTGACACCATTTAATGACATTACAAAAGTCCATATTTTTGGGATTGACTATAGGGTGATTGTCTGAATGACTAAATCAGTGTTCTAGTAAGGCTTCTTTCAGGTTCACCTGACCCCAATCAGATGAGTTTCTTTGGTAAGACATGTTCTTGCTTTTGTACAATGAACATAACATAAGTATATAAATATAACTATTTTTACATTTACACACCACCGTAGAACACAATACTAAAAGCCTAAGACATTCATCTGAATGTGTATGCAGTAATTCCCAATACTCATTGTTTAGATATGGAATTCCCAGAGTTCTTTGAAAATCTGAATTATGAATCCAGGGAACACACTATAAAAAGTGCTTTAGTGATGAATTATTTTGGGCTTTGATGTCCTCAACAACCTGAGAACTAACTTTAAGTCCCTTCAGATGAAGCCGAAGTGCCTGTTTGGTTGAACTTAAGCTGTAGATGATACTGTAAACACACATGAAAGACTCTCAACTATCTCAGGACCACCCATGAACATGTCATATTTATCTAACATGGTAACCCGTGGAATTTAGGGCTCTCTAATCCACTTAGAAGTTACACTGTTTTTGATAAAGGTTGACAGGATAGTCCCTTTAATCTCTTCTTCTTCCTTTGTGTCATGTTTTCCTCTTTATCTGTTGTACAGCAGGTGTGTATCAGTCTGGGTTTAACTACACATTGTTGAATGTTCACACGCAATAATTTATTAATGTGATCCCTGCGAATACTGTTTTTGTTATTGGCTAGCTTTGCTCAAAATCTATAAAACGAATTACGAATTAAAATTGATTCTGAATAATTAAAGAATTAAAATTGTTTTTAGCGGAAACCGACGATAGCGCAGATATCATTGATAGGCGACAATGGTGACAATGACAAGGCATGAACTTATTTAAAACTGGAATTTCTCTGGATTTACAAATCCTTGGGAACTTTTGGGATAATGTAAGTACAACTGCATGAAATATATCAGTGGTTTTTGGATATTTTATTATAAAAATCATACATATTGTGCCTTTAATCAGTTAGCATATCATATAATTTGTTCAATTAAAACGTAGGCTATAATTGACAGCCCTAAATTAAAAAATGTTCACCTATTTCGACTTAAAAACTAAGGTTCAGTTTAAGTATAATCAACTTGGTGGTCTTTTCAACTTAAATTATATCAAATTTACTTAAAACAAAAATCAAGGATAAATCTCATATAAATTTGCTTAAAAGTTAAATTGCTCAAAGGTGCACTAGGTGATCTGGGAAATGCTCATTTTAGCCTGCTATAGCACTGAAAGCCTACAATTACACCCTCCCTGCAAATTGCTGTCCAAAGCCACACCTACTCCAAAACACATGAATGCGCACAGACCAGAAGTGAGACGACCAGAGACAACGTTATTGGAATGCATCATGTGTCATTTAATGGTAGGGTTGCCAACTGTCCTGTATTAGCCGGGACGTTCCGTATATAGGGTCTAATTGATTTGTCCCATACGTGACTTCCCAGTTTATTGACTGCTACGCTGATCTAACCACTTACTAAGGGTCCGTTAACATATGTTGCGTCTTTTGCATGCTCAAGTTTGTTATTTTAAATGTAGATGCACGACAAGCGTGCTCAAATAGAGAGCAAAGGCGTCGAGATACTCCTCAATGACTTTGTGTAATTCACATTTATTTGTATAGCGCTTTTCACAATACATATCGTTTCAAAGCAGCTTCACAGAAAAAGAAAAAGAAAAAAAAGTTGCTCGTTTTTTTCCAGGGACGTCTATGCTACAGCGAGATGAAAAAAATCTCAACTTTTCAGAATACAGCAAGCGCACCGCAGGTCATGTGACATTGAACCAACCGATCAACGGCCTTTCCATAACAACATCGAAAGCTCGATGGACGAACAGCTGATCATAAATGTACAGGGTGGGTTTTTTATTGCCCATCCCCATAAATATAGCAGTAGAGTTAAATGCAAGGGCTGGAAATCCATTTATCCTTTGCTGAAACTTCTTCATCATCATGGAGAACGCGGGTCATGATTGCTTAGCAACGGCAGAAACCACGGGAGCGTTTCGTTTGTCGGTTTACTATTTGTAACGCGGACTCAGGTGGATTGGGATCCATTTGCAGTTTATTTAAATTAGACAAACTCACAGTGAAAACCGGCAGGGGTCGGTAATCCAGGAATAACAGCAGTATCACAGACAAGGCATAAATCGTGGTCATAACAGGCAAGGGTCAGGGCAGGCAGGAAACAGTCGAATGAACAGAGTCCAGGCAAACACAGATCAAAGGCAGGCAGCAGAGTCGATATAACAGGCAGGGTCGTAATACAGGCAGATCAGGATATCAGTGGGTAAATGCTCAGAAATGTCGCCGGGGCAGAACAAGACTTTGCAGTGAGTGTGTGAGAGTTCAGAGTATAAATAGGCAGGATGATAAGGATCAGGTGTGCAGTAGTCCCGGCATGTGGGAGCATGGGAAATGAAGTCCGTGAGAAGGAGTTAGTACTCTGGTGAGTGCGACGGTGGGATCTTCACCAGCAATTGTGACAGAGCCTGAATATGTATTGGAGCAGGTGCTCAGCAGTTTCGAAGGCTGTGGGTAGCTTAGACAGAGGAATTAGTCAACATCCCTTGGAAAATCGATCAATCACAGTTAGTATGGTGGTATTACCTTGAGATGGTGGTAGATCAGTGACGAAGTCGATAGCTATGTGAGACCATGGACGATGTGGGATGGGTAGTGGTTGTAACAGGCCTGCTGGGAGCTGTTTTGGGGTCTTTGGTGCAGCGCATGTGTGGCAAGCATTTACGAAGTCAGTGACATCTGCTTGTAACAAGTCCCACCAGAATCGGTTCTTTATCAGCCTGGTTGTAGTGGTGATTCCCGGGTGACCGGAGCTTGTAGAAGAGTGTACCCAACGAATTACCTTCTCCCTGAGCCCTGGAGGAACAAAGGTTCGATCATTTGGACATGCTGCGTGAGGCGGGTTTTGGTTGTGTGCTTGTGTAATTTCTGACATGATGTCCCATTGAACCGGGGCCACGATGAGAGTGGATGGGATGATCGGGTCTTGAAGAGTATTCTGTGGAGCGTTGTCGAATTGACGTGACAATGCATCTGCCTTGGTGTTTTTGGACCCTGGAATATAGGTGATTAGAGAAATCAAACCGAGTAAAGAATAGTGCCCATCTAGCTTGCCTGGGGTTCATTCTTTTGGCTGAGCGCAAGTACTCGAGATTGCGATGATCCGTCAGGACCAGGAATGGATGTCTCGCTCCCTTGAGCCAATGATGCCACTCCTCAAAAGCTACCTTCATTGCTAGAAGTTTGCGATTGCCCACATCATAGTTTTGTTCCGTTGTTGAAAGTTTTCTGCAATAAAAAGCACAGGGGAATAATTTAGGCGGGTTACCTTGCCGTTGTGAGAGGGTGGCGCCAATCCCTGTGTTAGAGGCGTCCACTTCCACCACAAAGGGTAATTGAGGGTCTGGGTGATGTAGGGTGGGTGCCAACGTGAATCTATTCTTCAGGTTACTGAATGCCTGCAAGGCTTCAGCGGACCATCGTAGCTTGTTGCCTCCTCCTCTTGTCATGGTGGTGAGTGGTGCAGCGACCAAACTGAAATTTCTGATAAAGCGTCTGTAGAAGTTGGCAATCCCCAAGAATCTTTGCAGCTCTTTTAAAGTGATGGGTTGAGGCCGTTCCACGACTGCCTGGACCTTCCTCTCGTCCATAGCCACTCCCTCGGGGCTAATGACATATCCGAGAAATGCTACTGAAGATTGATGAAACTCACATTTCTCTGCTTTGGCATACAACTGATGATCGATGAGGCGCTGCAAGACCGTTCGTACATGTTGTATGTGTTCTTCCATGGTGTCTGAATAAATGAGGATGTCATCGATGTATACTACCAGACATTGATTCAACAGATCTCGAAAGATGTCGTTGATGAACGATTGGAACACTGATGGACTGTTGGACAGGCCGAAGGGCATGACGAGGTATTCATAGTGCCCATTATTAGTGGAGAACGCCGTCTTCCATTCATCACCCTCCCGGATGCGGAAGAGATTATAGGCGGATCGAAGGTCAAGCTTGGTAAATATTTTGGCAGTTCGAAGTTGTTCTAAGGCAGCAGGTACCAGCGGAAGAGGATATCTGAACTTGACGGTGATATTGTTAAGACCACGGTAGTCAATGCAAGGACGAAGGCCACCATCCTTCTTCCCCACGAAGAAGAATCCCGCGGCTGCAGGCGATGTAGATGATCGGATGAACCCCTTGGCCAGCTCTTCTTGGATGTAGGTTTTCATTGCTTGATCCTCGGGTTCTGACGGAGGAAAGATGCGACCCGAGGCAGCGTGGTACCTGGTAGCAGTTCAATGGCGCAGTCAGTGTTGCGATGAGGAGGTAATTGTGACGCTTTGGCTTTGCTGAATGCGTCCATGAGATCTGCATACACTGAAGGAATACCTGGTGTGGAGTCCTTGGTGGAGTCCACTAGAATACGGAATGTGAGAGCGAATTCTGCTGCCGTTTGTCTCCCCTGCCGAAGGGCAAGCAGTTGTTCACCTGCACTTCGTCCTCCCTCAGCATGGTCGAATACAGTACGTAGGCGTTAAAGGAAATTGGCATATGTAGTTCCCTCGCGAGATCGCTAGACCCAGACTGCTGTTGCCCAGTCGAGTGCTTTACCAGTGAGAAGGGAGCAAATTAGAGATATTTTACCAGAGTCCGTGGTGTACAGGGTTGGTTGTTGGGCCAGGAAGATGGAACACTGCATGAGAAATCGCTTGCATTTGGCCGGAGTGCCATCAAACTTTTCGGGGAACGCCAAACGTGGGCTGCTCATTAGCGTTGCAACAGGTGCGGCTGGTGACTCCTGGCAGGGTAATGGCGCATCGGCAGATGACGGTGTAAGATGGAGGTTCTGAACGGCTTTAACGAGCTCCTCTGTCATGCTGGTTAACCGTGTGAGCTGTTGGTGATGCATCATCAGCTGACTGGCCTGTGCTGAAAGTTCTTACGTGAAGAGAGAAAAATCTGCTGGATCTGTGTTCGGCGAAGTCTTCTGTAACGCGGACTCAGGTGGATTGGGATCCATTTGCAGTTTATTTAAATTAGACAAACTCACAGTGAAAACAGGCAGGGGTCGGTAATCCAGGAATAACAGCAGTATCACAGACAAGGCATAAATCGTGGTCATAACAGGCAAGGGTCAGGGCAGGCAGGAAACAGTCGAATGAACAGAGTCCAGGCAAACACAGATCAAAGGCAGGCAGCAGAGTCGATATAACAGGCAGGGTCGTAATACAGGCAGATCAGGATATCAGTGTGTAAACGCTCAGAAATGTCGCCGGGGCAGAACAAGACTTTGCGGTGAGTGTGTGAGAGTTCAGAGTATAAATAGGCAGGATGATAAGGATCAGGTGTGCAGTAATCAGTCCCGGCATGTGGGAGCATGGGAAATGAAGTCCGTG
The DNA here is from genome assembly GCA_023566225.1 of Romanogobio albipinnatus. NCBI lineage: Eukaryota > Metazoa > Chordata > Actinopteri > Cypriniformes > Gobionidae > Romanogobio > Romanogobio albipinnatus. Next base: position 23,468,963 of record CM042241.1, read on the forward strand.
AGAAGGAGTTAGTACTCTGGTGAGTGCGACCTCTGATGGCCCACGGTGGGATCTTCACCAGCGATTGTGACACTATTACTATTAATTTCTTTAAAACAAATTCTTACTGACCCCAAACTTTTGAATGGTAGTGTATAATACTACAAAAGCTTTCAATGTTTTGTGTGTAACAATTCACATTTATTTCTATGAATTCTTTTTAGGATTAAAATGTGCATTAATTGGTTAAGCAAAACAAATGTGTTTATATCTGAGTTTATACACATACTTAACTGCAGACACTGAAATGACATTCACTGTGTGGTACAGTACAAATATTTTGAGTGTCCCTTATTTTCCTTTTCTGAAGTTGGCAACCCTATTTAATGGGGGAAAACAGAAGCGCTTCCTTGCATACATAAATATGTGATTGTGAAATGACTCCAGTTCAGAAGTTGACCTGTTGATATAAAGGAAATAATTCACTGTATTTCAGCTTTATGAAGTGTACTGTCAAACCTAAAATGTAGATATTTTGCCATTTGTTGTCAGTTCAGAAGGAAAGTTAGACTGTTGCGGTTTGCCTGTCATTCTCTGCTGCACAACGTACGTGAAATGCACTGATGACGCATGATGTCTGCATGAACAGGCTGTGCAGTGGTATGCAAACACATGTTGACTGACAGGTATCATTTCATTCGGACCAAATGCAATGATTGAAAGAACATTTTATGGTCCTATTCTTCCCACAGATTATATATATTTATAAAAATTAATTTAGACTGCTTACCATAGTGAGTGCTATCAGGATATGTGGAGACAAAAGTAAACAATCTTTCTGTAGAGAATCACCTATTGCACCTTTAAATTATTTTGATGCATTAAAGTAATGTAAAAACACAAGTTGCCATGACTTACTTATCAAATCACTTTTATAGTTTACAATGATCCAGTCAACACTTGCAATACAAAGTAAATAACTTCCTGCAAGGGAAGGTGAGATGAAGGGGGCGAGCATGAGCAATGAGGAGAGAGACATAGCATTTGATAAAAGCCTATATCTCAGCAACCAGTAGAGAAGTGTAAAAAAGTACTGTTCATGGCCTGTCAGCTTGAATTGAGTCCACATCCAAAACTAATAGCCTCCTTTACAGGAATAAGAAATGGTAGTGAACAGAAAAGTAGCTCCTCTGCGTCGAGATCAGCAGAGCACGGGTGACTGAAGGAGTCAATGGCATGAGTATTTCTCCTTAATACCCCTTGAGTGAGTGTGTGTGTGTGTGTGTGTGTGTGTAGATGTGTTTCAGACCCAGATGGTTCATCAGTGTGACCTCAGTGGGTCAGTAAGCTCAGGAGAATGAAGGCTGCACAGCAGGACAGAAAATATTGCATTAAATGATCATAGCAGCAGGAAAAGTCACCTTTCCAACTGGAAAACATGAGGAGACATTGAATAACATGTTCATTTTCTTTTTAACACAAGCAAGAGTGATGTTGTACTGAAGTTATTATAATTGTTGTATAACAAGGGATTCATCTCATTGATTATACCAAGGTTTTAGTACATAATATTTATGTACGGTTGCATAGCAGACAGGCACACAATTTAATATCATTGACATACATTTTTTGTCTTACAGCTTCTTGAGGTGGCAATTTTGAATTTGTAATAAATGCAGGATTTGATTATAATGGTAGTTGAAAATGGAGATGAAAATCAGTGAATAAAGAAGCAATCATATAGATTCTGAATATTTGGATTACAGGGCACAAATAATTTTTTGAGCCATAACATATTAAACAATGTTGTTTATTTTAAGATTTTAAAGTGTAGTCTTGTTCAACATTAACCCTTTGAAACGAGTTGCCACCAGAAACCAGTTAGAATTTGAAGGTGCTCTAAGCGATGTCACACGTTTTTTAGGCCAAAACATTTTTTGTCACATACAGCAAACTCGCTATCCGCTAGCTGCCTGTCCCCTGAACACACTGTAAAAAAACACGGTCTCTGTAGTCCAATTTGGGGGTGGAAATCATTCAATCAATCAATCATTCGGCTATTGGCTGGAGCACTCTTTGTTGTGCTGCATGATCCAGCCTGCCAGGCCCGGTTCCAGAATCAAATTACTGAGGGTGCTCTAGTAAAGTGCAAATAGGCTAAGCAACGGCTCCATGTACAGTGATTTATGATTATTTTAAGTCATTTACTAATAATTGGAATTTCAAAAATATTTAGCTACAAATTGTCTATTAATCTATTAGTCTGCCTTTACATTGCTTTAATGCGTTACTAGTATTTTAACATATCTTCCTGAGAACCAGAAAAAAAAGGTTTTGTGAGTTTAGATTTTTTTTTTTTATTGTTTGGAGACAATATAAAAAAATAAATAAAAAAAGATTGTATTCCTATGTTATAGGCTATGCTTTTTTAATCCAGACTTTGTATAAAGATGATTCTCAATGTTATGAAAGAAACAGAATAATTTGATATTCCATTTTTCTTTATGCAATATGTGTGTAAACATGACCATAAATGCCATTCACATTCTATTGGCAATGCATCTATACACTGTATCTAATTTGCATATTAATGTGTTGTAATGTAAAAAGACGTGTAATAATATTTTCATAAGAATGTCTTTTATTTCATAAGAATATCCAGACTAAAAACTGTGTATGTTGTCAGAGAAATTCGTTAAATAATGTCCTCTACAGAGGCAAAACCTCTAATCTGGGTCTCAGGAGGATATTTCTGTCTCGTGCAGAGTGGCATTTATATTTAGATGTCACTTCCGAAACTTTGCTGCATGCAATTTGTCGTCAGTCCTCTTAGCAATAATAGTTTATTCAATGAATGACTGTAGCCTCGAAAGCGAGCCAAGATCGCTATACGATCACTAAAATGCTGTTGCTTTGTCAGTTCATCGCAATCTCACAAAGTTCCTTTATACAAATGAAGTCGTCTTGTCAACAGTAAATCTCTTACTCACATCGTGTCTTGACTTTGTTTGTTAGAGAAGTTTCGCTAGCCTGCATTAACTCAGCACTGAATAAAAACTCGTTTTGAGCAGTGAGATTCTGATCACCTTCGAGAGATCAACAACTATATCTGTGATTGGCTAGATTACTCACCGCTGCAAAATCTAGCTGTAAATAGATGCATTTGACGCTCCCCAGAACTCGGACACAGGTGTGCAAATCTGCCAAATCTGTTTCGCCAATAAAAGGGTGCTTTTGCTTGCATTGGATTGTGCTTAGCACCCCTGTAGAACCGGGCCTGCAGCCTGCACCAGTTTGTTTTTGTTGCAGTTTGTGGAGCTTACACTGTAAAAAATTTCAGGTCTCAAATTGAAAATGTTCTAGTGACTGATCATATCAAACATTTTTTGTTGGCCCAATTGAATTTCTGTGAATAAAATTGTATCAATTTACAGAAATTTTAATTTGGCCAACTGAAAAATTTAGATGTGATCAGTCACTAGAAAATTTTCAATTGGAGGGGCAGGAAATTTTTTACAGTGTACGCTGTGTACTACAGAGACCACGTTTTTTTAACAGTGTGTTCAGGGGACAGGCAGCTAGCGGATAGCCAGGAGATGTTTGCTGTATGTGACAAAAAATGTTTTGGCCTAAAAAACGCGTGACATCGCTTAGAGCACCTTTAAAAATTAAGTAAATAAATGGAATGTTAAATGCGATTGAAACATATCTGATTGATCAAATACAATATAATTCATTTCCATTAATTCAATATTCACAGATTAAATAAGGATTTGTGATAACACTTCGCAATATTGGTTCACTAATATGCATTAATTCATGATTGAATGTTTTAGTTCTACATGAGTCAAACATTAACTCAAGATTATCTGTGCATTAGTTAAAGGCAAGTTTTCACCACTAGAGGTCACTTATTCAAAACAACGACATAGCCTGATGACGCCTTGATTTCGTGGAATCATGGGATTTGTTGTCTTAACCTCTACAGCCGGTGGAAAATAATCTGATGAGCTAATGTATTAAAGATGTATTAATGTTACTGTAGTATGAAGCAGGGTGGGGCTGAAAGCCGTTGGAGTTTCCGCTTCTTCCGGTCATGTGTATGTGGGGTATGAATCATATTAGATACATTATTTGAGTGTGTTGAAAGTTATGTTACTCTGTGCGTTTGCTCGATGGCTACTATGAGACACTTGTTCACACTGCAGTGCGCTAGATCGATATTAGGCATGGTAAAACATAGTACTCACGGTAAATCATGAAAACCAGATTTAATCCTGATTAACTGTGTTGAGCTATGTATTATTAGTTTTCTGTCGATGAATGTATCCAAACAGTTGCTCACCTGTCTAATAAAACACATAATATATTAAAGTGTCTTTGGTGTTTCCATTGTTTCTCCAAATTAAACCAGAAATCGAGGGTAACATGGATGTATGTCGTCACTGATAGGCGACACACGGATTCGGTCCATGTCCTGGTTAAAATGTATTATTTCTCTGGATTTAAACATTCTTGGAAACACTTGGGATAATGTAAGTACATAAGTCAACAAAATATATAATGTTGTTCTAGTGGTTTTTGGATATTTTAATCCAAAATCTTATATGTTGTGTCTTTAAACATGAATCAGTGCATAATAGCACACCCTGTATAAAGTGTTAGAGGATCTATATAAAAAGTGTTAGTGTCTATATAAAAACATTAGTTAATATATGTGTGGTAGAACCACATTTTATGTGCAATACATGAGATCACCTTGAGGAATTACACATTTTTAGGTGACAAATATATTTTATTCATGATATTTCAGTAAAATACTTTAACCAAAAAATGAAAATATTCTGTCATTTACTCACCATCATGTCATTCTAAACCTACATGACAGTGGTCGGCAACAGGCAGCCTGCGGGCCAAAATGGGCCAGCCAGCAATAATATCTGGCCCGTGCCTGCAGCCAGATTATTTTGATAGCATCTGGTTCTGAAATAGATCGGTAATGATAGTGTAAAGGAGGCAAGCTAGTGAGAGCTGTGCAGGTAAATCTCACTGCCCTGATGACATGAGACTGACGCTAGAGGTCACAGCCTTTAGCCTCCTTGTTAGAGCGTCCAACTCCCATGCGAAAGACCCGGGTTTAAGCACAGGGAGGTTTGAACCAGAGAGATAACAACAATTACTCACAATCAATGTGTCTTTAGTGATTTTTGCCTTCAAAAAAAAAAAAAATGAACGTTTTTGCAGCAATATTTTATTTTGGGATGAATTGAGAGCTTTTAATTTGAAAAGTTCTGAAAAACATCCAAAAGAGTCTGTGGAATGGATCGCTAGACATGCCTCTAAAATAGCTGTTAAGGATATGTGTGGTATGAAAAAACGAACAGTGAACCATTGAAACGTTTGCTTATAACGCGTGAACAACAGCAAACCAAATTCAGCTTCGTTTTTAATCAAAAATATTGACAAAACAGCCAGCCAGCAAAAAAAAAAAAAAAGTGCCATGCTTCTGCTTCAGGGCGTGCAGATAGAAGGGTGTTAATTTAATATGATGGTACAAAAACGTTGAATACTTTCACATAACATACAGACCGATAAGGCAAAATAATTCTAGCACACTCAGTAGATCAGCGATTCAAACGAGAATGTCCACAGCGGTCTGACAGTCAGCTTCACGAACGGGGGCAGTGAAACAGTAATACAGAACGGGTATAAAACAGATCTGTAAACGACATACATAAACTGTATAAAACAGCAGCTAGCGCTCACAGGCCGCACCTGAAAAACAAAAACCAAATAATGAAAAAGTTTCAAATAATTTTCCCCTTTCCCAGAAAAAGAATCCACACGATAAAGTTTCTTACCTCACAAGTGAGATTGTTAGATTATTGTAACTTTACGCTACCTGCGCCTGTCACTTCGTGCACACGTCCCTAGTAACAAACACATATTTAAATTGTGATCTGAGACCGGAAAAAAGGAATAAAAACCTGCGACTCACCAGGGGACCACAAACAAAGCTGAGACCTTTTCTGCCCAAACAACATGCTCACAGGAGAATCAAAAACGTCACACTTTGATATGCCTTTTATACAGCCACAAACACCACAGTAATTGTCAGGCTGCAGCTCTGCGCTAGTGGGCGTGTCTTCCCAATTGAAGCACACGACCATTGAAGCAGAGTCGGCGCCAGAGCAGATCTACTGGAGGGGCATTGGGTCATCTGCGGGGGGGCACTGCCGTTTGAGAAATATTTTGATGCAGTGGCGACATCATAGTCCAACACAGCAGAAATTCAATAAAAAAGTGAAACTATTTTTATTATTATATTAATCAGGCACGGCGCCTGCATTCCAGTTTGGGATGGGCCAGAGCCAGACCAATTGTAGGTGGGCCTTAAATTAAAAACGTTATCAAATCACTGTTTAACCTCATTTAAACCACTGACTAATATCCTGGTATATTGTCTGTGCTTACATAATAGCTTGATGCTCTTTAAATATTTTTTTGCATTGTAAAAAGTTTCGGTGCATATAGGACGGACCTTTCGCTCTCCGTGGTTGTGACCAAAGAAGAGTGCTTTGGACTCTCCATTAGCCTACGCACCAGGCTGTGCTCTATAGCGCTTCTCTCTATAAGGCCTATAGACTGTAAAAGTGGTCAGGAATTTTTTATTTCCCAAAAATAAAGCTTAGTACTGCTCATATAACATGAGCCCGAATATTTGACAATTCTGTTTAATTGTGTTAAGGAAACCGGAAAACATTACGCACATCAATCCATTCCCGACAATCTTGGTTTGCTTCTTATTTATTAAATATACAGACAATTAGTTAATTAAAAAATAATGTTTTAGGCTAATAATTAAACATAATATGAAACTAAATAGGCCCTCTGTCCGACGAAAGCGCCCGCACATTTTTTCCTTTATGACAGCGGAAACAATTCCCACTCCGTCATTTTTCCGTCACAAATAAACTGTCTACTTTTATTTGTGTACACACAATACCAACAAAGGCCGTGGACTCAGGGAACAGATTATTTTGCACTCCACTCCAAAAGCTGTCTTCATTTCAAAAATGTATTTTGTTGATTAAACGCAAAGCTTTTCATTTCAAAAGAATTTCTAAATTAACTTCATATTTCCAGCAAACGAAATTCCGAATAACGAAGTGGTAAAAAAACAACTTTGAGTTAGCCTACCACCATGCTAATGAAACATTTTGTCCTTCTCTCGCGGTGACTACCCGACAGGGGAACGGTAATTAACTAAATGTTCTAAATAAATATGCACATAGCCTAGTAATAATAATAATAATCATATATTCACAACTTATAATAAATAAACGGAAATATTCTACAACACGTTGCATACTACAATATATACTACAATACCATAAATGACGGAGTAGGCTATTTTAAGTGGTTACACTATGCCTAAAGGAAAAATCCAAACTTCACAGTCTATTTTAATGACATGACATATCTCATTATTACAACAAAATTGGAAAAAAATAGTGGGGAATAAATAATAGGCCTATATATGATGTGGCAGATGCACGTCACCGTAAAATTGATCATTCTGACACAGACAGAAGACAACGTGTTCTTTATTAAACTCATAAAAGACAACAGACTTACAGGAATACTGGATTCTAAACAATGAAATGCCACAATTTATCAAGACCTTGAATCAGATATGAGGGAGAAACACCCACAAACACCTCATACGTGACCAAGTGGCTATAAGGTACTTTCCTTACCATTATGCTTATTTGGATAACACGCCTACGTCTCGGATGCGGTGGCTGGGATATACATCAACCTACCAACATCCGTGGCATAATTTTTGGAATTACTTATTGCAAGAGAGGAAAAAAAAGTTTTAGTCGCATAACATCGGTTAATGGAAACTCTGTCATTTCGCAATAGTTTTTTATTGACATTTAGAAGATTTTTTTGAGCAAATCTTCGTTTTTGCTTTTCGTTTTTGAGTAAATCTGTAATGGAAACGCGGCTACTGTTATTAAAAGAATAATAATAAAGGGATATTTCTTTGGGCCACACGCCATGGCTTTTGGTAGGAGGGGCATCAATGACCACTACGGGGGGCACGGCCCTCGAATGCCCCACCACAGCGCCGACACGGCATTGAAGGGAAAAATAATAAACCCAAAATAAAATAAACAGACTCAACCTGTCACACTTTGTCTAGTGGTCCCGTCTGATATTATATTCTTTTCAAACAGCGACAACTTTGTTGCAGATAAGACACACCGGCTTTGCATTCACAAAACCAGGTAGGATGAACGCATAGTTGACTTTCCATTCTTCCCCTATTTTCGCTGTCAACTTTCCTCTTTAGACTCTTTGATAGTGCCATTTTCTCTCATCGGCTTGCTTAAATGTTAACATCACTGCACACTACATAATTGCGTACCTCCAGCATGCAAACAATAAAAAAATGCAGTTTAGTACATGAGAAGGAATAATTCTGAGTGTAAAAGTAGGCTACGTCAAATAATTATTACAATAAGTTAGGCTTCATTGTGTAACAAGCAAATTAAAATACACATTTATTATTCACAATATGGAAAGAGGAAATAAAAAAATTGTTTGTCAAGAGCATGACTCTATTTTTATCCATTCTGCATCGCCCATATATGTGTGTTTTACCAAGGCAGTCTGTGTTGCAAGTTGGTGAATGAAGATACTTAGGTTACGTCACGTGTCACTACTGCTTTATTAATTTATCCAATTTTTTTTACAGAGTAACAGCTCACTACCAGTTACAAAAGATATATAACTGTATATCACATGGATATCACACCTTGACACACACACACAAACAAACACACTCACAGTTTCGCAGGAATGCAAAAATCCATTTCACAAGTCCAAAGCTGATGCTTCCCTGTGATGCTTCACATCCTCTAAGGTGCTGATAAAGCTGCAGCTGACAATCACTGAGAAAGTTTTCATACTGATGAGCTACCCAACCCAAATCCTATACCAGTTCATAACATGTAAAATGGTAGAAGTATTTCCAATCTGCGTAAAATGGCACTTTCCTGAGTGACAGAAGATCGCGTCTGAAACACTCTTAGATTAGCCCACTGGTACCGTTATCATCGATCAGTTTGTTATCACCTCCACTCCTGAAGATCTAATTAAAATCTCTCGCACCTCTTAAAGGACTCAACTGTGATTGACGAAATCAACCGTTCACACTGCTGCAAATATAAGTTAAACCTGTATTAAAACTGCAGGCCCATGAAGCTAAAACATTCATTCACCATCTGAATAATCATGCAGTTACATTTTTCCATCAACCTGTGAGTGAACCATCATTAGCCTACTGTTCATTATAATCACCAATGCTGTACACAGCAATTTCTGCCAAAAACTCTTACTGAACGCAAACGGCTTCCGTGATGGCAGAGTCGTTTTTCTCTAGTCAAATCTGGGAATGTAAATGCGACAGATAAGTCCATGCTTAATGTTGTTAGTGCACAGCTCTGTAACTACTGGATTTCATTTCCTCCTGTTTCGCACCTCTCCTTACTGGCTTTCTGTTTACCAACTAGGGCCAGACTCATTTGCATAGTAATGACAAGAGTGTATGTGCGCAAAGCAGCAACTTTAAAATGTGTTAACGGGCTCATATTTATTCATGGCATTCCAGAGAGAGTCCAAACACATAAAAATGTGGGTATGAAATTCCCTAAAATAATGTATAGGTTTACATATGAAAATAGAAAAAGAAAACAGAAGGGTTACCTCATATGTATTTTATGAAATATATTTAATATGACTTACTGAGCACCTGAAACATTACTGTTGACTATAGAGAAAATATGGCAGTACCTTGATCAGCACACACAATTAATGAAGTGGGCTGCTACAGATTATGTAATTTACAGGAACAAAGTGCATTGATGTTCTTAGTGGGTTTTAGCATCACAGACACAAGCTTCAGTTCATATTTTATAAATTCAGGTCACTTATATTGTCCCATCAGTAAATTGTTGACTATTTCAAATACACAGCCAGAAATATTACACATACTTTATTGCATTAACATTGATCACAAAACTGACTTCTAAAATCACTTTGTCTACTCAGTGTATAATTTGTCTGCCATAATAATGTAATGTTTTTTTTAATTATCTTCATTTCGGGGCTTTCGCAGCAAATATCGATAATATTTTTGATAATAAAAAAAATAATATAAAAAAATAATATATTGATAATACATTTGATTAATTAATATCTTGATATATTATATATTTATCACATATACATATCATGTAATTAAGTAAATACAATACTTTATAAGAAATGGATTTATTGTTTTTGAAAAAAAAAGTATTAGTTAAGATATAAAAACAAAACTGTCTTTTAGCATCGCAGCTGCTAAAGATAGATAATGAATGGTATGTTTATTCTAAGCAGTGCAAAACTATCAGCATGTTTACAAATTCTCTGAAGGCTCAGAAATCATACTTGGTGGAAGAAGCCACTTCATTAACATTTTTGCATTAACTGCTGCATTTCAAATCATATTTATGTGTTGTTTGCTTAAAGGGAGTTAATCTGTCAGGATGTGGTAGACATCTTCTGGCTTCTTCTTGGGGAGTTTTACACACTTACTGTTTTCTCAGTTCCACTTTGAGATGAAAAATATTTGCTAAAATCTAAGGATGTGTTGTACACAGGGACTATAATATATCTCTCAGTGTTAGCTGCAGGAGAACAGTGAACTTTCTAGACATTCCTGTCAGAGGGTGTACCATATCGTCATCTGCCACTAAGAACTAAGTCCTACTGATTTGAAAATTGGTGATTATTTCAGAATTATTTCAATATTTCTAACAGCCTAGTGATCACCCTCACTGTCTGCTGTCTAAATAAGCTATACATAAATAGCATTTTTACGTAGATGTGATGATTTGAGATCATACTGAACACTAAAACACACAGCACATCAAATATTGGGTGAAATAATACATTTTTTAATAAGGTCAAACAGTGTTGGATGTAATTAATTACTAAGTAATAATTACTGTAATTGAATCACTTTCAGGGAATTAAGGGATTACTCGTAATTTTTCTGTAATTTAATTACAGTTACTTCTGATATAATTGCATTAAATAGACTATTCTATACAGATTCGGTATAGAAAAGTCTATATAAAACAATAGTGGATTTGTATGTATTTAATGTAACCTTTTCCCTTTACACACTTTGGTCAGTTCCAAAATAATTTATGTAATTGTATATTGTTTATTTGAAAGAATTGAAAAGAGCAGTTTTGTGTCTATCAATTGTGTCATATTGTTCAACTGCTTGAGGTTGATATGAGATTTAGAAAGTAATAATTAATCCAATACTTTTTAGAGAGAGCAATTAGTACAGTAATCTAATTACACTTTTGAATATGTTATTAGTAGCTAGTAATTCATTACGTTTTTAGAGTAACTTACTCAAAACTGAGGTCAAACTATTTTATGAATTTTCTTTTAGGAATAAAAAAAAAATTGTTAATCATTATTTCTCTTGGCTCCATTCTCGGATGTAAATCTTTTGTTGAGAATATGACAATGCATTAAGGGATCAATAAACCCAGCTAATGTTACAATCCACACCTGTCCTGGACCTGTTCCCATGATCCTCCCTGTCCCACACCTGAACTCATTATCTCTCCCGCTCTCCCCGGATTCCCTGCACCTGGTCTTCGTCATTTGCACTCCCTTTATATTGGGCCCTGTCCCAAATGGTACCCTAAACCCTCATGGTCTTTCTCTGAGTCCGCACTTTCACAATGTAATGCCACTTTGACTGCCGGGAAGAAGTCCGCTGCGTAACCCGCACTAGTTTTGTCGCACCAGAAGACCGAAAATGCACATGAAGTGTGCCATTTGGGACAGGGCCTATGACTCACTTCCCTGCACTCCTTGGGTGCTTCTCAATTCTTATTTGTGCATCCTTGTTTCCTTTCCTAGCTTCCTTTCCTCGCGTCTTATCTCCACCCCTTCAGGATGCGAGGGAAGAACGCAAGGAAAAGATGCAAGGACGGAGGAACTGAATCAAGTGAAATTATATATCCTCGCTCCCTTTAGCGTCACTTCAAAGCGCCGTCAAATAATGATGAGTCTACACCGCTGGATTTAGTTTGCACATCTGGATTCTTGAACATTAGTGATAACTATTTATATTGTAATAGTTTCAACCCCTACAAAATACCACATTTGTCCATATTTTATTTAATATTACCAGTTATTAATAACAACTAATTATTCCCAGTTATTAACTGCTTTTTATGTGTTGTTTATAGTATTACAGTTTGTTTCTTTAATTTTCTTGTGCTTTGATATAATTCTGCAACTGTCAGTTGTTGTTACTTGACATACATTTGTGTCTTGTACATGTAAACATAATCAATAAACTGTGGCAAGATGTGAAGGGGGAGGAGAATTTATACATGCATCACGTTTAGTCGATAACACTTCCGCAAAGGATACACCCACGTATCCTCACTCATGACTCCTCAGGAAGCCTTCTCACTCCTCGATCCTCGCCTCCTCGCGATGCAATTAGAGAATTGAGATGTCCTACAAGATGGCTGAGCTCGGTCGGTTTCCGGGTCATAGGATGGAGGACGGAGGAGCGAGGAAACGAGGAGGGATATTGAGAAGCACCCCGAGTCCGTTCTTAATGTTATGCTTATGTAGTAGTGCAGTCTGGGTCCCGCCCTATTGAGCATAGTTGTCACCTGAATGGTGGGTGTGACAGCCTATCACTGCCATTCCTGGCATATTTAAGGCGGAGTTTTGTCACCTGGGTGCGTATCATTGTGGTGTGGGTGTGTGCGCGCGCAGCTCTGCGGGAGGTATGTATCTAGCTGTTTGGCTAACGTTGCTGCTAGTGCCTATGCACCAGTTAAGTGTGTCTATTTTGTTATAGCCAGGTTAGGGCTGGTGTGACTTTGCCGATGGGTACAGGCTCTCTTTAACCCCAGGTATGGTAACTCTACTGTATTAATGTGTGTTGTGGTGTGACTCGTAGTAACTTGTGCTTCGCTCGTGTTGCAGCCTAGGTGTGTGCTCTTATGCAGCGTCTGCATGTTTGCAGTTTCGTCTTTGTTAAATACCTACAGATAACGTTGTGAGTGATTGAACCTGTATGCTTAGCAAGCTACTTCTGGGTACGTATATCTAGCCCCTTGAGCATCGTGAGTTTGGGTGTTTTAACTGATTTTGTAAATCTGTCCAGGCCCGGATTGGCTAATCGGGAGCACCTGGAAAATTCCCGGTGGACCGGTCTGTTTCGTTTGGCCGCGAGGGCCGTTGTTGTCATGGCACTGGGTTGAAATATGGATGCTGTCCCTAGGCTGCCTGCACTCACAGCAGCCCCACTTTTTTATTTATTATTTTACCGCAGTCCCACTCTTTTTTATTTAATATTTTCTCGCAGAGTGCAGCCCGCAGGTTAATGATGACGTGATTATATTTTGACTCCCTGGCCCGCCCCGACACAGCACCTTGTAAGTTGCTCAAAATAAGAAAAAGTCAGATAAAACTGGATAATGAAGAGCAAATGCGGCGCTGAAAAGGCCAGAATTAAAAAAGAAGAAAGCTTTGGAAACTGACGCGGCCAAATGTTCTAAGCTGAGCACATTTTTCCTAAAAAAACAAAACAAATGAAGACGACGAGGCCGGTAAGTAAGCTAACGTTAAGGTAGTTAGGAGCAGTGCAATTTGCTAGCGACAGTGCAAAACAACGTTGTCTGCAAACCACGTTCATGTATCAAACTTGTTCTTGTAGCTCTTAAGCAGCAGCCGCCTCTAGTCCGATTTGCTGCTAACAGTGAAGAGCAAAGCCCAGTGACGTTACCAAGCTCCAATCAAGAGCCCAACACACCAGAATGGGCAGGTAGGATTGTCATTCAGAAGAACTAATAGTATTGACGAGCCCTGCTCAATGAAAAATGCCCTGAGATAATTAATGATACCTGATGATTCAACAATACATTAATGCAACTGACCTGACTTGATTTGAAAGCTTTGTAAAAAGGGGATATTTGTGGCGAGAAATAAATGTAGCCAATTTAATTTAGTGTCAGAAAGAGAGCCAGGGCCCAGTTGTGAAGAGACTAATGCTCTCACTGTGAAAGACACAGGTAAGCTGCTATTGTACCATTGTGTGTGAATAAGCAAACATTATCACTGAAAAAAATGCTTATGTTACTTAGTATCTTACTTGTTTCCAGTTCAAATATCTAAATATTCTTAATTCAAGATACATTTACTAGACAAGTGAAATGGCATAAGAAATTATGTCTTGTTTTCGGGGGGGAAAAACACCCTAAAAACAAGTGATTTTTGTTGTTGTTGTTGTTGCTAAAACAAGCTAAATCTAAAACGATTATTTTTTCTTACCTTGATTGGCAGATAATATCACTTAATTTTGAGGTGTTTTTCATACTTGTTTAATATATGCATCTTGTTGTAAGATTTTTTTTTTTAGATATTTGGACTGGAAACGAGACAAAAATACTAAGAGAAGCATTTTTTTTGTTGTTGCAGTGATCACATTAGTTACAATATAACAACTTTCTATGCCCAAGTGAAAGGGAATATGATAAAAGTAATATGAATTAAGCCTGCATATTTTTCCTTTTTTTTTTGTTGTTGATTTAATTCAATTTCATTTGAACGTGCTTTCCATGTCAAAGATTGATATGGAAAGTCAGAGATGTTAAAGATTACAATATGCTTTTATTGTGATTAAATACAGGTGCAAAAAGTCAGATAACAGTGCAATACTTGTTTAATTCTTTAACTAATGTTCTCATATTTGTGAAAAATATTTGAAGTTGTAAAGCAGCTGTTTCTTTGAAAAAGATGCTACTGTCATTAGAAAGTGCAATACATTTTATTTTAATCTTTATTTTTTTATATATTTATTTTTGTTAGATTTTTTTTTCTTCATTTCAATGTTTGGATATTTATGAATACTAATTCTTAAAGAAAATAGATTCTGATACTGTCCTGTTATTTACAGTTCTAATAAATCTTCACTGTGAAGCAAAACTGTTTTTGCAAAATAATTTTCAAAAATACAAAGAATTACAAGGCTGTAGAGAACATGCGCCTATTGCAGACTTATATTCTGAGGTTTTAATTACATTATTTTAATATAGTCAGTCGTGAACTAAAGTGGGCCGGTCTAAGGCATGAAACTCCAGGGCTGAAAATGAGTCCCAATCCGGCCCTGAATCTGTCTATTTTAGTGGGGCAACTGCTCGTGAACACTTCGGTTCTGTGGACGGCAGCGAAAACGCTCCTTAGACGACACCGAGACTGCACTGTTTTGTTCTGCTGTAGTTCTGTGACTGACCATTCTGTTATTTTATTTTGTTTTTTTTGTGTTTCACGCTCATGCTGGTGGCCTAGGGAAGGATGGCTAGCCCGAGCCGTCACGTAAAATGAGATGTACTCTTAACAGTGCATGTGTAGCCCCACTGATTGTTATATGGCCACTGGCAGCGTGTGTGTCCTGTTATTTGGGATCATTTCCCTTCAATCCTCACTCCTTCAAGTTAATTTAGTCCTTGTATTCTGTGATTTAATTTGAAACCTATTTAATTGTTTTCATTTGTATTGTTTGTTTATTTTTCTTCCTTTTTGGTTTTGTTATCATCTTTTCCCTCTTGCCGCTCCATGGTGGGTATTGGTTCATATGCTCGTCGTGAACCTAATTTAATCTCTGCCTGACTCCTGTGGCCAGTGGGTGGCACAGGGTTTCTTTTGTGCAATAATTTATTTTCATACAATTTGTCTTTGTTTAATGCATATAAGTGTGTTCTTCTATTTGATTTATTTTTGTTTATTCAGGAGCTGAAGGCCTCCAGTGAGGGGAGCTAGCTGCTTTTGCCCTGTGGTGGTGGTGTTTCTCACAGAGTGTTTGCCATTTTGACCCCTTTCGTCTTCCTCACTTAGAGTGTGTGTGCAGTGTGAGTGGTTGTGTGGAGCATAATTGGGTGAGTGGTGCATCGTAAGATGCTCACTGTCCAGCTAGCTGCCCACTGGTAAGCCTCAGCCTGAAGGTTCTTTGTTTTTCTTTTATTAGGGGTTCAAGCATGAAATGCTGAAACCCTATTGTAATTGTAAGGTTTCGTAAAACGCATCGTGCAGGCCAAACCGTAAGGCCTAGAGACATGAAACCTGGCCAGATGGTAGGCCTCAGTTTGGGGACAACCTATCAGAGTATGACCCCGAATGGCCCATAGGTGGCGCTACAGCAACCAAAAGTTCAAAATTGCTCATAACTCTTAGACTGTTTGTCCCAGGATCAAGTGTCTTATATCGTTGGAATCCTTGGCTCAAGACGGACAAAAAAAAAAGAAAAACGAAAAGGGCTATAAACACCCGACTGCTAGTCCGATTGACTTGAAAGTTGGTATGCAGTGTCTTGGTCCAAGGTACCATGCATGTCTATGAGGAAATTGGCATAACTCAAAAAACATGGCCGCTATTGGCCAATGAAATTTGAGCATCTATTAGATAAGGTTAATGGAGGCCGATCAGAACGAAACTCGATGGGCATGTTTGACTCATGGCCCTAGAGGTCTGTAAGAATTTTGAAATAAATCGGCCACTAGTTGGCGCTAACGAGTTTTATGGCTCTGTAATCACGTGCTGTTGCACACATCCACGAAATATGCATATCATTTGATAGATCTCCTCATATTGAACAACTTTGCCTCTACAACCATTGCTGTCAATCAAATAGTTCATTAAATATTTGCAATTATGTTAAAAACCTAATTTTGCAAACTAGTCCCTGTTTTTTTTGCCCGATCGGAACCAAACTAATCTGGACAATTCTCTGGACTCTCTGGATCAATAATTGTTGAAAGAAAGTTGAACTTTTGCATTTGGATGGCTATAACAGGGTCATTTAGAAAAGAGGCGTGGCAAAATATATTTAAAAGCCTATAAATTCTAAGGGAAAACTCAAAACTTCACGAAAATTAGTGGGCATATGTGACATTAGATCCTTAACAAGCATGCAAAGCTTTATAGAGATCGGACCATAGGTGGCGCTGTAACTGTTAAAAAACATGTTTCCTATGGTAAATTGCCTATATTGCCTGTAATTTGAGTTTTCCATCTATTTTTTAAGTGGTTAAAATCTTGATAAATAAAACTTTATGTCTTTTGATGCTTAAAGGCCTTAAAAACTTGAACCCCGCTAAATGCTGCTTGCAGCTTTAATTATTATTATTATTATTATTATTATTATTATTATTATTATTATTATTATTATTATTTTCTCTCTTTATTATTATTTTCTCTTAGTCGTGCATCAGCGTATTTGCTGCTTTCGCCATACTCTGGCGTAGTTATATTTCTGGTAAATTTGTGCCTGCCCAACGCAGCCCCCGCCACACTTATTTTGGTTGGTACATTGTGTTTTGTTCTTGTTTGATTCCTTCGCTTAACCCTCTAGGCGCCACGGTCAAGTTTACTCGACAAGATGCGGCACTGAATAAAACGGCCGATTTTGTCAAATAGGGTGTCAAATTTCGTTCGACCTCCTCTCCACTAGACGGCAGACATGTCATACTTCATCCCCGACTCAAAAAAACGTCATGCTTCTATACAAAATCTTCGAACAAGAGCGCATTGAATCAGTGCGAAAAAACACGGAGCTAGTGTGTGAGTGAGCCATTTTATCAGAGCAATATTGTCAACGTCAGCGAGTATTTGCATTAGATTAATATTATTTTCTAATGGCATCAATAAAGCTTACCCGCAATGAAGTGTTGGGTCTTCTATTCACGGACCCTGATTCTGAAAGGGAATATCTGCCTTCAGAATATTCTGAAAGTGAAAGTATAGCCCTACACCAAGCACAAACGGTGAATCCTTTGCCCAATGTAGATGGTCATTTGCCCAATGTTAGTGGTGGAAACAATGTTTCCCGGGGTCAGAGTGTTCATCGCAAAGTTAGCAGGTGTGTTAGTGTTGTGGGGAACGAGACGGGAGATTTTTACCGTGCTAGCCATGAAGCTATGTCTTCTGACCATGTGCCTCTCCGCAATCGTATTATGGTATTGTGGTGTTGTGGTGGAGACTTTGTCTAATGCCACTGGGTATGTTAGACAAGGTCGAAGTATTCATAGGACAGTTAGGGGGCAACGTGGAGGCAGGGTGGGGAGTCGCAATGACAATGACAGTAGTCCGAACTGTGCACACTCGGCGGGCACGCGCATCTGTCTCGTCTTGTCTCGTCATCTCACTCATGATCTTTGCCTTGCCGTGGCGAGTGATCTATTGAACTAAACAGGTCTTGTCTACTTGTGTTTGTGTGTCATATGAATAATATACATGTGCCCCATACATGGAATCAGAGTGCCTAATGTATGTAGTAAATGGAAAATTTCTACAGCAAAAGGCCAACCGCTACATGCATTCGGTTTGTTTCTACCATTTATTAGTAATCATTTACACAGTTTGTTTAATATTTACTATTTACCTGAGCATTCAGTATTGTGCAGTATAGCATACAGAAGGTAAAGGAGCATTTTGGGGGAAAAGAAGCGCTGCATTTTATCATTTAAACATGTGACTTTTCATGAAAATTCTATAATCCACGATGGCCACCACCATATGGCATCATAATATGCAAATTAGATGGGAAAATATAATCCCTACATACATTTTGGGTCATCCTTAATATTTCTCTAATTTACAGAAAGTCTCTATCTTTTATCCCTTTTAAGATATAGCTTTTTGAAATTAAGATGTCAAAATCGAATGTTTTAGGAAAAAACCTCTGGCGCCTAAAGGGTTAATAAACCTGTCTTTTGTTGGAGGTCTGATTCGACTCATCCCTGCTGCACTACACCACCCGTAACAGCTAACAGGGAATGATCCGACAACTTTCACTAATGTTTTGTTCACAAGCAAGGACCACGCCATAATCATGAATGTTGGCGAATTATTTATTGAAGAAGTTCGGGATGACTGGGGAGAGAAGGAAGAGGAAGGGAGAAGGGGATGGTGGTCAGGCTGGCCTGGGCATGTGGTGTTGGCGGCAGGGAGACTCAGGATGGGGGCATCATCTCAGTTAAATGTAGGCCTGGAAGGGAAGAGAACAGGGGATGGTAAAGATGGTTGAATGGATGAGAGAGGGAGGGGAAGCGAGGGTTTGAGAAAACGTACTGTAAGGTTTTGAGAAGTTAGGTGATTGGTTGAGGCGTCGCGCCGTTCATTAAATGTTATGTAAATGTTAGAACAAAACACTCTTTAAAAATGCTTATGGAACGTTCTGGGGTCCGTTCTTCATACCCCACTTAATACATCTGAGATGATTTGACAGATCCCAGATCTTCTAATCGTGATAACTGATCTCTTGCTAATTTGGTTCTTCAAATGAATTTGTGGATTGGATTAAAATATCTGGATTAAGATTATCTAAAACTACTGCGCGTTCTTGTGTTCCCTGAAGAGGGCAGATGCATCGATACTCAAAACCACGATCAGCAAAGCAGCGATTGGCTGGCGTCAAGACAACGTAATAACATCATATAATTAAAAAAGCCATGGTGCCCACCATGGTGGTGGTGGGGAGGATGGATGTGAATGTTGGCATCAGCATCTGCGAACTCAGACGTGTTAGTACCGATCTTTTATACTCCAAGTATTAGACCATGATTGGTTAGATCTGAAGGTAATAAGTGACGTAACATCAGAGTCTTCCTGGCAGAACTTACGCTAGAGCTTTCATTTCTTAATACATAAAAAAAGTAACGTTTATACATGCAGAAATAACATTTTCACAACTTAATAGGAATGTTATAAAAACATTTTAAGAACATATCTTTGCTAGCTGGGAAGGTTACATGTGAGGTTGCCTTACATTTTGTTCAAAAGTACAGTATCTCAAAAAATGCAGGACACTATCTTCAGTTTGCGAATACATGCTATGTAGGTTGGCTGCTTACTAGGTAAAACTGACTGCACATATTAGCGAAGTGCAGAAGCGTCACCTCTTTGATCATTAGAGTTTTCAGCAAATTAAGATTTTCAACAAAAAAAAAGTTGTAAAAGCAATTGTCTCTTGCTTTGAGTTAATGCATGTGACATTCAGTGGATTGTGTCCTTAACTGATTGTAGAACAAATGCAGATCAGCAATTGTTTAAAAGAAATGGCCTGGATAAAGTCATCATCATCACCCCTCACTGAAGTAGAACAGGAAAATGTTTCAGGACAGCAACGGCGCACAGAGGGGTTTGCAGTGCAAAGTGCTAATTACAGGAAAAGTAGAGGGAAGAGTCAAAGATAACCAGTGTCAATTGTGCTGTCTCGTACCGATTTGTCTCTGAGTTTCTTATTTAATTTTTGGGTCCAAAGGACAGTATGTTTGTCAAGCTGTGGATGCTTTGCAAGAGATGTAAAGAGCTGCTCTCTGAATGTATGATAAATACATTATAATATACATGTAACCGGAAGCATGCAGAGATGCAAATATTAGTAATTAATAGCTGTTCATATCCATGATTTTGGACTGATTGCCTTTATATGAACTGCAAACTGTAATGGAGACCATGCAGCTAGTAAAGAGCTGTGCAGGTAAACATCACAACCCTGTCCTCAAGAGGCACACTAGTGACAGACACTAGAGACTACGGTCTTTAGAGTCCATGTTAGCGCGCCCGCCTCCCATGCCGGAAACGCAGGTTCAAATCTGGTGCGAGTAGAACTGGAGGGGTTACATTGGCTCAAAACATGCGTCCACCCAAAGACAAGCTGTATATATAGCAACATATATTCAAAACACCTTATCAACCACATAGCAATGCCTTACAAAACCCTAGGAACGTGGCACAAAACAAGTGGTTTATAAATTAAAATCGAGTTTACATTTATATTTTTGCATTTAGCAAACACTTAAGAATAGGGAAACACCAGCAAATCAGATTTAAAATATATTTCTAAAATAAAGATAGCTCTGAATTTGAACAACAAACCTTTGGGCAGTTGTGGCCTAATGGTTAGAGTCAGACTGGTAAAGGTTGAAGGTTGCAGTTTTGATTCTCAATATCGATAGATAGGAAAGGACTGCGGTGCCCTTGCGCAAGGGTACTTAACAGCCAATTATTCCCCGGGCGCCACAGCGAAAAATGGCTGTCCACTGTTCCTAATGTGTGCGCACTAACTTTGATAGGTTAAATGCAGAGGACAAATTCTGAGTATGCTATACTTGGCCTACACATGTCACTTTCACTTTAACATGAACAGTGAACACTCTTCCAGCTATCCAAGTATTATCACATTCAGCATTAAAGATATACTATGTAACTTTTTTCCTACATTCAAAACAACAACGTCTTCACTTGATGACGATGTGAAGGAGCGTTGAATGATCTGTCGTCTTCAACTCCACCGCTGATGGTAATCAATCAGACGGGAATCAGAAATCATGCTCATGGATGAGGTAAAGTAATGGTTTTATAAATGTTGCGTTTGATGACATGATTTTCTTTCACTATAATGAATTAGCCACAAGTAAAGTAAGGTTTAATACTAAATTGGTTGTCATAGATGTTACTGTATTTGTCGATTTCAATGGTGTGATAACACTGCACAGTTTTTTTTGTTCAAAACAATCGTAGTAAAAGGTATATTTGAACGTATCCACATAATTTGCAAAAACACTGATTAATATAACACTTTATTTACCACAAGATGTGACAATGTCAATAAATGAATCGCAAACCAAATGCAATAATACTGTCCTTACATAAACACAGAGGCAGACAGTAGTAAAGTATTTTTAGTTACTACTCAAGTACATATTTCAAGTATATGTGCTTTATCACTGTTTTCCTTTGTAAAACTTTTAGTTCACTACATTCCAAAGCATAATGTCATTCTTTTTACTACACTACATTAAATAAATTTGAGGTTTATTTAGTTTTTTGTACCTTTAATACTTAATCACATTAAAAATGTAATACTTTCTTACTTGTACTCAAGTAAAACTTGAGTAAAGGTGAGTTAAAGTAAAAGAAAAAAAAAGTACTACATTTTTCAAGTTTATACACGTAAATGTTGTTAGCTGTCATGTCATATCTGTATGTACAATTGTTGATATTTGCTTTTGTTGACTATGACTATTGACCATGTTTCAGAGAGACACAGATGGATCCTCACTGAAAGTATCCATGTCAAATGATGAGACCTGGATTCCTCCCCAAAGCAGCTGGCATCAAACATCACAGAGCAGAGCAAAGGGTGTGGACAGAGGAAAAAGAAAAGGGACAGGAAAAGCAAAAGGGATGGGAAGAGCTTACAGAGTGGAAGAAACAACTCGAGTTGTGGAACTCAGCAGTGCATCAAGAGGACGACCAGCCAGTAGACGGAGAAGAGCTACAAGGGGAAGACAGGCAGCTAGAGGGAGAAGAAACACTGCATCATCTGGACTGTGTGAAGAGGACAGAGTGAGGGTGTCTAGGCTGCAAGAGGACAGGAGGTTTTTGACACAAGTGAGTATGGACATACTTAAAAGTTTCCAAAATAGATTCCTTGTTTGTCATTAACATTTATGATGTGCTTTCTCAGGATGTTATAGGGAACATGAACGTGGCTGAAGCTCGAGAACTCTTGCTTAGAGTTATGAACAGAGAACCAGGCCTCATCTTTGATGTCCTCCAACCCCCTGCTCATCAAGAGGAACAACAATTGCAGGACGTACCTCAATGGTGTTCCTGTACAAAATGTATTGAAATGCCATCAGATATGGAAAATAAATGCTGTGGCATTACATGAGGGCACATGTGTAAGCATTTTGCCCCACATGTCGTTATACATTTTGGATGAGCACATATTGCGCCTGTCACGCCGTCTAAGAAACCTGGGGGAACCTGGGGATGACAACCGGGAATACCGCTATACAGCTTACAGAAATTTTATCTTGTGGCAGTGTGGTTCGCTTGGGGCAGGAAACCATGTTGTCATCCCTAGTATCTGTGTGCGCAGAATACGCGATAAATTCCCTGATCCAAATGGGCAGTACACTGGATTCATTGCTCCTGTGTTGTAGAAGCATACTGCCCTTATGTTCTCCTAAAGACGGGTATTTATGTTCAAAGGACTTTTTTTAGTTGTTATTTATATTTATTTATTTAAATTGTTACATTGTAATTTTAATTTATATGCTCTATTACTTCTGTCAAAGTTTTGTTTGCCACTCTCCCGTTTATAATTTTTGTATTAAAAATAATATAAAGAATATATTGTTCTATGCTTCATTCTTCATAAGAACTTGTTTATCAGTGATAGCGTAAATATAAAAAAAAAACTTTGTATTTTTATGATTTAACAAATTGGACATTACTTAAAATGTATGTACATATTTGAGTAATTTTCTGAGGTTGCACATTTACATACATTTTGTGGTATATGCATCAAGTTTCAATTTATTTTTAAACAACAAAAATAGTTTGGCTGGCTCAGTTGAAAGTTGAACTTCTGAACTCGGGGGTTCAAATTGCTGAGGTTTTAGCTTAGTGCTCGTCTCTTGACTCTGGTAGTGTAGAGCTCTCTCCTTTGTGGAAAAGAAACAAAAAGCATTGTAATCAGATGAAAATTAATAAGTGCAGAATAATATTGTACTGATCAATAACAGTAGTAAATCAAATAGACAGTTATTATACAAACTTTCATAAATTATCCCATGACAGACTTATTAGCTCAGAATGTGTACTACTAAATTTGGAACTGTTTTTTCTGTACAAACCTATGCTTCTACTGACATGTGACTCCAAAATGCTGTCAATAGGGGACACTTGGAAGGAGGCCTAGTGTCCGGGGGTCCTCCGGCCTTGGCATGTACAGTCCATCTACCAGTTTTCTTCTGGAACTGTCTGCGAAAGCTGAACCTTTTACACAAAAGGTTCTACAACAATATATGGGTTAAGAAAAACTTGAAGTACAATGCAGAAACTTCCACAGCAAATTCTGTGAGTGATTGAAAATGCATTTTGTTGATCTTACATCTTTTGGCCATTTTTGTTGAGCACTGGTGGTCGATCTTTATGGTGATTAAAATCCAGCGCTGCCAGGAGAGTTCTTGCCTCATAGACAAGTGGTGAGAAGCTGAACCGCTTGCTGGCGTACATCAGCAAGTGGTTGTGGAATGATTCCAGCTGACAGGTTGATCTGGAGAATCAAATTAGCCTATGTTCATATTTTGAGTAGTATTCCAAACACAATGATGAATACTGGCAACCTGATCTCCATTTTGAAACAGACATGAAGGTGCTTCCAAAAGTTACCTGAAAGGTAGATATCGGTGGACATTTCTGAGCCACCTCTTTTTGAGGACTATCGCTTCACACAGAGAAAAAGGGTGTCAAAAATTGTACCTTTAGGGGTACAACAGCTTGTCGCTGGGGCAGTACCCTTAAAAGGACATATTTGTACCTGTTTTACTCCTAAAAGGTGCATATTAGTACCTTAGACTTAGAGTACAAATACGTACCTTAAGGTCCTACTATGAACCTTTTCATGGTAAAAAAAGTACAAATGTGTCCTTTTAAGGTTACTGCCCCAGTGACAAGCTGTTGTACCCCTAAAAGTACAATTTTGACACCCTTTTTCTCTGTGTGTTCCAGTGCCTTGTGAGCTTTGGAACCACTCTCCAGCCATTGCTTGTCTTGGATTTCTGGCAGGCTATCGTGCATGCAGTGACCAAGGTACCATTCGTGCTCTTTTGTGAGATGGTGAAGGACACTGCTCCATAGTTTCTAAAATACAAATCTTGTAATCAGACCATACAGTCAAAGAACACCCATTGGATGACACTTGCTGTTCCTCTGGAAGTCAGATGGACTTCAAAACGTGGTGAAGCCTGGCATGTTTCTTTTGTAATTGTGTTCCTGGAATTACACTTCACTACAGGTATCTGCACAAGCGTGACCAACTGTTTCAACTGTGTTTCATATACAATAGATGCCCGTTGTCCAATTATGTCCTCCTCACACAAGACTTGGTGTCTAGCATAAGATGTCGGGACATGTTCTTCACGTAGGGGTAGCACTTCATCTTCTTGTGTAAGATGAACGGTCTCTTCGACGGTCTCTTCTAGACCAATTACTTTAAGCTCCTCAATTTTCCTAAAGTCCTTAGCTCCGTCACCCGTTCTGTAATATGTAATATTTACAACAAAGTATTATTATTATGTGCAAGAAAAATGTATGTCTTTTCTATACTTTCATTTTGACAAGAAAAAGAAAACCATGTGTAATGACCATGGGGTGGCTTGGGAGCCAAACCAGTTGATAACATAACAATCAGTCCTTCAACTGAGACTTTTATGTTTTACATGTCTGCTTTTATCAAGCTAAAAAGATGATTTATGCAGACAAACCTAAGACAGATAGAGGGAACATAGTCCTCATCAGAAGTGCTGTCCTCACTGTCTAGTTCCCATGTTGTATCATCTGGGTTTTTCAATTCAATCCTGCAAATAATAATAATAATAATAATAATAATAATAATAATAATAATAATAATAATAATAAAAAGCAGTAGTAGTAGTAGAGGTAATAATAATTGTAATAATAATTAAACTAATAAACTCACTAAATGACATAACTAAATACCATGTACAGAAAATTACACAAAGAGGAGTAGACAGCAAACAGGATCTATAACAATGCATTACAAGACTTACACTGTGTTCTGAAGATCATCGGCATCTTCGTTCACGGTAATGGTGGACTCATCATGGAAGCTCATCTTGGAAAAACTACACAACACCCAAAAAGAAACAAACATTGGTTTGTAATGGCGGCATACATAACACTGGCTTGGTTATGCCACACTGCAATTTGTGGCTTGTGATGCTCGCAATATACAATTCTTTTTAACAACACATTTTTACATAATAACACATCTAAAAGTCACCTTTCATTTAAGAGCTGTTCATCACTTTCTGCCATAGAAAGGTGCTCGACTCCAGGCTCCAGATAACACAGATCTCTGTAAAGCATAATTTAGCAATTTATCCAATGTAATTCTATGCATCATCTTTGAGAAAATACATAAAACACATTTGGTAATACCTACCTATCTGATGGTGATTCACTGGACGAACCTATGGTAGAGATGGTTTGAAGAGGCATTCCAGGTCTCTTGCAAGGAGTGGATGTGGAAGACCCTCCTTTTTGGTAACTTTTTGTAAAAAAAAACAAACAAACAAACAAACAAAAAAACACTAAAGCTACAGTATAAACAACAAATTTACATTTACCAGTTCTTAACATGCCTTGAAGTATTCAAAGTGAACATGACCTCACCATGTTTCACATCATATGTATAGACAATAAGACATTCAAACAATAAGACTAGCATTGTTGATTAATATAACAAATCACACGTTTTCTGTCAGTAAAGGAATTAAACCAATTACTCACCTGTCTATTAAAACACATGCAAGATCGGCGTCTCTGTCTAGTTGAAATTTTGAAAATGCCACACCGATGTTGATCCTGGTTTTATTTCTCTTCTTGTCCCAAAATCGTCTTGGGTCATTTGGTTGACCCATACGTTGACGTTTACGTTTACGTTTATGGCACTTGTCTTTGTCAACAGAATCAGCTGCAAACGGCAAAGAATAATTGTGTTCCATAACGACTGCGCGAAACAAACTACCGGTAGTTGCTTGATAGACGCTACACTGTCCGTATTTGTCCACGAGACTATATGCTGCCATTGTTCCTACGGCAACCGAGCAGAAACCGAGGGTAAAGCGGATATGACGCCATTCACTGGCGACTCCTTCACTCTTATTCACACGTCCTGGTACCTTGGTTAAAATCGCAATTTTCTCACAATTTACAAATAGTTGGAAATATTTGAGATATTGTAAGTACTCAACTGAACAAAAAATATAACACTGGCCTAGTGGTTTATGGATATTTTACTACAAAAATCCTACATAGTGCACCTATAAAGGGGACCTATTATGCCCCTTTTTACAAGATGTAATATAAAGCCTCGTTTCCACCGAAATTACCCAGAACAATTTGTACTAGGAACTTTTTTTCCCCCAGACTGCGTTTCCACTACGGTCTAAAGTAACGTGAAGATTAGGCAAATTAGTCTGGTGATGTAGGACTGCGCGCTCCTCCCAGTCAGCAACGGACAGTAATCCTTTTTGCGCGACACTGTCTGTAACAATAACAAGTATGGAGGAGATTCAAGCTGTGCTGCTTTTGCTGGTTGTGTATTGTTTACTAAAGAGGTAATTAACAAAACGGTGGAAAAGAGACGAGTACTGATACTAAAGCGTATTCTGCTTATAAAGCTTGTAAACTAGATAAAATAAGACAATGTATGTTATCAGCTATTACGGACATTGACCGTGAGATGGCTGAGACGTATGCGTGCAATCGGACAGAAAGAGCCAGACTGATATTTACTGAACGCAGAACGAACCTTGCAAAAGACTTAAATGCCGGTTGAAATAAAATGCTGCGTGAACTCAACCAATCAACATGTTCAGCGCCCAAGTCCCACCCCCGAAAGTTCCTGGACTTTGATAAAGTACTACCTCGTGAGCAGGTACTTTCGGAGGGGGAAATATTTACCCGGAATTTCATTTAGACCCTGGTTCCTGCGGTGGAAACACACCGAGTACCACCCCAAAGTTCCTAGATCCTGGAGATAGTTCCTGCGGTGGAAACGTGGCTTCTCAAGAGTCCCCAGAATGTGTCTGTGAACTTTCAGCTCAAATTACCCCACAGATCATTTATTATACCATGTTGTAAATGCCCATTTTTGAGTGGAAGGAAAAACATGCATGTATCTTTAAATGTAAAGGAGCTGCTGCTCCCCAGCCTGTACAGCTCGGATAACCCAAAAACATTTATTTGTTTGATTTTGATTATCATCTCTGTCGCGGTCACGCTCACGTGATATTGCAGTTCTTCATCATCATAAAAGTTTTTATCTGCATACGTTTTAAAGCCATTTAAGTCTAAACCTGATATATGGTAAACTTCTGATATATCAGAAGCACGCACACAGAAAGCTGGCTGTCAGATGGCACGTCCCATGAGTATTGAACTAAGTTCTCTTTCACAGCTTATTGCGCTTAAACTGTCAAATACACACAAGGCTATGTAAAAAACACAAAGTTCAAATAAACAGTCGGTTATGTCTTTTTAATTTAAACAGCAGGGAAAGAAATTGCATGTGTATATTAGATCTGTGTATTAAAGTGAAAGCAGCGTAATATACAGTACAGCTATATATGCTGTTAATTTGAATCAAACAACAAAAGAAAAACAGAAAATAACTCCCTGCTATTTATTGAATAACTTTAGTAGCTTTCAATAAGAATACATTTCTTACCTAAATACTGCTGTTAACATGGCGGACTGTGTACAGCTCACTCAGGGCGGGGTCTATTCTAATAGGACAACGTCCGTCAGAGGTCGTGGGCGGGACCTGTGCAATGTGACGTCACACTACTGTAATCTGCAAATGGCTTGTTCTGTTACACTGTTTATGGGGATTAAAAAAAGAGGAGGGGTGGATTTTTTATCATTATAGGGTGGTTGTGTTCACACACTGCGACACACATTTATGTTCAAACTAGTGCTGTCAGTGTTAACGCATTAACACATGCAATTAATTTAAAGTCCTTAATGCATTAAAATAATTGAACACAATTAACACAAATAAATTACAGAACTACATGAAGCTGCGTCATTAACATAATTTTCGTCACATAGTTAGATGATCTTAGAAGTCGGAGTTTATCACACAGAGCATCTACACGCACCTGTAACCCTGGTAGGAGGAAATAACTCTTTAACCCAATTCTGCTTCTCTGTTATTGATCAGGCCATTTTAAGCCGTTAAACTCTGAGAAAGTTTTCAGTGATCCAGTAATCAAATTCATTCAAAGAAGGTCAAGCTGATTACATCAGACATATCAGAGAGAATAGAGACTCACATTGCGCTTTTAGTGAATTATTCATTCCAGTGTGTGCTTTGCTTTAAAACACGAGCTCTGTTGTATTCTGTGATTGTTTCTGAAGAGCGCAATTTTGGTGACATATAAGAGTCACACAGTAAGTGCGTAAGAGTCTGTTATATTGATGCACAAATAACAAACCAAATGCACGCTGCATTCATGTACAGACACATTTCAGTATATTCGTGTTGTTTCCACACACATTCAGGAAGGTTAATGTTTGATTTGTCATGTGTACGTTGTGTTTAGTAATTGTAGGTGCAGTCAAGTCAAAGCAGTTGATTTAGGAGTTTTTTTGGCATCTCCGTGTGGCTCTTTTCGGTATTGCAGCTTGACTCGTCTAAAATGAAAACAATCTCGTTGTTGTTGCTCTTTACACATACTATACACTGTGAATTCTATCAAGTTTTTTTCCTGATTTTTTGTTTTGTTTTGTTTCATGGGTGCTTAGGTGTGTATAAATGTATTATATAATAGAAGAATATGGACTCCTTGTTTGGTTATTTGGTGTCCTTTTGGAGTCTCCAATGATCCTTGAAGCTTGCAGAAAATACAGATTTCGCATAATAAGTCCTCTTTAAAAGCATATTTTATGCCTTATATTGTCACATATACGTTGGCACTGATGTCCCAGGAGTCAGTACAGATGGTAGAGGCCAGATGAACAGTGACAGAACCTACAGACTGAAAATGGAAGCTTTAGCGTAAGTTCTGCCAGGAAGACTTAATTGTCATGTCACTTTAATTTTATCTATCCAATCACATGCTAAATACCTGGGTATAAAAGATCGGTACTTACACATGTCTGAGTTCGCAGATTCTGACGCTCCAATTCACCGCCATCCTCCCCACCACCTCCAAGTCAAATCCTTCCCTACATCCACCCCACCACCACCAGGATGGTCCCTTCCATACCTCACGGGGGGGGTCGGCTGCGCCTCTGCCTTCGTCTTCAGGCAGGATATGCAGAGTCCGGACCCTCAGATTGCGAGCTACGGACGGGGCCTATGCCAATATACTTTATTGCTTGCTGGGTTGTTAATAAATGGATAATTGTCACAGTATTTATTCTCCCGAGTCTTTCTGGCAGAAATACTTTTAATTACACTATTGTGCTAATCCAAACCAAAAAGTTAACCCAACCAGAACATATCTGCCTGTGCTGGGATCCATTCCCAGTCGTCTGGTGGATCAAAACTGACGTCCTCTAGACTTTTCATACACTTGAAATCCCTTTAATGTCCATCTCTCATAACCAGTCCTTTGAGGACAGGCCCAACAAAATTAACTGTCATTAAACTCATCAAACACTTCATAATTGGATTGCTTTTTGAAGTAGACATACTACAAATTAAAAAGAAGGAGAGATGTGAAGAGAGGTGTTCTCTTTAAGAAGGCTTTTTCCACAGCGCCCTTCAAAATTCTGAAAGTCTTTTTGAGCCTGCAGAGAGACAGTAATGAAAGCCTTAGAAAGAATCTTCCTCTGGTTTTATAAGTTAACTTGAAAAGGATGAGAACGTAAGCAGTGCGAATTCACACCACCTGAAAGTACTATTTTAGACCTGCATAAATTTGCTTATTTGGTGCTGGCAGGTGGACCAGTATATTGTTCACCAAAAATTAATTAATTTTTCTATTGAATGGCTGCTGGCTAAGCTAGGATTGATAGGGACATCAAAATACTAGTGTGGATGGTAGGCCTATTCCACACTGGGATCCCATACTTGAGACCAGTAGGGGAACGCGGGGCACATCCTAATGCGGGGTTAGTTGTAACACGCATGTTTTAACCCTTTCCACACATGCCAGAATGACGAAACTTAGTGTATTTACTAGTTGCCATATCAACATTTAGAGAAAAAATAGTGCCAAAATTAAAAAATCTCTGGAAGATATCACTGAACATTTATTTAACCATAGCAAAAGTAAATTTTTTACTTAAGTTTAGTTTTCATCTCTGTTTTTTTGTGTTTATTTAAAATAAGACAAATCCGATAATATTTGAATCTTATATCTGTTATTTAACAGTTGATATAGTTCTTTAATGCTGATCTAACCAGCAGAAGACACAAGCCGCGGTTTAAATCCCAGCTGCGCAGATGGGGTGTGTTGTAACACTGCGTTACATTGAGCCCCTATTAGCAATATGCCATTATATTCTATACTTTTATGAATTCTTTTAAGAAACCATGAGAAAAGGGTGAATAATGTCTGAGAGTCAATGTTCAGAAATTATTAATTATCATTATGTTTTGAACTGTGCTGTTTAGCTGCATTTAGAAATGTGTTTGTTGTCAAACTCAAAAATGCTTATATTTTTAATGAATAAAAAATGCCATTATTTTATTTTAAAAAGTTAATAATTATATTTTGTTGACAAAATATTTTAGTTTGTCTTGTATATTTTTTTGATTATATCAGGTAACATTTTAAGCTGTTATTTGGTCATGTTACATTGTGCCCCACCACATGTTACAATGTACCCCACCTGTGGGGCATGTTGTCACATTTCACTTACATTCTTTCAGGGTAAATCAAGAAAAAAGTATACACTGTATTAATGAAACAAAACCAAATAATTGTACTAGACATGTGTGCAATTAATGTGGGGAAAAAAATAAATACTCTGAACCCCAAGTGGATTTACACAAACTGAGAAAGTCAAAAAGAAAGTCAAAAAGGTTGTGCACCGCTCTCCCCTATTCCAAGCTTGTGTTTCAGTACTGAAACCTCTGTTTCACTGATTAAGCTAATCATGCAAATTCAGTTTTGGTGCATGTGCTACTGAATACTGTTCATTCTTACTGAATTGTTCAGCATGTTTCACATTACACAGATATGATGCAGCAGGTTAGAAAAGGAAACCCTAGTTGTGGATCAGGATCATGTACTATGCGTTTAACGGCTATAAGCATTCCGGTCATAGTTCCTTAAGATGGCATTTTCTTGCGTTTGTGCCACTTTCCATCTTTGACACAGGGTCGTGGGAACCAGCTAGCATCAAACAGTGTGACCTTATTAGCCAGATTTTCCCTGCTCTCCCACCTTGCTAGCATAACGACCCTATCTCCCGCATTCTTCTGCGTCACGTATCAGTGCCCAAGCAGAACGAATCAAATGTGAACTTTCATTTGAGTACAACTGCATGCGTATCTCTTTCTGCGGGACATTCCGTATGCGTGTTCATCGGAGTCTGTCTCGTGACATTTGGCTGAAATATCACAAAATGTCAGCACCATGTTGGGGAGAGGGAGGGAACAGGTGGAGCTCTCCATAAACCTGACACAAGGACTGCTTAAGGCATCTGACTCATTCTCTATTGTGAGCCTGTTGCTTATGTGCTGTCCTTGCAACATGATGTTCAGATTTGTTTAAAAACAACTTTCTTCTTAGATTACACCACTTTATTTTCTTTAGCTTATGCTCTCACACAAACACATGCACATTGGTACAAACACGCCTGCTTGGGATTAATAGGCTTCTACCCTCTGTGCAGATTTGTGCTTAGGGCCATTGACATTTTGGAGTGACACTTTCTGACTGACTCTCACAAGTATGGATGAGAGATACCACTTATTTTATTGCCGATCCAACACAAATTGAATAAACTGAACAAAGCCAGCATTGCTGACATTTTTTATTTTTATTAATTGGAAATAGTTTTTGGGGTAATTATAGGCATTTAATTAGGCATTTAAGTATATTTAAAGGATGGTCCACCCGAAAACAAAAATCCTGTCATCATTTACTCATCCTCATGTTGCTCCAAACTGTATGCAATTCTTTCTTTTGCAGAACATAAAATAATATATTTTGAATATTTAAGAATGTTGGTAACCCAACAGTTTCGGTTTCATTGACAGTCTCATTGACTACAATTGTATGGAAAAAATACGATGGAAGTAAATGGGAACTGGGAACTGTTTGGTTACCAACATTCTTCAAAATATCTTTTTTTCCCCCATATTCCACAGAAGATCATACAGGTTTGGAATGTGTAATGTCTGTCAGAGGGTTTATAGTCTTCCTATGTGTAATAAAAGATGGAAGGCAAGAAGGAAAACCGAGGCACAGAACTGGTAGTCCCACAAGTCTTTGGGACAGTTTTACTAACAGCTTGCACCAGAGCAAACCCTCTTTTGGCGTTAACAATTTACTGTCAGGATTTACTAATGACATGCAATGAATAATTTGCGCTGGAAAGGCGTGGGCATAGTTATTTTTGCGGCTGACCTTACTGCATATGCATTTGTAAGAGTTTCCCTTTCAGATGCACAATTTATGGGAGGAGAGTATTTAAATGAATCACGCAAGGTGATTTACAAAGGTTTGCGTTCGTCAATTTACTCGTATTTGCGCCCCATTATTTACCGCTTCAAAAAAAGATAGTCTTAAACCAGACGCTAACTGGTAGATGGAATTTGTCATTATGGAAATGAAATGGCTGTGTCTGTGTTCTTTAATTTACGCTCCATCAGTAAATCACACGCAGGACTTTTCACACCCATTGGCGCTTTTTTGTGCTCTCACGCTAATTTGCCCTGTTTATTAAACCTTGTTCTTAATGGATAGTTTGAATACACTCGTCACATGAACATGCAAATTACTATATGGTTTATATGGTTTAGCCACTAAATAAATATAATTAAATTGCTTGGGAATGTTTTCTGATAATATGAAAAAAAATAACAACACCACTTTAGCCATTTTACAGTTTTCTCAATCGCTTTGGCTCAATTCTCGAATGAGACTTTTCTTCTCATAACCATAAGTAAAGATCTCTAAACAATTCGTTTCTTGTTTACGTCAGATTAAAATTTCTTGTTAATTTAAACAAATTGCATTTGTTTTGGCACGTGTGCAAAAGAGTTAGTATAATTGTCTACAATGTGCACAATGACTAAATGCACATGGGTTGTTGATCAAAACTGATGAGTTGATTCTCAGTGAAACCATCAAACTCTTCACATCGTGCGAGCCTTCACATGCAAAATTATCCATTCAGTGATCTAAATTTGGCAGACAAGTTATATTCCATAAATATTTATGACATGTTTGTTAAATTGAAATGCACGCACACACACACACACACACACGCGCGCACACACACACACACACACACACACACACACACACACACACACACACACACACACACACACACACACACACACACACACACACACACACACACACACACACACACACACACACATATTTATTCTTACTCATTTGTATTTATACAGTACATTTATTTTTGTACAATTGTGATGCATGTGAACTGAAAATTCTTGTCATGGAAGAGCAGTAGGAAGCTGTGTAAGAAGATATGTATGTCCTTTTTTTCCCTCAACTGTCTGAATCTGTATTTACAGTAAATCCACATGATCATTCAGCTAGACAAAACTAACATTATTGTATAGAATAGAAAGCAGTTAGTGTCAACAAAAAAGTTAAAAAACATTACATTTGTATAACAACTATTTCCATGAAATATTTGTGAAAAAACATCTAAACATTTTGACCCGTGTGGCTCACACAATGACAAAAACACTTTTTATTTTGGTGACATCGACCAATTAACAACTGAAGCATGAATTAAAGTTTAGAGAATATTAAAACTGTAAAAAACTGTAATACAGACTCTTCAATATTATTTACCAACTGAGCAAGCAATTAAAAAATGACAGAACAATCACAGCAGTGTGTATATGTCAAATTTCCCCAAACTAATATTAATAATCCTCATACTTTTGCCAATGATGTGTCCATATAACACATTTGTAAATAAAAAACCCATGAGTAACTTTTAGCTTTGTAGTTGATCAATTTAACCACTTATAACCCTTTAACATTGTTAAACTTGGTAAGCTTGTAGAATTGAACTAAAACCTTGTGAAACTGATCTCAGATCTCACCATGTTTCTAATCATATAGGTCATTGTGTGTTTTGTGGAAAAAGATGAAGGTTTACATGCATTACATTTTTTTTTTCAATTGCTAACAAGCATTGTTCAATACTGAAACCACATTTTCAAAACTATTCATATAGTCTGCATTACCAAGATTAATTTTGGCCAAACAGTTAATCTAACCTCCAAAACTCACTCAGACCAACAAAACACTTCATACATGTCTCAAAATAAACTCGTTCCACCAATCACTGGCAACACATTCTCATTCAGAAAACATGCATGTCACTCATAACACATTGACCTAAAAAACACTAGCAACAGGGAGCATTACAAAAATTATGACCTTTTATTTTTAAAGTTTGAATGAATTTTCACAAAAACAGTATTTCATTATAGAATAACAGATTTTTAATTTATTGAATGTACTAAAGCATATGTATGTAACAAGAAGGCAGTCTTCAGGAGAAATGTCTTCACACCCCGCATTCATTGCCCGCATTCAGTAAAGTAATCTGGTCATGTGGATGGTGGTCATAAACCTTCCACCTCCGTGCAGAGAAAAAACTCCTCTATTGGGGTTTACAGTTTTTTTTCAATTGCTAACAAGCATTGTTCAATATTGAAACCACATTTTCAAAACTCTTCACACATTCAGCGACACACAAGTGTATACGGACCAAACTGTGAATAATTAGGGGTTCAAGCATGAAATGCTGAAACCCTATTGTAATTGTAAGAATTCATAAAACGCATCGTGCAGGCCAAACCGTATGGCCTAGAGACATGAAACCGGGCCAGATGGTAGGCCTCAGTTTGGGGACAACCTATCAGAGTATGGCCCATAGGTGGCGCTACAGCAACCAAAAGTTCAAAATTGCTCATAACTCTTAGACTGTTTGTCCCAGGATCAAGTGTCTTATATCGTTGGAATCCTTGGCTCAAGGCAAACAAAATGGCTAAAAAGGCGCCAGTTTTTTGAAAAACCTATTTTTGTTGACTTCTCCTAGGTTTTTGGCCCGATCGGAACCAAAGCACTGCAAGACTATTCGCTGGAGTCCGACAATCAATAATCATCCAAAAAATTCAAAATTTCAGTTAACGGTCAATAAGGGGAACCAAAATCTTTGATGGCACCAGGGCCATTTTTACTAAAATGATTATAAATTGTGAACGGAAAGAGATTTTTTTGCTACCCTTGGGATACATCTTCGTGAGCTCAATCTGAGATCACTTGAAAAAAATCGCAACAATTGGCCACTAGATGGCACTATAAAACGGTTATAACTTGTGAACAAAAAGAGACATTTTCGCAAAACTTGGGACACATGTTCATGAGCTCATTCTGAGGTCACGTGAAAAAAAATAATGACAATTGGCCACTTGGTGGCGCTATAAAATGGTTATAACTTGTGAATGGAAAGAGATATTTTCGCTAAACTTGGGACACATGTTCATAAACTCAATCTGAGTTGACATGTAAAAAATTGTGACAATTGGCCACTTGGTGGCGCTATAACAGTGAAAAAAATCATGAAAATAGCTATAAGCACACCCAACAGTTAGTCTACTGAAAATTGGCATGCAGTGTCTTTGTCCAGGGTGCCATGATAGTCTATGAGAACATTGGTGTATCTCAAAAAACTCAGTATACGTCATTGGCACAATGCCTTGAAGGAGGCAAAAAAAAAGGATATTTGAAAACATAGGTAAATAGCTAAACAATAACGCCAAAATGTTACAATTATGATAGGAACTGACAAAAAATTCATTAAATCCAATCAATTTCACCCATGGATCATTTTGATGCTCTCACATGTTTGAAACGAACAATGATGGATTGTGATGAAATTTGTTTTGAATTGGGATTGGCGAATCCCCGTCCATACTGTCAATGACTGTTCGCAAAGACCCGCCCACTTTAGTTATTGTTGCTATGTCTGACAAGCAACGCCACTCTCACACCACACCAAGTTCTCACGCAGTGAAAAATACATTGCGGATCAGAGAGGAGACTGCGCGCTGTCAGACAAGTACTTTTGATATGAAACAAAGTCTCACCTTTCAAATGTAGTCATTTTTTAGAGACATTTAAACAATAAATACCATTTTGTGACTCTTTAATGTGTCTGATAGATCGCTGTAGACTCGAGGCTCAGTTAAAGCTGCTTGTGAACCGATCATCTCTTCCTTCTAGTTAATTTATATCATTAAAATGAACATGAATGAACATATGAGGAATGTTGTTTTAAAGTGCTAAGACGTCAGTACACTTTGTTTTTCAAATTTAATCTACTAACTTTCCTGACTGCTTTGTTGGACAAAATGGCGGATTATGATTAGTCAGATCGCCTGTCAATCAAACTTCCTGCGAAGGATCAATTGAGAATAGGCTTGTTTGAGATGAGCAAAATCTGCGCAGAACCGATCACCGGTGATCAGCACGAGATGCTTGCCGGTTAGAAATGTGTCCGAGTGCGGGCCGCCTTGCTCTGATGTCATGCTGACGTATATGTCAAAAATATCTCGCGAGCGCAAGGTGCACGTGTCGGATTCTGCAGTCGCGCGCAGTTGCTCTCCACCGACTGCACTGATCAAAAGCATGATGGGAAACGTCTTGTTGAAGACACAGCTTAATGCTCATTGATTTAAACAACTGTGATGTATTGTTCTCTTTTAAAATGTTTGATTTTAAAACTCTAATATCATGTTTTATGTGTATATGTTGTTTGTGAATATTCCCAAACTATCTGACAGTGCGATCTCTTTGGGTTATGCAATTTATTTTTTATAAAAAAATTAAATAAATAAAAACACATATGTCTGTATTAAAGAAAGAAATATTGATAAACATGTATTTGGAATGGAATTAAATAACAAGTACTTTGGGTGTCTTGTTCATTTTATTTATTTTCATATAAAAGCAACATAACTTGAATTACATCCAGTTTATTAGCAAAAATGTGCACGAGCGTGAATCGCGTGAATCCCGCGATATCCATCTTTGATCTCGCAGGTGTCAGATCCTCTGTGAGTAGAGAGAACTGTCCGGCTTGCCTGCGCTTTTTTCACTCCTGCTCTCACTGCAGCCGCCTACTCTAGCATACATTTCAGGCGAGGCAAGGCGCATCTCAAACAAGCCTATTGTCTGTGCGCACAATCCTGATCTAATCGACAACTTTGCAGTTGCACATAGGAAAGCCCGGAAAATCCCACTATAATGTAAGAGAGCATCTTTTTTATGTATTTGGACCTAGAGCTAACAATGTTTTATAGTGCGCTGTCCCCATTGTTTTTTTGTTGTTTTTTTGTTTTGTTTTTGGTGAGTGTAGGCTACTCCTGATTTTGTTAGTCATCTCATCTCTTATATGCTGTGTATGATCATATCCTGCTCTATTCATGGTAGCCTACTCGCGGACATTGCGTCATCAATTGCGTCATCAAGGGGCCCGCCTTGATAATCCGACTTAAGGGCCCGGTGTTGGCTCGTTCGTTACGCCACTGAATATAATTGTCTAAACTCCTTATTAAAATTACATATTTACAACAAATCTGACACATATATACAGTATGGGCACACTTTGAGTACTACTAATAAAAGTGGTGGAGATCAGGCAAGACTATAAGAAGACTCAGGCAAAAGGTGCTATAACTGTAAAAACGCTTTAAACCATATATTTCCTATGGTAAACTGCCTGTATAGGCTGTAAATGGACTTTTTCATCTATGATGGCAGTTGTTAAATGCTTTCTAAATAAAACTTAATGTCTTTTGATGCTTGTGTGCTTAAAGGCCTAAAGGCCTTAACTGCTTGAACCCCGATAAATGCTGCTTGCAGCTTTAATTTTTCATTGCTTTCAGACAAAATGCATTCAATCAGCGCATTTTTCAAAATCCACAAACACTTTTGTCATTCATACTCCACAAACTGCATAAAACTATATTTGCAGGATATTTTTCATATGCTGACCCACTGCTTTCAAAACTGATAAAAGCACATTCAAATCAGAATGATGAACATTTTCAAGCATTTCTGCAGTAATTATTTTGAAATATTGAAAATCTTAGCAGAAAATTAAATAATAATCATTCCAAGCTAATTGCAATTTCAGCTCAAAGCCAACCCAGGTGTCCTGCTTTAGTCTCATTACCATGTTTTAGTAAAAGGGGATAGCTTGGAACTGATTTCGTTTGGAAATATGGATCACAGAAGACAGGTTGGTGGGGAAAGAGGAGTGGTACGAGTGAGAATGCGTGGAGGACAAAGGAGAGGAAGACCAAGAAATAAGGGTCACAATTATATGTGATGTTGATAGGATCTTGTGGCCTAATGCAAGAGAGAGGGTGGACTAGAACCTTCACAGGACTTTACAATGAGTGATTAGACTACACGTGTTGTAGATGTGTTGATTTTTTTTCTTATTTTTTTCACTTATTTACAGTATTTTCACAAATAAAGTACTATATTCAAAGAAAACAATTTTTCTCATTCATTCTTGTTACATATACGTATGCTTTAGTACATTCAATAAATATAAAATCTGTTATTCTATAATAAAATACTGTTTATGTGAAAATGCATTCAAACGTTAAAAATAAAAGGTCATAATTTATGTAATGCTCCCTGTTGCTAGTGTTTTTTTAGGACAGTGTGTTATGAGTGACATGCATGTTTTCTGAATGAAAATTTGTTGCCAGTGATTGGTGGAACGAGCTTATTTTGAGACATGTATGAAGTGTTTTGTTGGTCTGAGTGAGTTTTGGAGGTTAGATTGACTGTTTGGCCAAAATTAATCTTGGTAATGCAGACTGTATGAAGAGTTTTGAAAATGTGGTTTCAGTATGGAACAATGCTTGTTAGCAATAAAAAAAATAAAAATAAAAACTGTAAGAAGGGGGAGTATAGACGCAGGAATAATACTGACATCCTGGGATGTGCTGCGAACCAGTCTGTGACTGCAGCAGAGTGGTGGAATGCCACAGTATCCACACAACAACGAAGGTAGAGCAGTTTGATGCCCCTCGCCTTCTCTCCTCAGCTGGCACAAGTTGATTATGTAGGTCATTCAGAAAAGAAATAAGCCTCTCTGTATTGTAGGGGCCAATGAGTGGTTTGTGTAACAGCAAACCATCATTGGACAGTGCTGCACACATCGTGATGTTTGCTCCTCTCTGGCCTGGGACATCCACCATTGCTCTCAGTCCAATCACATTTCTTTGTGTCGTGTGAGTCGTGTTTTTGCCAAGTTGAATCCAGCTTCATCCAAAATATAAAAGTATGTGGAGTTCGGCTGGCTTCCATCTCCATTACCCTCTAAATTACAGACAGTTTTACAGTCATTTACATTAAGCATAACTGCATGTGTATGTACCCTGTTTGGTTACTGAACAGACATCTTACCTGGACATACTGATACCAAAGTTCTTTCACTCGTTCAAAGATTTTCTCAAAGGGTACAGTGTACAATTCATCCTTATTTTATGTTTCTCTAGGACTCTGGCAATTATCGTTGTGCTGACCATATTCACATTACCAAAAGTGATATTGTCTGCCAGCACTCTATCCCGAATTTCCCGCAGTTTTATTGGATTGTTGGCAGTTACCATGTCAACAATGGCAATTTCCTGCACATCTGAAAAGATTCTGCCTCTCCCTCCTCTCTGAGGCAACCTTTGGATCCTAAAACACAACAATTACTGTATTGTAATAGGTTTCAAAAATGTGACATATTGAATTTTACTGTAATATGTATCGCTTTGCCAGAAAATTTTAACTATTAATGCAACTGTTGAGCGGTGCAGATTTGTTTGCCCCCTTAGACCGGCCTCTCTCAAAGTGAGACCATGGTTCACAACATGGTCAATAACTGTGGCCCTTATTTCATCAGATATCACCGCTCTTGGTCTTCCTCTCCATTGTCCTCCACGCACTCTCCCTCGTACCACTCCTCTTTCCCCACCAACCTGTCTTCTGTGATCCATAGTTCCAAACAAAATCAGTTCCAAGCTATCCTCTTTTACTAAAATATGGTAATGAGACTAAAGCAGGACACCTGGGTTGGCTTTGAGCTGAAATTGCAATTAGCTTGGAATGATTATTATTTCATTTTCTGCTAAGATTTTCTATATTTCAAAATAATTACTGCAGAAATGCTTGACATTTTCCATCATTCTGATTTGAATGTGCTTTTATCAGTTTTGAAAGCAGTGTGTTAGCATATGAAAAATATCCGGCAAATATATCGTTTTTTGCAGTTTTTGGAGTATGAATGACAATGGATTTTGAAAAATGTGGCGATTGAATGCATTTTTTCTGAAAGCAATAAAACATTATTCCCAGTTTGGTCTGTATACACTTGTGTGTCGCTGAATGTGTGAAGAGTTTTGAAAATGTGGTTTCAGTATTGAACAATGCTTGTTAGCAATTGAAAAAAAAAAACTAATTCATGCATGTCAAAAACAAACATTTCTCATTGTGTTTTAATGTCTGGTTGAGGTTATGCAGATTATAAAATGAGAATAGGGAATGACAAAATAATCATAACTGAAACTTTATTATGCCACCACAGATATTCATACAAGGTATCAAATGAAACTACTAAAAGACCACTCCACCCAACCCCCAAAACCCACCGTGATTTACGCCTATGATTCTAGAGCAGACCTATCGGTCACAAAACAATGATGAAAATTATGAATTAAGAGGGAATATAAGTGTGTTAGATGCCATTTGACTAATCAAACTAGAGACGCAGGAAAATTAAAGACAACAGAAACTAACCCCAACCTCACCCCACACCCTAAAGCCAGCTTTTGCAACCAAAAGACCTTTCAGCACGCCCCTACCTTTTATCATGCCCCTAT
Source organism: Romanogobio albipinnatus (assembly GCA_023566225.1). NCBI lineage: Eukaryota > Metazoa > Chordata > Actinopteri > Cypriniformes > Gobionidae > Romanogobio > Romanogobio albipinnatus. The sequence continues at coordinate 23,510,781 of CM042241.1, forward strand.
CTTTCGGCATGCCCTTTACTCCTACCTGCAGGCTGATTGGCAAACCCTTTACTGACTATCACAAAGGCAGCTAACTGGTTAACTGAACAAAAATGGCACTGAAAAAGCTTATTACTGAAAGTGCATATAAATATGTGCCATCATTTATCCTCTCTGTGTGTGTGACTGACAGTCATCACATAATTTTTGTTTGAATGTGTTCCTCTCTCTCTCTCTCTCTCTCTCTCTCTCTCTCTCTCTCTCTCTCTCTCTCTCTCTCTCTCTCTCTGTTCTAGCTCTTTGTTTGACGTTTGTCAGGAATTGAATCCAGTCCCATATAGGCAGTCTGTCTCATCTGGAAATCCTCTGGAAATGATTTTATAAGGCAGAATCTGGTATTCTGATTTGTATCCCACTATTGCCTCAGCACAAGCAATAAAGAAAGGTTGTAGGGGTTGCTGGTGTCAGGTTCATGAAAGGACACATAAAACTGCTCGGGTTACGACTGTAACCCTTGTTCCCTGAGTAGGGAACGAGCACTGCGTCTGGTTAGACACTTGGGGGATACTCCCTAAGCACTAGCGAATCTGAAGTCCGTATAGAAACTAGTCCAATCTGATTGGTCGTGCGTGATGACGTCATCGTGACGGCGTACCCGGAAGTATAAAGGGCGAGCCGGCGCATTGAAACGGCAGCTATTGCTCTGAAGCATGCGCTCCAGGCGTGCCGAGGTGTGGTGACGAGACGCAGTGCTCGTTCCCTACTCAGGGAACAAGGGTTACAGTCGTAACCCGAGCAGTTCCCTTTCGAGGGAACTCCCACTGCGTCTGGTTAGACACTTGGGGAACGAGTACCCACTAGCCCACACCGAGGGTAGCGCCTGCCCTAGTGTGAAACCGGAGACCGGGCACAACTAGGACTTGAGTACCCTAGCGCCAGCACCGTAGGGAGAAACTTCTCCACTCCTTTTCCTTCCGTGCCCCTGCCGATGAAGGGAGGCGTCTGTTGAAACGGTTTCCCGGCAACAAGACGCTCCCAACACTGGCCCTTGGGACCTTACCGAGGGTAGTGCCTGCCCTAGTGTGAAGCCGGAGACCGGGCACAACTAGGACTAGGGAAACCCAAGCGCCTTCGGCGCCCCAGCCAATGAGGGAGACGTCTGTTGAAGCGGTTTCCCGGCAACAGGACGCTCCAACACTGACCCTTGGGACCTACCGAGGGTCGTGCCTGCCCTAGTGTGAAGCCGGAGACCGGGCACAACTAGGACTAGGGAAACCCAAGCGCCTTCGGTGCCCCAGCCAATGAGGGAGACGTCTGTTGAAGCGGTTTCCCGGCAACAGGACGCTCCCAACAATGACTCCTGGGACTGAAACCAAGGTTTCTTCCATATAACTAGGGAACGAAGGCATATGCGCGTTACCCTGATCATACGAAAAAAGATCCCCTCTGGGGGAACCCCTCGGTTTCCAACCACCACTGTCAAGGTCTCACGTGCAGCAGGTCAAAAGGTCTCCCTTGGATGCTGCTGTACTGAGCCCCAGCACTCAAAAGTGCTTCACAGTGAGGTCTCTTACTCCGCCGTCACGTGAGGCGGGGGATGTAATGCCTGAAGAACCAAGGAACTGACCAATCCTAAGTTCCCTGGTTCATACGACTCCAGTGGTCCGAAGGGGGCCTCAACCAGCCTTCGAAACCACTGCCAGATCCCAGGTTGGGAATTCTGGAACGAGCCACAGGCCGCATCTTCCCAGCCCCACAGGGTAACTGTACAACAGATGGTGTCTACCCGAGCCCATCACCCAAAGGAGTGTGGAAAGCCTTATGGCAGCCACGAACACCCTGAGTGTGGACGGGGTTGGACCCGCAGAGAAGCGATCTCGGAGGAACTCCAGCACTGAAGCCACCGGCCAGTTAACTGGGTCCACCTCACGCTCCCTGCACCAAGTGGCTCACCACTTGGGGCTGTACAGTCTCCTCAAAGATGGAGCCTTGGAGCCGAGTAAGGTCTCTATCACCTCTGCCGACAGGCCAGTCTCTAGGTACCTGACCCCCTCAGGGGCCAGACCCAAAGACTCCAAATCTCAGGCCGGGGGTGAAATATTGAGCCCCCTGCCTGAGATAAGAGATCTCTCCTCAGAGGGATCTGCCATGGAGGACCTGCCAGCAGCGCTATGATATCCGAGAACCAAACTCGCGTCGGCCAACGGGGTGCTACTAAAAGTAGGCTGACCCCCTGTTGGCGGACCCTCTCCAGAACTCCCGGGAGCAGAGCAATCGGGGGGAATGCGTACAGACGCAGCCTCGGCCACGTCTGAACCATGGCATCCAACCCCAGTGGGGCTGGATGCGTGAGGGAAAACCACAGTGGACAGTGGGACGTCTCGCGAGACGCAAACAGGTCCACTTCCACTGGGCCAAACCTCTCACATATGGCCTCCACCACCTCTGGGTGGAGTCGCCACTCCCCGGGCCTCAGCCCCTGCCTCGACAGGATGTCTGCTCCCTGATTTTGTACCCCCGGGACATACATTGCCCTGATGGACAACAGTCTCCCTTGGGACCACAGGAGAATTCGATGCGCCAGTCTACAAAGAGGGCGCGACCTCAAACCCCCCTGATGATTCAGGTACGCTACAACAGACGTATTGTCTGTTCGTACAAGGACATGATGGCCGCAGAGGTCCGGGAAAAAGCTCCTCAAAGCTTTGTAGACCGCCATCATCTCCAGGCAATTTATGTGCCAGGAGGAATGACGGCCCTCCCACGGGCCCCTCGCAAAGCGGCCCTCCATGACCGCGCCCCAACCAGTGAGGGAGGCGTCTGTTGAAACGGATTTCCGGCAACAGGACGCTCCCAACACTGGCCCCTGGGACAGAAACCAAGGTTTCTTCCATATGACTAGGGAACGAAGGCATCTGCGCGTTACCCTGATCATACGGAAAGGATTCCCTCTGGGGGAAAACCCCTTGGTTTTCAGCCACCACTGGAGGGGTCTCATGTGCAGCAGGCCAAAAGGTATAACGTTGGACGCTGCTGCCATGTGCCCCAGCACTCTCTGAAAGTGCTTCACAGTGATGCTGTGGCCTAGCCTTATTCGTGAGACCATCGCCAGTATGGTCTCGACTCGCGCGGGAGACAATTGTGCCCGCATCGTAGTCGAATCCCATACTATCCCTAGGAACGTAGTCCTCCGGGACGGCGTCAACACACTCTTTGCTGTGTTGAGTCTCAGCCCCAAACGCTTTATATGGGCCAGAACGACATCTCGATGCCGAACTGCCATATCGTACGACTGGGCCAATATGAGCCAGTCGTCGATATAATTCAGTACACGGATGCCCTGGAGTCTCAATGGAGCCAGAGCTGCATCCATGCACTTTGTGAATGTGCGTGGGGAAAGAGCTAGACCGAAGGGAAGCACTCGATATTGGTACGCCTCGCCCCCGAAAGCGAACCTCAAGAACTTCCTATGACATGGAAGAATGGAGATATGGAAGTATGCGTCCTTTAGATCTATCGTGACGAACCAGTCCTCGAACTGGATCTGACTCACGATGATAGGAATCGTGAGCATTTTGAACCTGAACCTCCTCAGAGACCGATTCAAATACCTCAGATCAATAATCGGACGCAACCCTCCATCCTTCTTAGGAACAATAAAGTACCGGCTGTAGAACCCGGACTCCCTCTCCGGCGGAGGAACAAGCTCTATGGCTTCCTTCGCCAGCAAGGATTTTACTTCTAGTTCCATTACCCGAACCCGCTCTGGTACCACCGCGGTCCAGTTCAAACCTCTGAAACTTGGAGGAGGATGACCGAACTGCAGTCTGTAACCTTTCTCTACAGTACGCAGGACCCATGTAGAAATATTCGGAAGGCATTTCCATGCGCCGAGATAATCTACTAAGGGAACCAGCCTCTCGAGGCTGGCGTCGGGTGTTACACGAGCCTCGTTCCCAACCCCCTGAAGCGGATGACTGGCAGGAAGTAGCTGGGAACGATTCTCTGTGTGCGGACACGCGAGCTGCCCAGCCGCAGGTCTTTCTAGAGGCGGCTGGAGCAGCATGCGTTCGCAGGAAATCGATGTGGCCCGAAGCGTCCTAGATGGCGGGATTCCACATCGATTTCCCCAGGGCGCTGCAGAAGAAACAACCTCGGTTGCTCTTCTGCTGGGGGGACCGCCCTTAGAGGCCCAGCTGTAGCTAGGGCTTCTTCCCAGCAGCCTTCCGTGCCTGAAGCACGTTCCTTAGATCACCTCTAGGAGCGGAAGGCTGCTGGCGAGTCTGCTGGAGAGAGCGCCGTCTCCGTTGCCAAGCTCCCGGGGGAGGGGCTCTGGAGGCGACGCTCTCCCTCTGCAGCTGACGGTGGGAGGAGCTGGCTGACGGCTGAGGCTGCCCACTAGGGGTCGCCCTCCCAGGCTCCAAGCGGCGAGGGACGAACTGTCGAAAGGCCGCAGACTGGCTCTTCGCCTCCCGGTGCTTGGCGACCACGGCCTCGACGCGTCACCAAACAGGCCGGAAGGCGAAATCGGGGAGTCTAAGAGGAAGGACTTGTCCTTCTCTTTCATCCCCGACAGATTTAGCCATAAATGTCTCTCCACTGTCACCAAGGCAGCCATTGACCAGCCGACAGCACGAGCCGTCTCCATGGTGACGCGGAGAGACAAGTCCGCAGCCTTCCGGAGCTCCAAAATATCCTCCGGAGAGGGTCCCTCGTCGAGCTCTTTAAGGAGGTCGGCCTGGTAGGCCTGCAGAATGGAAAGGGTGTGCAGGGACCCACCAGCCCGACCAGCCGCCATATATGCCTTGCCCACCAAGGATGAGGTGTCCCGACAGGGCTTGGTGGGCAATACCGGGGCTTTGAGGGACGATGCGGACTCGGGCGAAAGATAGCTCGCGAGAGCCTCCTCCACCCGAGGCATCGACCCATACCCATACCCTGCCTCGCGAGCCCCCAGGACATTAGCATAGTCCAAAATAGGGGGATTGGAAACCCGCGAGGCGAAGGGTCTCTTCCACGATCTACACACCTCGGTGTGTAGATCCGGGAAGAAAGGCAAGCCCCGGCGAGGCGCTTGCACCCGGCGAGAGAGGAACCGGTCATCCAGCCTACTGGTTGACTGGATCTCCGGCGCCTCTTGTGGCCAACTGATATTTAGTTTGGCCACCGCACGGGTCAAAACCTCGATCAGCTCCTCCTGGGCGGGTGGATGAAGCACTAACAGGCTTTCTACTTCACCACCCGCCGCGATGCCACCCTCATCCGGTTCCTCAGAACCAGAGAGGATCTGCATCTGATCCTCCACCCCGGGGGAAGAAGCCGCAGTGCGGGCTTCCACACGGGGAGGAAGATCATCGGCACTGTCAGAGGAGGATTGGGAAAGTGCCGCAGCAGTCCCAAAACCCTCTGACAAGTCCCGCTGTGAACCCCATGATCTGCGACGCCGCGCTGCCTCAACAGCCGCGGGTCCAGAACCATGCGGTTCATGAGGCTGGCCGCCCTCGTCAAAAACGGCCAGCCGAGAACGCAGCAGTCTGAGCGGGAGCAGCTCGCAATGTTGACAGGCGGCTCCCTCGAGAGCCGCCCGAGCATGCTCCACACCCAAACACTGCACACAAAGCAGGTGTGCATCCGAGCCAGAGATGTAACGTGGACACGGATGCACACAATGCCTGTAGTTCTCACTCATTCTCTTTCTTTCTTTTTAAATTATTTTCTAAAAAGAACTCTCGCACACACACACTTCTTGGACAGACAACAGTAAATAGACAGACTTGTCACACAGAGCGCTATGCTGAAGAGCAATAACTGCCGTTTCAATGCGCCGGCTCGCCCTTTATACTTCCGGGTACGCCGTCACGATGACGTCATCACGCACGACCAATCAGATTGGACTAGTTTCTATACGGACTTCAGATTCGCTAGTGCTTAGGGAGTATCCCCCAAGTGTCTAACCAGACGCAGTGGGAGTTCCCTCGAAAGGGAACTGGTACAGAGGATACTCCTGAGGACATTTAACAGTGGAAATGAAAATGTCATAATCACAATATCAGTCAATTAGAGAAGAGTATTCATAATTTTGTATTGTTTTATTGTTATTAAATTAACCAGATTTTTGTTATTTATATCACAAGCCTTTAGCACTTGTATCACTGTTTTAGTTAACTGAAATTTGAGGACTATTTTAATTTATATTTTATTCTTTTTTTTAATTTATTTTTTTATTTATCCTAGCATACTGTAACTTCGGTATTTAAAACATTTAAAACTTTTCACTGTCAAATCAATTCTCCTTTTCTTTTCTTTTTCAAGTTTTGATTACTTGAAACTTAAACATCTTTTTCAACTTTCCTTTTAAAGCCTCTTTCTATAATTCCATACTTTCCTCTTAAGCAGTTTTAAAGTCTCTCTATCTCTGACTGTAAGAGAGACAGACTGCATTTTTGAGCGCTGAAAAAAAGCAAAAAATAGAAACAGATTTAAATTCTCTGATTGGCTCTGTGTGCTCAGTTACCAACTTGATGGATTTCCAGAAAGCTGAATAAAAATGACAAATTTACAGGTTCTGTTTATCTGGTACACAGATGACACAAGGGTGGTTAAAAAGCTCACAGGTTGCTGTGTGAACAGTTCACCAGTGGTGAAAGCGACTAAAAAGAATAAAACATTCTAAATCTATGCAATTATTTTGTAAATCTTTATCAAATATTAATTTATATATTAATATTAATTACCATTTTAAAGAAGAACTGTATTTTGACTGTATTCTGTATATTTTTGCTTACATTTAAAGGGGTGAAATGCTGTTTCATGCATACTGAGATTTTTACACTGTTAAAGACTTGGATTACGCTTGCTAAACATGGACAAAGGTAAAAAAAAAAAGTTGGACATTTGATGGAGTATTTTTGTGCCATTTTCTCATAAGTTTCGGAAAGTTCTTTTAGAGTATGGGTCCATCTGACGTAAGCTAGGGCAGAATGCCCTTGTTTCGCAGGATTTCGCAGGGCCTGCAGCTCCCCGTGAGTAAGCTAAGAACGATCTTCTTTTCAACATTATGTGGTTGTGTGTGAATGCCTCACTTTTGCTAGTAGATTTTTGCTGCCTCTCCGTGTTATTTTTCCCCACTAATGTGGGTAACTGAATTGCGCTCTTGCCTGAGGGCTTGTAGTGTCGGGGGCGAGCTGTGTTTTTCCTAGCGTAAAAGTGTGAAGTAGCTGAAGACCGGGTATGCACTTATGCATGAGCTGTAGTGAGATCTGCGCCCAGCTCTGCAGGGCTTTGGGGAAGGGGTTTTTCGGGGCCTCATTGTGTAATATTAGAGGTGATAATATTTCTTTCCCAAGCCCTGAGTGGATCTAGTGCGGACTTACGTTGCACCACTTGGCCTAGGTTCCGTCAAGGATCCTTTTAAGGAAGGTCGTTCGGCCCTGGCCTGTCTTTTGATATAAGAACAGGGCTTTGTGTATGCATCCTTGATTCTGCCTCCTCTTATTACAGAGTCGTCTGGCCAAGGCCCGCCCCCTTCTCTGCGTTCTGGGGTTACGAGTAATGCAGTCAAGGTGTTACAGGAGACAGCGACTTTGCCAGTGGTCGTGGGGCGGAATTAAGCGTCTTTCGCCGGTTTGCGATTAGACTTTATCTGCTGTTTCCGCCTTTCAGAGCTTGTTGGCCACCATCTTTTGGCGGCCCCTGGCCTCTTCCTGGAGGAGTGGTCGGCCGGTGGGTTCCATATTTAAAAGAAAAGCTAATATTTAACCCTTGCTCTATGTCTCTGCTCCACCTTCTTTAGGGCTCGGGTTGAGCTGAACATCGGATAAACCTTCTGTTTGCGGTTCTGGTCGGATGCTCCCCTGAGGCCAATGGCTGACGCCCTCGCATTTACGGTTGGCCGCTGCATGGAAAGTAAGACAGCCGCCCCGAAGCAGGTGACGTAAGTTGTACTCCCCTCGCTTTAGAGGGTTTTCGTTGAGCACTTCTGCTGAGTACACTGCTGTTGGCAATGTGATTAGGTTCATGTCTGTAGGCACTGCCCGAGAGACTGCGCCGTCATGGAGGCCCTAGGACAAAGCAAAGAAGTTGTTCCCTAGCTGCCTCTGGGATGGAGCCAGCCCCAGGTGCGGGCGTAAGAGCCAGCTGGTTGTTAGTAGCCAGCTTGGGCGGTATAGGCAGCAGGACTTCAGGACAGGTAGTAGGCGTCAACCGGCCTCCTTGCAAGAAAGTCTCGACGCCACGGCCCACGAGTGTGCCTTGGAGGATCTTCTCCACCGGTGTTGACATCAGCAGTAACCTCGTCAACTAGAGGCTCTTTACTTGGCCTCCTTGGGGATGAGTCCCCAGGTGTTAACTGGATTTCCAGGCCTTCGTCAGCAGCAGACAGCTGCCGTCAGCCCAGGTGCAGCAGCCAGCCTTTTTTAAAGTCACAGCAGGGTCCATGGAATCTGCAGACCTCCTATTTGGGGGGTAGGCCCTGCCAGGCCTCCCTGAGGGGTAGGCTCCCGGTTTGGGTTACCTTGGCTCAGGTGGTAGGCCCCATTTGGCCTCCCTGAGGGCCTGCTATGGTTAAGCAGGCGTTGTCTGGTCTCCCCCGAGGGGGTGTTGCTGGGCGTTAGTCCCTCGACATCTGGTACGAGCTGCTAGTAGGTGGTAGGCACTACCAGGCCTCCCTAAGGGCCTGCTGTGGGGTAAGCAGGCTCACTTGACCCCCTCTGAGGGGGTGTTCCTGGGCTCCAGTCACTGGATGGCTAGCATGAGTGCTAGTAGGTAGTAGACCTCACCCGGCCTCCCTAAGCGAGTTCCGGTTTCCCAGTCGCTGTGGCGGTGAGCACGAAGTGCTATGAGTAGCACGTTCTGCTATCAGGTGGTAGGCATTGGGCCTCCCTGAGGGCGAGCTCCCTGTTCCCGGTTGCTGTGGCGGTGAGCATGAAGTGCTATGAGTAGCACGTTCTGCTATCAGGTGGTAGGCACTGGGCCTCCCTGAAGGCGAGCTCCCGGTTCCCAGTCTCTGAGGTCCGGCTAGTGGAGGACACTGCCTTTCTTGCAGCACCCTAGCGGGATGTCTCTTCGGAGGCGAGTACCAGAGGCTCTGTACTTTACAGACAGGATTGACTGTATTATGTGTCCCATGTTGGGTCACCTGGTCAAGTCTCCCTGGTGGCATTCGGTGAAAACCTCCCGAATAGTGACTGGCATAGGGTCCCTCGGGTTCCCTTGCCACGTTCCCTTAAAGGAACCCCTTCTGACGAATGGGTGGTTCCAGGCCTTCGAGCAAGGCCTGGGTAGGACCTCATGTGTGTGAAGGTTTCCTCCCAGGCTATAGCTTGGGCTTTGACCGTAGGGAGCGCTGTCACTGACAGCCTAATGTGACCAGAAGGGGAGTGGTTCAGGCATTTCAGTTGAATTTGCTTGTCCTGACAGTTGTCACTGCCAGTAGGCATGCACTCCTGGCGGCATGGCGTAGTGGGTATATCGTTCCCCATAGCATCAAGCTAACACAGCGAGAGTTCCCTTTCGAAAGGGAACGTCTCAGGTTACGAATGTAACCATTGTTCCCTGAGAACAGGGAACGAGACGCTGCGTCGCTTTGCCATGCCGCAGGGCCTGCCTGCCGAAACAGTCCCATCAGACGATTAGATACTGTCATGTTGGCAAGGCTCCCTTATATACTTCCTGGTCGCACCTTGATGACATCATAGGCTGTCGCCGGTCAATAGGATTGAAGTTTTTTGATTGTGATTTCAGGCACCAGTCACGCTGGATGCATTCCCCGTAGCGTCAAGCTTCCCTGTTCTCAGGGAACAATGGTTACATTCGTAACCTGAGACGTTTTTCTATGTAAACACGCAGTCTGACTTGCAAAACCATTTCACTTGCTACTGACATTAACTACTAACATTAAATCGCATACAATAGTCCATAAATCAAATTATGTCCTCATAAACCAAGAGTAAACACACACAAATGTTGCAAAACTCACACATGACAAGCCGCTATAAGCAGGTAACTTTATATAAGTTTTACAGTACATCCATTGAGACGTTCTGCTGTAGTCGTCGTTGTTGCTTCTCCTGTTCAATTTCAGCCTCTAGATCTGATTCTGGATCATATATGTATGGCTAAATCCGATTAATCTCCATGGTTTGATTAGGATAGTGTTTTTTCACGTTTAAGGATGTCACAGTTTTCAGCTCTCAATGCAATCACTGCGCACGCTCGTGATTCTTTAGCTCCACCCACACGATATGCCCCCAGCCGCTCTGTTTTTTCCAGAAAGACTCGGTACAGCGTATCTTTCTTTTATAAATATAATAAAACTAAAGACTTTTCGGAGATATGAAGGATGCAATACTAGGCAAGGCAAGGCAATTTATTTATAAAGCACATTTAAAACAGCTACAGCTGACCAAAGTGCTGTGCAATCTATCACTAAATACAAAGAAGTACAAAAACTTAAAAAACAGAATATATTATAATATAACACATTTTTTTTTATTTCAAATTACATTGATTCAAAAGCAAGAGAAAAAAGATGTGTCTTTAGTGCAGATTTAAAACTTTCAACATCAGAGGAAAGCCTAATATGGACCGGCAGATCATTCCACAGCCGTGGGGCCGCAACAGAAAAAGCACGATCACCTTTTAATTTCAAACGTGACTGCGGCATGGTCAACATCAGCCTGTTAAAAGACCTTAAAGGCCTAGAGCATTTCCGGACTGTGAGCAAATCTGTGATGTACTGTGGAGCCTGGCCGTTTAATCCCTTATATACATATAATAAAACCTTAAAAATAATACGGTATTCAACCGGCAGCCAGTGAAGTGAAGTTAAAACAGGCGAAATGTGTTCCCTCTTCCGTGTTCCAGTAAGAAGTCTGGCAGCAGCATTTTGTACCAATTGCAGCCGTGATAACGAAGATTTTGCCACACCAAGGTATAATGAGTTACAGTAATCAAGCCTGATACTACTCTATAGGCACTCAAGATTGACATGGGATTGACTAAAACTGAGTGTTTCACCACCCTGTCACCACCCACTACTGTCTTTCATTCGGATCTGTAATTGCATTGTTTATACTGCATTTTTACCCATAGTGAGGCAACAAGATATTGACATGAACAGCAGCTGATTGGTAGGGTAACACTGATAACTGTGATTTCAATCATTTACAATGCATAATTGATAGTAGACAATTCTCTCTCTCTCTCTCTCTCTCTCTCTCTCTCTCTCTCTCTCTCTCTCTCTCTCTCTCTCTCTCTCTCTCTCTCTCTCTCTCTCTCTCTCTCTCTCTCTCTCTCTCTCTCTCTCTCTCTCTCTCTCTCTCTCTCTCTCTCTCTCATATGCCGGGAGTGAGTGTGGTGTGTGTGTGTGTGAGAGGCACATGTGGGATAGCGTTTGCTAGTTTTCTGCTTGTTTCAAGCTGATAATTTATTTATTTATTTATTTATTTATTTTCTTTTCCTTTTTTTCTTTTCTTGCATGGGTTGTTTTGTGTTACACTTTTGAACATTTTGCACAGTTTTTAGGTTAGTTAGTTTTCTATCGCGTGGTGTGTGTGGGGCATTATGACGTCTACCCCTGCGGGGGGAGCGTTGCCTCTCACCCTCCGGAATGGGTTCAGGTGTGCACCGGAGGTGATTACCTCTATTGAGGATGTTCTCCTTGCTGTAGGTGATAAGGTTGGTCACGAAAATATTAGTTCTGCTTCAAGAATGAATAAGGCCGTTGTTGTTTAAAAAAAAAACGAAAACCAAGTAAAGAATTTGATTGAAAGCGGAAAATGGATTAATGAAACGTTCGTGCCTGTTACACCGTTGTCTGCACCGGCAACGAAAGTTGTAATCTCTAATGTGCCCCCGTTCGTCGGTAATGAGAATATTACTAAAGAGTTGACTAGATTTGGCAAATTTGCCAGCGCTATAAAAGAGATTACGTTAGGGTGTAAACACGCTGCACTAAAACATGTGCTGTCTTTCAGGAGACATGTTTACATGTTTTTGAGCTCTCCCACTAAAACGCTCGATGTGTCTTTTCGAGTATCTCATGGAGAGAGTTCGTATATGGGTGCGTTGTTTTGAATGCGGGGATATTGGACACAAACGGTTCACTTGCCCGCACAAAGCGCGTAATAGGCCTACTGACGAGGAAGGCCCATCCGAGACAGCTGATGGGCCACAGATTGAGACGGAAAGTACACCGCAACAACCTGAAATGGCAGATACTAACAATAATATTGTGAATGATGCTGAGGTCCCAAGTTGTAGTGATGTCGGTAAGAGTGATGCTTGTGGTGGTTTAATACAGGATAATGAGACGCATGATGGACTAAATGAGGAAATGGATGATTTGTCAGAAGCAACTGTAGAGAGTGGTAGGGATGACGATTCATGTGCTGACATCGATGTGGCGAGTTGTGGAAGTGATTTGTATACAGTTGAGCAGATTAATGCTTTCTTGGATGAGACAAAGGGCAAAAGTGTTGAAATTGGAAAGTTTTTTCCAAATTTAGATAAATTTGTGTTATCCGTTATGAAAATGAGACATGAATGTAGTTTAGACCAATTATCCCAGCAGAAAAGGTTTTGATTAAAGAAATACATAACTGCAATTAGGCAAGGAGTAAAGCCAGTCAGGGTGAAACGTCGGGCTAGGAAATGAAAACTAAAATAAGTGCACAATGGGTATCTGTCCTTCTCTTGGTTTTTTTCTCACACTGCTGTTTCTTTTTATTTTCTTACCCTATTTTATTATGAATGTCCTAAAGGTGCGTTCACACCGGACGCGATTCGCGCGAGTGATTTACATGTTAAGTCAATGCAGAGACGCGAAATGGCATTCTGCGGCGCGATTCGCGCGAATGAGGCGGCGAGATTCGAGCGATTCGCGCAATTGAGGCGGCGCGAATGACGTGAATTGAGCGTTTTGAACGCGCAAATCGCTCAAGTTGAAAAATTTGAACTCTGGCGGATATTTCGCGCCGCGTTAACCAATCACGAGCTTGCTCTAGTAGTGACGCATTTACAAGCGGAGGCAGAAATCCCAACAACAATGGAGGACAAGATAATCGTGGCCGTATGTGGATACCCGGAGCTGTATGATACATCATCCTATCATTACAGGAACAGGAATAAAAGGAATAAAGGAATAAAAAGGATCTTGCTTGGAAGAAAGTGAGTTATTGTGAGCCATTGTGAGCCATTTCACAACGAGACAGGAGCAGAAAAAAAGAGCCAGAGCCAACGGCAAATGTGAGAAGGACTAGCCGAGGAAAGGCAGGTCTCCCTGGGTAAACGAGCGTGGAATGCCACTGATCCCCTGGATCTCACAACTCCGACAACGCAAGATAAAATGCTCAAATAGGCCCTTTTTATAAATTAACCACAGATTTGAGCTTTAAACAACTATATTATCGCCTGAAAAAGTCTTTAAACTACGTTTTGTCACACATTAATAGTAGTATTTTTTACAAAAAAGACGTAAAGTGACCGAGATGAGCTGGCTCATCTAGGCTCATATAGAAGCCCCTCCCATGACGCGAATTTGCGTCTGTTGTGTAGTTGTCACACGCGAATTTCACGCGCGAATGAAGCGAGTAAACTCAAAATGCTTAAGCGTCCACCTTCGCGCGATTCGTGTCCGGTGTGAACGCCACATAAGAGTGGGATCCCTAAATGTAAATGGGATTATGGGTAGTAATAAATGCCCATTATTAAAAGAAAGCATACAATTAAAAGAGATTAATGTGATGTTTCTGCAAGAAACCCACAGTGACATAGATAATGAAGTAGACTGGGGTTTGTGGTCTGATGGTCAGTTTGTTCTTAGTCATGGGACAAATTTAAGTGCAGGGGTGGCAATATTGTTTTCTCCTGGATTAAATGTAAATATATTATCTATTAATGAAATGGAAAAGGGAAGGCTTCTTCTAGTTAAAGCTAAAATAAAAGATATAAGTTTTGTTTTTATTAATATTTATGCACCAACTATTGGTAGGGACCGAATCAAGTTTTTTGAGATGCTAAAAAATGCTCTTTCACAAGAAGTTTTTTTAATTATTGGTGGAGACTTTAATTGCACCCTTGATTTTGTTATTGATCGGAATGGAGAAGAGCCACATCCTTCATCTGCTAATGTGCTAAAGGCAATAATCTCTCAGTTTGGGTTAGTAGATGTGTGGAGAGAAAAAAATATAAATGTGAGACAATATAGCTGTATTAAAGTGGCAGTAGGTAGAATTAGTGCGGCACGTTTGGATAGATTTTACTTACAAAGAAATCAGTGTAATAGAGTGATAGGTGCATATATCACACCTTGTATTATCTCTGATCATCAGCTCATTACTGTGAATGTTATTTTATCAGAAACAAAACCATAAGTTTTTTATTGCTGTTTGGATATTAAATTAATTCAAGATGTAAAGTTTTATGAGATTTTTAAATTGTTTTGGAATTACTGGGTTGAGGAAAAAAATGAGTATGATAACCTTCTTCAGTGGTGGGAAATAGGGAAAACTCAGATTAAGCTGTTCTGTCAACAATTTATTGCACACACTTCCTGTAAAATCAAACACGAAATGGAAAAATTAGAGGAAGATATTGTAAAAATTAAAAATATGCTAATTGATCAAAATGATGTAAATTTACATGATCTTAGTCGGAAGAGACAAGAGCCAAATATTATGTTAGACGAAAAGGTAAAAAGAACTCTTGTTAAATCACATTGTTTCTTTACATGATATGGATGCTCCTACAAGTTTAAAAAAAAAATTTGAATAAGAAGTGTATTCATACTAATTATATGCATGCATTACGTACACCTGATGGGAATGTTACTTCAGATCCTTTGGAAATGAGGAGACTGGCTGTTGATTTCTATGTGGACTTGTATGCAAAAGAATGCACAGGGAATTTTGCCACGGATTAACTTTTTAACAATTTGCCTGTCCTGGATGAAGGAAATGTAAAGAACTTAGACTCTGATCTGACTTTTGAGGAAGTTACAAAAGCAGTGAATCAACTTTCATCTGGTCGTGTACCAGGTATCGATGGACTACCAGCAGAATTTTATAAAACCTTTTGGGGAATAATCGGAAAATATTTTTTTTAAGTTTTAT
Organism: Romanogobio albipinnatus; assembly: GCA_023566225.1. Taxonomy (NCBI): domain Eukaryota; kingdom Metazoa; phylum Chordata; class Actinopteri; order Cypriniformes; family Gobionidae; genus Romanogobio; species Romanogobio albipinnatus. The sequence continues at coordinate 23,525,870 of CM042241.1, forward strand.
TGGAAAGCTATAAAGCGAAGGTTTTACCAAAAAGTTGTCAACGAGCAGTGCTCTCTTTGATTCCAAAGAAGGGAGATCTTTGTCTGCTAAAAAACTGGAGACCAGTTGCTGTGTTATGTTCCGATTATAAAATTTTATCAAAGTGTTTGGCAAACAGACTTAAAGGTGTTCTTGATGTATTAATACAGAAAGACCAAACATATTGTATACCCAAAAGGTCTATTTATGATAATTTGAGAGATATCATGGATTATGCTGGAATATATAATGTTGATTTTGGTCTGCTTTCTCTCGATCAGGAGAAAGCTTTTGATCGAGTAGATCAGCATTATCTTTTTAAGATTCTTGAGTGTTACAAGTACACAGGAGGCAGACACAGATGTTAACAGGTAAGGGTAGTTTATTAGACCACAGTAGAGCAGGTGAGTAAACCGGTTGTTGGTAGATTAGAAGGTGATACGAGAGAGAGAGAGTTACTGTCTTTTGTTTTGTAGATGGAAGGACGCTGGAGCCTGGAGGTCGCTGGAGACTGGAGATCGTTGGAGACTGTAGATCGCTGGAGTACTGAGGGATGGACAGGAACACACCCACACAGCAGACAAGGAACACGGAAGGAAGGAGACAGGTAAGTATCAGTAGTAGAGTCCTTGAGGTAAGCATAGCCTGAAGTATATGCGAACGAGACCGGACGTGGAGTGCTGTGTGGTTGTGAGTCTTGTAGTGCTGGTGATGAGTGTGGTGATGAGGTGCAGGTGATGGTGATCAGTACTCTGGGGAAGGAGTGCGCTGTGATTGGTGGAGGGTGGAACCTGACGTGTCTGTGACAGTACCCCCCCCCTCCACGGTCCGCTCCAGAGGGCCGAGAACCGACGCCGTGGTGGACGTCCTCTACCCCGCGGAGCTGGCTTCTCAGGATGACTGTCGTGAAAGGTCTGGAGTAAACTGGGATCTAAAATGTCGTTCCTTGGGACCCAGGAGCGTTCCTCGGGACCATATCCTTCCCAATCCACTAGATATTCCAGCTGACCACCACGACGTCGGGAGTTCAAGATCTCATTGACCTTGTAGGCCATACCGTCCTCCAGGATGAGTGGAAGGGGGGGTTCGGTGGGAACTACGTCAGGTCCTGTGGGAGAAACAGAGCGGTGGTGAGTTTTCAGCAGTGAGACATGGAAAGTGGGATGTATACGATACCCTTGTGGCAGACGGAGTTGATAGGTGACTGGATTGACCTGCTTGGTGATGGGGAATGGGCCAATGAACCTGGGACTCAGCTTTTTGCAAGGCAGACGCATTCTGATATCTCTGGTAGATAGCCACACCAGCTGACCAGGCTGGAAGACAGGGGTGTCAGAACGTCGGAGATCAGCTACCATCCTGCGTCTGCGCAGGGCCCGTTGCAACTGATGGTGGGCTGAGTCCCAGACCCTCTCGGAACCAGTAGTCCACTGCAGGAACGTCGGAGGGTTCCCCATCCCAGGGGAACAGTGGAGGTTGAAAGCCGAGTACGCACTGGAACGGGGTGAGTCCTGTGGTCGACTGTCTCAGAGAGTTTTGGGCGTACTCGGCCCAACCCAGGAACTGGTTCCAAGAGTCCTGGTGGTCATGACAGAAGGTACGTAGGAAGCGGCCAATTTCCTGTACCTTCCTTTCCGTCTGCCCGTTTGACTGTGGATGATACCCCGACGTCAGGCTAACAGCCACACCTAGGAGTGAGAAGAACGATCTCCATACTCTGGATATGAACTGGGGACCTCTGTCTTATACAATGTCCTCTGGTACTCCGAAGTATCTAAAAACTTGGTTGAAGAGTGTCTCAGCTGTTTCCATGGCAGTAGGCAGACCTGGGAGTGGGATCAGATGACAAGATTTAGAGAAACGATCTACCACTACTAGAATGGTGGTATTACCGTCTGAGACCGGCAGGTCAGTGATGAAATCTACTCCTAGGTGTGACCATGGGCGTTCTGGAACGGGCAGAGGAAGGAGTTTACCAGCTGGAAGATGACGCAGAGACTTGGAAATGGCACACTCCCTACAGCCCTGCACGTACCTTCTGACATCCTTAGCCATCCCTGGCCACCAGAAGCGTTCTTTTAGCAACGAGAGGGTTTCATTGACCCCCGGGTGACCAGTACCAAGTGACGTGTGAGCCCAGTGAATGGTGGGAGTGCGTCGTGTCCGAGTGAGGTACAGCAAGCCAGGTGGACAGCCCGGCGGAGGGTTCGTGGAGGCATTGGAGGAGGGGATGGTTTCTTCGGACCAGGTAATAGGACTTACGATGAGGGAGCTTGGAATAATGGGTTCTGGTTCTTCGGTCTGTTCGTCAGGAGCATGCAGACGGGAGAGAGCATCAGCTTTAAGATTCTTGGTACCGGGACGATAGGAGATGGTGTAATTGAAACGGGAGAAAAACATAGCCCAACAGGCTTGTCTGGGGTTTAGTCTCTTGGCTGATCGAAGATACTCAAGGTTTTTGTGATCTGTTAGCACCAGGAATGCATGTTTGGCTCCCTCCAACCAATGCCTCCACTCTTCCAAGGCAAGCTTGACTGCAAGGAGTTCCCTGTCACCGATGGAGTAGTTGACTTCCGCCGGGCTGAGCTTGCGGGAGAAGAAGGTGCATGGATGGAGTCTACTGGGCGTCCCCTGCTGCTGCGATAACACTGCTCCCACTCCGGTTGTGGAAGCATCCACCTCCACGACGAAGGGCCTTTCCGGGTCTGGATGGACTATTAGGGGAGCGGTGGTGAAGGCTTTCTTGAGTTGGCTGAAAGCGTTGGTGGCTGCCGGGGTCCAGGACAGAGACTTGGGCTTATTGCGTAACATACTGGTGAGTGGATGAGTGATAGAGCTGTAACCTTTGATGAATCGTCTGTAGAAATTGGAGAAACCTAGGAAGCGTTGGAGTTCTTTTATGGTAGTGGGTTCTGGCCAGGTTGTGATGGACTCCACCTTCCTCTCGTCCATCCGGATGCCACTGTGATCTATGTGGTATCCCAGGAAGAAAACGGATGCTTGGTGGAAAGAACACTTTTCAGCCTTGAGGAACAGATGGAACTGACGTAGATGGTTGAGGACCTCCGCAACGTGTTGGCGATGTTCGGCCTGGCTCCGGGAGTAGATGAGGATGTCGTCGATGTAGACTAGGACGAATCGATGGAGAAACTCCCGGAGCACCTCATGGATGAAATCCTGGAATACGGAGGGGGCATTTACCAATCCATACGGCATGACGAGGTATTCATAGTGTCCAGTAGGGGTAATAAAGGCAGTCTTCCACTCGTCCCCCTCACGTATCTGGATGAGATTGTACGCGCTGCGGAGGTCCAACTTGGTGAACACCGTGTCACCACGGAGATGTTCGAGGGCTGCTGGGACGAGAGGAAGGGGATACCGGAACTTAACAGTGATTTTGTTGAGGGAACGATAATCGATGCATGGCCGCAAGCCTCCGTCCTTTTTTGCCACAAAGAAGAAGCTGGATGCAGCAGGGGAAGAAGACGGCCTGATGTAACCTTGGGCGAGGGTTTCCTGGATGTATTCCTCCATGGCCTTCTCCTCCGGGATGGATAGTGGGTATATCTTACCCCTTGGTACTGGTTCACCCGGAAGCAGGTCGATGGCACAGTCCCATGGCCGGTGTGGAAGCAGCTTGGAAGCCCGTTGCGGGCAGAAGACATCGCTGAAGGGGGCGTAACACTTGGGGACATCGACAGAGCGTTGTTCAACTGGACATTCGATGGATGTGGCACAGAGAGTCAGATCAGGCAGAGACGAGGATGGAAGAGGAAGTTCAGTTAGACATTGTGAGAAGCAAGTGTCGCCCCACTTCAGGATTTCGCCCGTCTTCCAGGAGATGGTAGGGTTGTGCTGCTCCAACCAGGGGCGCCCCAGAACCACGTCAGCAGTCAAATCCTCCAGAACCAGCATGTGAGCCTCTTCCCGGTGTAAAAGCCCTACTTGGAGAGTGACTGGTCCAGCCACGGTACGGACGTGCTTGCGACTGAGGGGTCTTCCGGTTATTGAGCTGATCCTGTAGGTGGTCGGAGATGGAGTGGTCTTGAGGCGTAACTGGCGGCTGATGGCACCGGAGAGGAAGTTGCCGGCTGACCCCGAGTCGAGGAGCGCGACCACTGAAAGGGAGACATTAGCGGCAGTAAGGGTGACGACAGTGGTGAGTGGTTTCATTTTATGATCAGCAGGAATAATGGCACTCACCATGGGTCGCGGAGGTCGTGTGGGGCATGCAGCTATGACATGCCCAGGCTCACCACAAAACAGGCAGAGACGTTGGGTCAGCCGACGGCGGCGTTCTTCAGGGGTTAGTCGGGAGTTTTCTAACTCCATGGGTTCGTGGGCTGGTTCTGGGGTGCTGACGGGTTCGGATCGGCGGAAGGGCACGTTGAAGGGATACTGGTCCTGGTGCTCTTGGATGCACGCCTGCATGCGAGTGGCGCAGCAAATGGAATGCTGGATGAACTTCTCAAGGCCGATGGAGTCCTCGCATGCAGCGAGATGCAGCCGTACCCGAGGTTCCAATCCTTGCCGAAATGTTGTTATCAGCGCCTGTTCATTCCATCCGCTGACTGCTGCAAGCGTTCTGAATTGCAAAGCATAATCGTAAATAGACATGGATCCCTGTTTTAAATTATAAAGTTTCTCACCAGCTGAAGAATCTGTGATCGGTTTTCCAAACACTTCCCGGAAGTGGGAAATAAACGCTGCGTACGATTGCGTTACCGCACCCTATTGTGACCAGATGGAATCGGCCCACATTAAAGCCTTGCCGCTGAGCTGAGAGATAATGAAGGTGATCTTGGAAGTGTCGCTCGGGTACAAGTGCGGCTGCATCTCCAGGACCAGTGTGCATTGCAGCAGGAAGCCGCTGCAATTCTCCGCCGATCCTGAGTAGGGCGCTGGTTTGGCCATGGGACTAGCATACGTAGGTAGTGAAGGAGGGTTGTTGACAGATGGGTTAGTGTTCGCTGGTGCAGGTGAATGAACAGTAACTGGAGTGGGTTGTGGAGGAAATGTACGCCGAAGCGCATCAACCGTTTCCTGGAATGGATCCGGTTGGCTCATACTGGGTCTTCGGTAGGGTCCGGTCTTCTGTTACAAGTACACAGGAGGCAGACACAGATGTTAACAGGTAAGGGTAGTTTATTAGACCACAGTAGAGCAGGTGTTGTGGAGCAGGTGAGTAAACCGGTTGTTGGTAGATTAGAAGGTGATACGAGAGAGAGAGAGTTACTGTCTTTTGTTTTGTAGATGGAAGGACGCTGGAGCCTGGAGGTCGCTGGAGACTGGAGATCGTTGGAGTACTGAGGGACGGACAGGAACACACCCACACAGCAGACAAGGAACACGGAAGGAAGGAGACACGCTGGAGACAGGTAAGTATCAGTAGTAGAGTCCTTGAGGTAAGCATAGCCTGAAGTATATGCGAACGAGACCGGACGTGGAGTGCTGTGTGGTTGTGAGTCTTGTAGTGCTGGTGATGAGTGTGGTGATGAGGTGCAGGTGATGGTGATCAGTACTCTGGGGAAGGAGTGCGCTGTGATTGGTGGAGGGTGGAACCTGACGTGTCTGTGACAAAGGGTTTGGAGAACACTTTTTATCATGGATCAGAATATTATATACTGATGCTGTAAGCATGGTTAAAATAGGAGGAGGTCTAAGTGTACCAATTCATATGAAAAGAGGGATAAGACAAGGGTGTCCTATGTCTGGTCAGTTATATGCTTTGGCAATAGAGCCTCTACTTTGTTTATTAAGACTGAAATTAACAGGTATTTTAGTAAGTGAAAAGCCAGAAGCTGAAGCTATTAAACTTTCAGCTTATGCGGATGATATAACTGTTATGGTTTTAAATGCACATGATGTTAGAGTTTTAAAGGAAGCTCTAACCATTTATGAAGGGGCATCGTCAGCCAAACTTAATTGGCAAAAAACAGAGGCTCTATGGTATGGTTCTGAAGGAAGCTCTTTACCTGAACTCCCAGAGAATGTTAAGTGGGGGAAGTCAGGTATCAAATTCTTAGGAGTTTATCTTGGAAAAGATGAATATAAGATGAAGAATTGGGAGGGATTAGTAGAGGGAGTGCATGCAAAGTTGTCTAAATGGAAATGGCTGCTACCCCAGTTATCCTATAGGGGAAGAGTCCTGATAGCCAACAACCTTTTAGCTTCCACTCTTTGGCATAAGTTGATGGTGTTGGATCCTCCAATAAATATTACTGAAGACATCCAAAAGACTCTTGTTAATTTTTTCTGGTCAGGACAACATTGGCTAAAAGCTACAGTCCTCTATCTTCCAATTCATGAAGGAGGACAAGGATTGATTGACATTTTTTCTAGAATTGCTGTTTTCCGTTTGCAAGTGGCACAGCGTTTGTTATACTATCAGCATCAACAGTGGATGGATGTAGCATGTGCTCTGCTGCGAAGGATTGACCAGTTTTTACCAAGGTGTGTTTCAAGCTTGGCATATTTTATCCTTTTCAAGAGAATGGGAAGGATCCAATCAGTGGGTATATGAAGAGCCTTTGTTTTTCAATCCACTTATCTCTGTTGAGTTGTTGTGTTCTGCCACTGTTAGGTCGGCAATGTTGAAAGCAGGAATTTCCAAAATATGCCATCTACGGAGGGGATTGAACTGGATATCTGTGATGCTGGAGATAATGCCCATTTTCCTGAATTGCATGTTTCAATGAAAAAAGTGAACTGGTGGGAAGACGACAGAAAATTGCTTTCTATGGATACACCAGAACTGAATGTTTTTAGTATTTTGAGCAGACAAACACTTTACAGAGCTTGTGTAAAAACCATCAATTACCAACATCTCAAGGATGTAAGAGACACTAAATGGACAACTGTGTTTGAATCAGGCTCTTCCCCGAAAGGTAGCTGGCGGTCCCTGTACAAAACACCCATTGAGAAGAGGGTGGGTGACCTTCAGTGGAGAATTGTACATGGGATTTTAGCTACAAACAGACACAAAGCACGCCTTAATGTTTCAGATGATGAGGGTTGTCCTTTTTGTGGGGTGTCTGAAACGATTTTTATCTTTTTATTGAGTGTCCACGTTTGGATCAAATTTTGGGTTTAATGGAAAGCTGGAGTTTACAGTTTATAGGACGTTTTAATCAAGAATTGTTTATTTTTGGTCCCAAATATTCAACAAAATCTAAATCCAAAGTGGTTTTATTAAATTCCCTGTATGGTGCAGCAAAGTTAGCAATTTGGTGTACAAGAAGAAATAAATTAGAAGGGAGGGAAAGTGTGGACGCTGTTTTGATGATGAGAGGTTTTGTAAAGAAGAGACTAATGATGGAATATGTTTAATTTAGTCTCATTAATAGAGTGCCGAAGTAATGACGTCACTTTGTAGGCCAAAACGCGGAAGTGAGTTAGCATTTTAGCCCTATGGGTTCCCTCGCCCTAAAGTCTATGGGTTTTTTGAATGGGTTTTTGCTAAATCGCCTGAAATAAGGTCTGTGGTTAACAAAGCCTCTATATATTTTCACGTTTTAATCTATGACATAAAACACACTAGTTATAACCTGCTTGTGATTTTTTAAGACTTTATTGTGTCTTAAAAACGATGGTTGCTAACAAGTTGCTAAAAGGGACTACATCCTTTGGCGGGGACTTTAGACGTCATCGTGACAAACAGGCAATCTCTCACTAGCCCGCGTTTCAGCCTTATGAAGAACTTATGTGGCGTGAATAAATCGCGCTATTCGCGCAAAGTTGGATGCTTGAACATTTGGAGTTTTCTCTCTTCACATGTTTGTCTCGTTGAGATATGGCTGACATGGGCTGTGTTTACACGTCTTTTTGTGTTAAAATCTACTGTTAATGTGTGACAACTTAGTTTTAAGACTTTTTCAGTCGATAATGTAGTTGTTTAAAGCTCAAATCTGTGGTTTATTTATAAGAAGAGTGCCTATTTAAACATTTTATCTGGTGTTATCGGAGTTGTGCGCTCCAGTGAGTCAGCGGCGGTCAGCGCTTGTTTAGCCGGCGAGAGTTGACTTTCCTCGGCTAGTCCTTCTGACGTCTGCCGCTGGCTCTGATGTCTCTGTGGCGTCTCCAGCTACAATTAGTCTTGTGGAGATTTAACGGCCCATATTTGCTCTCATGGATCTATAATTTGTTCCCTGGCAAATCGTTTAGGCTGAGTGCAAAGATAAGTTTCATTACTTGTTTATTTTTAGGCTATAACTGTACGTTACCGTTGTAAGTTAGCCGACTAGCACTGACTTTGAATGTTTGACTGAATTGTTTGCTTTATTTCATGTGTAGCTTATTATACGTTTTGTATTATTGATCATACATAAACTTGCATTTAACAAAAAGAGACTGGGTTGTGTTTCATGTCATTTAATGTTATCACAGTGATAATCATATTGTCTGAAAAAACATTAACAAAAGATAAATCTCAGAGAGGCACGCATAAACAAAATTAGTTTCTAACATTTTTGGAAAAAACGAATGGGCAATATTTCTCATGAAAAAGTGGATAAGTGTTCATACACAGCGCAGATCATAATGAGCGAGCGTGCTTTTAAATAAAGTTTGAGGAAGCTTGATGATGACGTTGAACCGCGACCATGGTGTGCTGTAGTCCGTTTATAGCCTACCGTTAGCATTTTATATCTGACGGCTTTATTTGGGCTTCAAAATGTATACATTTTGGATTAACTTGTAAAGATTATCTTGGTAGACAAAACGTGTAAGGGTCATTACTCTTTGTTGAACACAGATCTTATTTTTTGCGATTTTCCAAAAGTCTATGGGGAAAATGAATGGCTTTTTGATCGAGGGAACCCATGCGCCGCTAACTTCCGGGTTGGCCTACAAAGTGACGTCATTACTTCGGCACTCTATTATGTTAATTCCTTTTTTTCATGTGTGGGGAGTTGAGGGTTTTATATGTGAAGCTGATGATCAGGGAGGTTTTGTATTTAATTTATGAGTGTTCAAGAGTAATTCACATAATTCTGTGGAATAAATTATACAAAAATGTTTTGAAATCCACATGGATCCTGCCTAGTTGAAACTATTGAACTCTAAATTGCGTTTTATTATAATTTCATGAATCTCATAAGCTTCAAGTTGGTAAGCATTTCTTTGGGGGTCTCTGCAATAAATCAGCTGGGCAGATAAGCATAAGACTTTATAAACTTGTGCTGTGATACAGTCAGTGCAGGTGCAAAAAATTCAGCCTAATGAAGAAATAAAATAAAAGGCTTTACAATATCAGAGAAGTTAGCTTCAATCTTTATGATTAATGATTCAGTCTTTATTAAATTAACTATGGATTTTATGATTTTTGGGATGATTTATGGTATTAGTTGGTTTATCATACTTTAAAATTGATACTTTCATATTCATTTCAACACAATTATAGAAATTGATATGAAAATGTCAACATTTTAAAAGATTTTTCCTCACTAAGCAGCGGCTTACTTCAGCTTTTTAATTACATCCTGTTGAGAATCCTCCAAATATGCTTGCATTGTGTAAATAATCAAACAAAATTTTGATTAAAGTGTTTGAACTTGAGCATATTTCAGAAATTCTATTATAGATATAGTTCCATAAACTTCTAATACACAGGCATATTACATTTGTAGCTCCAGAGGTCCTGAATAACAGGAATGATCCAAATGAAAATTGAGAATTTCCTATTAACATCCATCCCTGTCATCCACTATAACCTCTTCTCCACTGATCAGAAGGAAAAAAAAAACTGCATTCTAAACACTGACTCTAAACCACATAGTCTGACCTTCTGTTCACTTCAGCATTTCAGTGTTGGCGGCTTCCCCAGACTTATTTATATACTTCCCCGGAGTGCACTTGTTGCTCTGGCCTCCCTGAACCATCCCGGTGTGCAATCAGGGTCAAGGAAAGGGGAGACCAGTTCACTTTGGATCTCATTACAAACCTCACTACCTGATTTCTATGAAAACAGCCCCAATGCATACCTCATAATCACTTTTATAATCCCAGAAGATCAGAACGAGTTCACTTTATTCTGAAACTCTGAGCTACTCTTTGACAGATAGTGCCACCAAGTCTAACTGAGGGCTGAAATGCTTTTATCTTTTTTATCCTGTACAAAGAGTCAAAAACATGCTTGATCAGAACGGAGGGCATCCAACTTAAAAGTAATTTTTTACTGGAGGAGGCGAGCAGCAGCCTAAATAGATCTAAAGGAAGTTATATTGGTCTTTGCTTTTTTGGTGGAAGAGAAGTTCTTGTATCTAGGTGAGGACAAACTATGAAACATTCTTTCTCTCTTTAGTTTTAACAGACATCAACGCAGACACCAAAGATAGTTCCATAACTCCCAAATCTGACTTTATCTGTTACTTTTCTTTACTTTGGCTATTGTAGTAGTGCATGTTGTTTCTGAGCATATATTTTTGATGAATGTTATCAAAATGTTATATACAAGGCAGAAAAGAAAACGTCTCGATTACGTATGGTAACCCTCGTTCCCTGAAGGAGGGAACAGAGACGTACGTCGAACGTGAACGAGTGAAAGGGAACTTTAAATCAGTTATGTCTCATTTTCCAGTGAAAAAAACATAAACCAAAATAAATGTGGTTAAAAAGCAAAACTAAATAAGATACTATAACACGTTTTAGGCATAAAAAAGTAGGCCTACACAATTATCTTTTTAAGTAAGTTTGAATTTTTTAGTGGAAAACAAGAAATAAATTCTAATTAGAAAACACAATAATACTGGACCATGAACAATGTAAAGAGGAACTTAAATACTATGATAATAAACTAAATGACGAACAGGTGTAGGCCTACTGATCGCATGCGTGTCCATGGCAACTAAAGACTGGCGGTAAACTAGAACAAAGGAAACATGTAACCGAAGAGAATGAAACTAAAGCCGGGTGCACACTGTGCGATTTTGGCCACGATTTGGCCGTCTGAGACAAATTTTGAAATCCTAAAAGATTTCTCTGATCCTAGGCTAAAATCTGATGGAAGTCTTTGATCCTTAGTTTGACATGTGCACCGACAACCGATTAATGACCGTTGCAATCAAATTTTACCTCGGACAAAATTCTGGCAGTGTCAGAAGATTTGAGGCGCAATCCTGCAGTGTGACCTCTCCTAGGACGACCGTCAAATCAAGAACCATTAGGAGCGCAGAACCTGATGACGCATTTCGTGTGACAACATCAAATCACAACAGGGAACATATCGAAAAGAGTCAGGTGAATGAAAAATGTCACCGCTTGTTTTTGTTGTTTGCTGAACGCTACCATTGTGTCTGTGAATGCGGCTCACCATTACCGAACGTCTCACAGATTGATGACGTAAAACGAATGTGCTTGTGAACCGATGAACATCTTAATAGTAATCATCATCCACCCACTAGGTGCCACTGAGATATAAATTAAATCTGTCACTGTGAATGAAACCATCACTCAAACTGAGCATAATTTTCTCTTTTTCACCACCTCTCATAGACATAACCATAAACAAACACAACCCTCACTACACACAGTCATGTGCTTAAGTCAATAATATCCTGCCAAATGTCAAAATGTATAAAATTTAAATCTTTTAGGGTTAAATGATTAAAGACTTTTTAACACTCCACACTATTTATGTAAATCATGTTTGACAGTTGCATTAGAAAGGAGAAAATGGTAAATTATTGTTTGTCTTTGTTAAAAATGATCACTGTCAGTGGCATATGTAATTAGCTAGCACACATCTAATTTCTGTCAACAGGCCTCTCTTTATGTCTATATATCTGCCTTTGCTTTGAACTGCTGGTAAAACGCAGTGGGTACTCTGGAGAGTCTGTATGCTATAGCGTGTATGTGTGTGTGAAGTGTGGTCGATGATGAAGAGGAGAAATGAATATCTTTCAGCACTGTTGATATGAGACACCACATTTAGAGCCCTTTGAGGGAACCCAGGTGCAGAGACCATGTGCCCCTTGCACACAAGCACACATACATTAATCTAGTGTATAGGAACAGAGTGGAGTTTACAAGGAACAATTCAGCACAGAAATAAAAAATCTGTCATTTACTCACCCTCATGTCATTCCAAACCCACACAACTTTCTGTACAACACAAAGGTTATTTTTGAAGAATATCCTGGTTGCTTTTTTAAATATAAATCACAGTAAATGTCATTGGCAACTTGACACAACTCTTTTAATGGAAGCAGATTGCTTTGGAAAACTTGACATTTAGCACACAAGTCATGGACCAATTTGGACCAGTGGTGCTTTTTTGTCATTTGACAATATAACATGCCACACAACAAGAAAAATAATAAGGAAATATTTTTTTTGGTGTTGTTGAACTGTTCAATAATACATGGGCTTTCGGTGATGTATAGACCAACACTGTCTGTCTTAAAAGTGAAGTATTATTTATGGCCAAAATATACCACATAACAGTTTGAATTTGCAGTTAAATAGCTTATTTTAATCAACTGTCACATTTTAAAATTTATTAAATTTAAAAACAGTTCAGTTCTAAGCTTAAAATTAGAAAGCTGTGCTTTTTAATTCCAGCCATCATGAAAAAAAAGAAAAAAAAAAGAAGGTGGCTGAGGTCATTGCAGAGGGCTCATTTATATTTGGTAGTAGTTACCAGCAGAGATGTGCATGAGCTATTGCTATTGTTATTGAATGAGACTTGCACACATTAAATAATCTTCTTCTGACATCTTTTTTTTTTAATCTTATGATGGAATCCAATGGTATTTTTTGTACGTGAGAATTATTTCCCAGCAGGTCAAAAGAGAAAAAAATAAATTGATTGATAATAAATAATCAAGAAAGTTTGAGACTAATATTACAATTTAAATATTCATTACATTCATGGGCATATACACTGATTAAATATTCAACAATTCCTCTAACTCTGTTTATGTGAATAAGTAAAGAAGGGCCTCATTTGCTGTGCACTAAATGTGAAAAGCCAATATAACCAATGTGACTTCTGAGAGAACTCATCTAAACTTATGATTTCTTATTATAATACAGTCATACATAATTCACATGAACAATGATATAAGCAACGGACGCTGCTAAAATGTTATGTGCGCAAAATATCATATCGTACAGCAAGAATCTGATCTTCTGGACAAGCATTTATCCATCCATAAATCTATCAAAATAAGGTCAGGAGATTTCATTTCAATTAGAATTAGATATGAAATAATACCTTCACAAGCTTCTGTGGTACAGATTTTAGATATATTTTACATAGATAGATTGCATAGATTACATTTAATAATATTTGATAAGAATTTGGATGGACAGTTTTTCTGTTTTCATCTCAAAACATAACACATTATTCACACCTTAAAACACTTTTTGTTGTTGCAGTTAAATAATAGATGATATACCTGAAGGCAGAGGTGGAAAGTATTCCATGTCCCCCAGTGCCTGAGTATTGATCCTGCAATAGTTTAGTATTCAACGCTCCAGTAAACAGTCCCAATGGAGATCTAGTCATCTCATGAATTTGTATGATTGAATTCCTTGTGTGATAACATTGATCTGTTATATTAGATGGACTGCAGCCTGAGTAATCTAATATAGAGCTGAGACCTGACAGGTGGAAATGTAAGATAATTCTAATCTTTTCTTCTTTTAACAATGGCTGTAAGCTATTTTAGCTGTGATGTGTAACAAATGTAATATTTGCAAGAAGAAAGAACGGGGGAGGAATACACAATGTTGTGTGCATCTGTTTTTTTTTTCTCTTAAGTGTAAATACTTTCTGCTATCATGTGCAGCGAAAACTAAACAAGTTATACATATGGTGAGATACGGTGACGCATTGCTGCCACATTATATTATTTTTTTCCACTCAATTATGTTGTAATAACGATATCTTATGTCGTTTTAACGACATCTTTTCTCATAAAAACGAGATCTTATGTCGTTTTAACAACATCTTTTCTCGTTAAAACAACATATATTTTCTCCTAATAAGTGAAATGTGTTGTATAGTGATGTGTGTGTATATAAGTCTGTATCCACGTTAGAGAATGTATTTAGCCCATGCCTTTGTCACACTTGTTTGAAAAGCAGAAACAAGCTCAGCGTAAAATAAGCTCATCCGCTGCCTGTATCAGTGGCAGTGCCCATAGCACGAAATTGTTGTAGCCTATTTTATTGATGTAGCTGATAGTTCTTAACAGCCATGGGTAGCAGGTGCCATGGGCCGCTCATGATTAGCCTGAGTGGCGTAACTTTAACCAAGTAATGACGGACCCCGGTGCAGCCACAAATATCATAACTATCTATAAGGCCTACTGTAATTAAAGGGTTACTTCAGTGATTTAGCATTAAGCTTTGTATTTAAACTGGGTCATTTATGCAGTAGAAATATGAAAATATTTTTGAATTTGGTGCCTTCTAGACTGAGAAAAGACAGAAAATTTATTTTTATCTCATGTGGATGAAAGACAACAACTCCCAGAATGCACTTTCTTCGCTGTCCTATGAGGCCACTCCGTACACCGCCCCCAGCTTCGTTTTGATCTTCATAATAATACAATAATTTAGTTCAGTTAGAGAATAAACACTACAATTCAAAACTGAACATGTCTTTTCAATAAAGTGTGAGTGAGCCGAACAAAAGTCACGGCACAGACGCAGAAGTGTCAGATTTCATCACGAAGAGCTGAGCAGAACTGAGGTAACGTTAAGCGCCAGTCTGGCACGTTTTCAGATTGCATGTGGAATCTAAACTATCACAAGAATTCATTGAAAAGTTGGAACACTCACTTTGCTCTGCACCGCGCTCCGTTATGATTGTCCGTGCGGCCGTCTGTGTCTTACATTCTGTGTGTGAGATCTCTCCCCTATGGGCTGGTTGATAACATGCGAAACAGCTCCATCTAGTGGCTGTAGTCTTTAGCCTCTGGCCAAAAAATCCGCAGATGACGCAAAATGACGATATTTGCGTCATTGGAGGATTTTTTCCAGAAATAAAATGCATAATTCTCTCGTCTCAGGGGAATATGAGGGGGGAAAGTACCATCATTTGAATATACTACCGGGTTTCTACTGATACAAAGCCTAATGCTAAATCACTGAAGTTACCCTTTAAGACATTCAAGAAATGTATTAAAAAGAAAGACGCTTTCAGCCTTACTCAAAGGCCACGGAAACAGGCCAGTGGGTTCGTTACGCACGTCAATCCATTCCCAGCGTTCTTATTTTGCTTCTTATGTATTAAATATACAGACAATTAGTTTATGAAACCTTGATCCTGAGTTATTTTGCAGAAATAATTTCTTTTAAAGTGAATTTTGTTTTCTATAAATTGTATTTTAATTTTGATCAAGGTTCTAAGCCCTAATCTAAGCCCTGTCTGTGAAAGCAGGCCATTATGTTTAAGAGTCCTACAACTTCTGACTCAATACATTTTTAAAAGCTTTATATATAATTTTTTTTTTTTTTTTAAGAAATCACTGTATGTTTATAAAAGGAATAACTTATAGAATATTGGAATGCAAATTATTTTAATAATTTTATCTAATTTAAACTAGAAATTAGAAATTACAAACTTCACTGAAGACAGTGTTGTTACTAAAGCAACAAGTCACAAGAATATATGCAGTAGTGATTTTACAGTGATAGAGTTGCATGGGGCTGAAGTATGATATTGTTCCTTACATCTGCATAGAAGAATTCTATCAAGAAAAAATGTGATGTATTTTTCCCGCTTTTTGCAGCCTCTTGTAACCGTCAGATCCTCACATGTGCAAACGCATCAATTCTGTTTATGGCTTGATGATATTCTAATTGAACAGAACATTCGTACAGTAATCAAGCTACATTTGCTGCCATTAATCAAAAACCATCCTGTGACATTTAGCTAATTGGACGGAAATTTGTGTTCGCTATACACAGAGAGTAAGCAAAAAGACAGAGAACAAATTACTGGTGAAGTTCATGGTTTAACATTTGAAAGCCTTAGCATTTGACTGGATGATGGATGGAGTTTTATTCCAGAGCTCACTGAAGTGTCTGTTTAAATAAGTGCGAGGATGTAAGTGGTTTTTAATAATGCCAAGTGATGTGGGATTAAGTGTACATCTACAGAGCAGTGAGACTCAAAGGTGAACATGTATGTCTAAGCAACTTGTATGACTAATCAGTGACGTGTTTCCTTAACACTTCTTAAACTCACCATGAAATCAACACTGTTCAATCAACACATGAAATCGACAATTCTTATATTTCATGTAATATTTGCAGTATTTATTATAAACTATTTATGCATGCTCACATGAGATCACAGCAATAGCAAATGACAGCGATCCAACGATCCAATCAAAATCCAAGTCCCCCCCACATTTTTTCCTCTATAGCCCTATTCGAAATATAATTGTTTCTCTTGGGGTTGTAAGGTATTTTCGTAATTTACAGGGGCTAGTCAGTGATTTTATTGCCGTTCGCATCCAGAATGACAGTGTTTTTCTCCCACCACCAGCGTAAAAAAACAGCGTAAAAAAACGGATTACCTACTGTTTTTTGACAAGCACCAAGGTCGTGTGGTAATTTAATTGCCGTCCGAATCCACATCTTTTCCTATTTTTGAACAGACTTAAATAATTAAATGATAATTAGGATATTATTTTCCTATTATTAAGTTAAATATGCATTTATTCCAAGCATATGACATTTTATTTACAGCATACAATCATTTTATTGACCATGTGAGCAGTGCGCTCCCAGGTGCGCAGGATCAGACAACTCGCTCCTCCACCGTGAATAAATCCCCATCCGAATGCACGAGTTTTATCCCTGAGGTGGCATGAAAATATATTTTTACGGACTCCACGTGAGAAACTATTACCATTCGAATACAACTTTTGAGAGCTGTTTCACTCAGATATACGTCCCAATAGGGAAGAAAAGGCTATTGTAACATCCGTTTCATGCCGACTTTAAAACAAATGAAAGACTTGTATAAACGCTTTAGGGAAATGGAATTTCACCTTTCATTGCTTTTAATTTAGCTACAGTTTCTTAACCAGATCTACAGCGAACCTTTTCTGCAGGGAAAATCCCTCTTGAGTTACCTGGGGTTAAGTGCTTTGTTCAAAAGGACAATGGTGGCAGCTCATGAATCCCCCTTTTGGGATATTAACCTACTCTTCGTGGATTATTAGCACAGACCATTAACCACTTAACCATATCGCCCCCCAGGAAACCCTTGCATTTCTGTCCTCAGGAGAAAAGAGTTTCTTAAGCCCTATTCGCACAGTAAAAATAAATTTGCATGCCACCTCAGTGATCAAACTGCTTTCGGATGGCGATTTATTCACAGTAAAGCAACGCGTTTTGTGATCCTGCGCACCTGGGACCGTGCTGCTCACGTGGTCAATAACTTGATTGTATGCTGTTAATAAAATGTCATATGCTTGGTATAATAAGAATAAATGCATATTTAATTTAATAATAGGAAAATAATATCCTAATTATTATTTAATTATTTAAATCTGTTTAAAAATAGGAAGATATATAGATGCACATTACAGTTAAAATGGTTTTATGTCTTTATGTATTTTATCTCAAAATAAAGGATGTCATTTTATTCCACTTAAAAATGAGCGGAAATAAGTTAATATAGCCTCTTATTTACACGAGGTAAACATAATGCTGCTTGGATATTTTAATATGTATAATTGCCATAATAACAGCCCATTTCAAATGTTTACGTGCTTTTTTTTCTTTTTCTTTTTTGAGCGGTGATGAAATATATGGCTAGCCCTTGTAAATACCTGCCAGCATTTCAGTAATAAAAGTCTCGATTTTTTTTAAATGCATCCAAATTAGAGCAAAGCGCAATTTGGGAGAAAAACACTGACATTCTGGATTCAGATGGCAATAAAATCACTGACTAGCCACTGTAAATTATGAAAATACCTTATGATCCCACGAGAAACAATTACTGTCCGAATAGGGCCTAGACCAGCATATTTTGAGTTCCCTTTCGAATGGAAATGTGTTGCATTCTGTCTGAACAAGACGCTATTGGGAACGCCCCAGCGTGACCGGTATCTAAAGCACAATTATTGTATTGGCTGGCAACAGCCTATTTCATCACTACCAGTTTAACCGTGAGTATAAAAGGGTGCCTGAGGAACATGTCATCGTTTGTTTTCAAGCGTTTCGGTAAGCGATCACTATGGAAACTGGCGGTTGCAAAGCATTCAGGAAGTGTACTGATCCGTTTCCTCATTATTTGACACCAGATGATATACAAATTTTGTGTTGTTTGTTTGGTTGAAGAGCATGCATGCTCAGTTCTGCAAGCATTTTCTGAAAAAGCTCCACTCTCACTTGTCCCTCTTCTCGAGGCAACCGGGGCAGACACCTGTGCCCCACAGCTTAGGACTTTCTGTCGATGAGGAGAGGAGGAAACTGCATGAGATCATGGGGGTCTTAGGTGGAGCTTGCTAATAATTTTGAAAGAGGGATGGCCCTTTCACGCTCCTCGTTGGCATGCTTTCAGGGTGCCTGCCACATCTCCTTCAGATGAAGAAGTGGATGGCATGCCTTAACACCTGTGAAGAGACGACTCCAATCTACCTCCAAGAAAACTTTTCTATATACCCTAATCATTGTTAACAACATGTATTCTTTACTTCAATGAGCGCATTGTTTCTGCCTTAAATTATTACATTGTTTATTAATACATTGTTAGCTAACTGTATTTTCTGAAATCCATAAATTGGATACAGTCTCCTCTGATAACAAATCACTCTAAATTGTAATGCAGGCGCATGCATTTTCTGTAAAGCTGCTTAGAGAAGATATGTATTGTGAAAAGTGCTATACAAATTAAATGTGAATTGAATTGAATGACGTGTTCCTTTTAGGTGGCCTTTTATACTTGTGGTTACATGGGTAGTGACGTCATAGGCTGTTGCCGGCCAATACAATTGTCCCTTTTCGACACGTGCTTCAGACACCGGGAATGCTGGGACGTTCCCCATAGAATCTTGTTCAGATGCATTGTCTTGTTCCCCTTCTCAGGGAACCAAGATTATATTTGTAACCCGAGACGTTTTGAATGGGAACCTCCATCGTGAGATCCTCATATGCTGATATCCTCATCATACTTTCTTAGCCAGCAAACTTCACCATACAGAAACATCATTCTGGTTGACTAAATTTACTTACAAGTTGACAAAATGTCTGTTCAGATTTCCATACAACAGAATATTCTGGGGGCCATGAATTTTGTGAAAAAAAGAAAAAAGAACAAAAAAAAAAGAGTTAAAGAAAGAGTTAAAGGCTGTAATAAAATAAACACTAATAAACAATTTTAGAGTTAAAATAAGGATACATGTAATAAATACATAACAGAGTTACATACTGTACTAACAATTGACTCATTTAGTTTTAATTCACTTCCCGTTTAAGCCCCACCCACATCCACATCTGACTACAAATTATTTTGTCAACATGTCAACATGTAAAGATACAGATGCTTCAGCAAAAGATACAAAAATATGTTGATTCCTTTGTACATTTTCCTGACGGGAACAAGCCGTTAGGGGAGATAGTCAGGACGAAACCAGAAGGTGAGTTCAATCCATCTGTCTTTTCCCTATAGCCCAGCTGTTCTCTCACACACAACCACCTGAGCTGACATGCACTGACACCAAGGGGTAACATAGACACTGAAATGATATGTCTGAAATAAGATTCATGCAACATGTTCTCAGACACTGCAAGCATGACCTCACAGAGGGTCAACACCCCAAACAGTAGTCAAGGTGTTCAGTAATTCATCACTGTATCTGTGTGGGAAAAAAAAGAAAAAAAAAAGCTTTTGGTGTAGCATGGGGTCTCAATGTGGTCAGCCTGAAGATAGTCTTGAATAATTGGTCTATCAGTTGAGCGGGGACATTTCTGAATGCAATGGATAGCTGTACCTAGAATGGTGCAGATTGTTTGTCTTAGTTAGTGGTGACCTCCAGTTGTCCCTTAAAAAAGCCCATCAGTATTAAGAACTAAAAAATAAAAGGGTATCTGTTCTGGGATGAGTTCTAGCACCTGCACCGCTTTGAATTAGAATTAGAGGACAGGTTGAGTTAAGTCAGAGGATATGTTTGTGTTTGTGTGTGTGTGTGCAGCGGGGCACTATACACGAAAGGTAGAAGAGGTGATTAAGAGATTTTCTACTCTCTCTCTAGCACTGCACTCATGACACTCTTTGCATCAAGACTGAACGAATTTCCTAATTATCTTTGTCAGTGTAAATCCTCCAGTATCGCTCTCTCTGGTGGGATCTAAACCAGAATGCTCCCTTTCATATTGGTAAAAATGTCAAATTGTGTTATTTTTTTTCAATAGGTGGTGCATCAAAGTTAAATATGTAAAGTTGACCTGTTAAGAATTAGACTAAATGAAGAAAATAAACACCAAAGTAACTAGTGTTCTGTATGAGCGCTAACAGCATGTGAAGCACCAAGCTATTTGTGAGAAATTTCAGTACAATCTGGTTGGGGATTTCAGCTTCCTGAGAGTGGCGAAAGACTTTGATCCAGTGACTCAGAGTTTCAGTTTTCTAAGTCTGAGTCTAACTCTAACTCTTCTAACTCTAGAGTCTTATGTGCCCAGAAGAGCTTGTTTAAACACACCCAGATAAACAGTGCTCCTGTAAAAATTAAATGTTGTCATTATTTACTATATTTAGTTTCAGACTTGTATGACACAAAAGGTTTATTTTTAAAATATATCCTGCCCATTGTTTTTCATATAATGAAAGTGAATGAAGAAAGACAAAATTACAAAAAACACCATAAAAGTATCACAAACATTGTTTATATGAAGTTTGAATGGATCAGTCTGATTCGTCAGCATCGTTTAAAGGGCATTTTTTTATTCAATTGACTTCAATTTATACATATAAAACGTTTTTTTTTTTTTTTTTGACAAACAAAACTTTCATGGCCCTCAGAATATGCAATATATCAAAATAAATAGCAGCCTCTGCTTAAAAAAAAACAAACATTTTATTCTATATATCTATATACACTATATTGCCAAATGTTTTGGGACGCCTGCCTTTTACATGCACATATACATTTACATTCTTGGAAGGCTTTCCACAAGGTTTAGCAGTGTGTTTATGGGAATTTTTGACCATTCTTCTGGAAGTAAGTGTTCCCTTTCGTTCACTACGACTTACGTTAGTGACTAACGAATGGGGGTTTCGCTTAGAAGCCAATTACCTTCGAGAATTCAACAGCGCCCAATGGCAGTGCCAATGCCATGGGCATGCGGAATTTGCATGCGTAACTCCGCCCCACCTCATGGGTATATAAGGAAGTACGCTGGCAACATCGCATTATGTTTCTGCTTTGGAGCCAAGAGGATCTCTTCACTCCTTCAAGCCTGATACTGAGTCTTTGTCAGCCTTCGAGACGAGCAGCTTTCCAGAGGCGTTGGTGTTACGGCGCGTTCCAGTGATCGCATACTGCCTGCCTGCTGATCTGCGCAGTGGTCCGCTAGACAGCTGGTGTGTGGTCCCTGGGCGCTTCGGCGTTCTCTGCGAAGCTTCCTCTCACAAAAGAGCTTGCACGTGACGAGTCCTTTTCAGGATGTCTCATCCATGTACTTCTGGGTGTGGCCGGTCGTTGTCTTCCTTTGATGGGCACAAACACTGTCTGGTATGTTTGGGCTTTCAGCATGCCCAGGCAGCGTTTGTGGACAGTGTTGCGGTCAAGACTCGATGAACTTCATAATGAAGTAAGAGTCCCCTCTACCACACCCCGATCTACTGAGTCCCAGAGGTCCAGTACTTCGGCTGGTGGTCAGGGTGACCTGAGGGTTACGGTGTGGAACAAAGCCCCGACGCTCATGCCTCGGGCCACACCCCCCTCTTGCACACTGCAACCCGCGAGTGCTCAGACGCAGATCGTGGGGCCTGCTTCGGCCCCCCCGTGTATCTCGTTTGGCGCTCCAGAGTAGGATGCGATGTCGGTCACCGCATCACAAGGTGGGCTCGAGTCCTCTGAGGATGATGACTCGGCTGTGCTGCCGCCCTCGGGCGTTCCAGCATTGCCCGAGTCAGACCCAGAGCTGACAGCCATGAGCCTCGGGATAGAGTTGAACCCTCTGCCCTGTCCCGAGTGCTCCCGGCTCGATGATAGGTTTTTGGGAGCGCGCGCTGACAACCGTCAGTCCCCGCCACCAATACCTTTCTTTCCCGAGCTGCATGAGGAACTCGCACGGTCCTGGAAGTCCCCGTTGTCTTCCCGCGACCGTTCGGCGACTTCCTCCGCCTTCTCTACCCTTGATGGGGCCACGACCAACGGGTACACTGGGGTCCCCCCAGTTGAACGGTCTGTTGCGATGCAACTGTGTCCACAGAGCGCTTCAACTTGGCGTGGTGATCCTAAGCACCCCTCCAAAGCCTGTCGATTCACATCAACCTTGGTGGCGAAATCGCACAGAGCTGCGGGGCAGGCTGCCGCCTCTTTGCATGCCATGGCGATCCTTCAGGTCTACCAGGCCAGGATCCTCAAGGACATGCACGAGGGTGGAGTTGATCCGGGGCTCCTCAACGAGCTGCGTGCCACCACCGACCTCGCTCTCCGGGCGACGAAGGTGACCGCACGCTCCCTGGGTCAAGTGATGTCCACAAATGTGGTCCAGGAGAGACACCTGTGGCTGAACCTGGCTGATATGTGGGACACCGAGCGAACCCGGTTCCTCGATGCCCCCATATCCCAGGCCGGCCTCTTCGGCGGGGCGGTTGAAGACTTTGCCCAACAGTTTTCAATCGCCCAGAAGCAGACTGAGGCTATCAAACATGTACTGCCCCGGCGGCCAGCTGCTGCCTCCACCCAGCCGCCGGCACAGTCGCCTCAGTCTGCTGAACGCAGAGGACGCCCTCCTAAGGCTCCCGCCCCTCCCGCCCGGCCCAAGCAGCAGCCTTCACCCGAGCCGGGTCGTGGAGGTCACCGTAGGAAGGCGTCCCAGTCCGCTCAGGGGCAAGGCCAAGCGGCGCTCCTGAGACGGACGGCTCAGGGATGGGAAATTCTTTCCAGGAGATGGTAGCAGGACCACTCCTTCCCCCGGTGGAGGGCCGGGGGAGAATCCTTTGTTCAGCTGCTGGCCCCCGGGTCAGCAGCACCCTATTTTGGTCAAAGAAAGAATTAACACTCCCATCCCTGAGCCACCAGAGATTGGTGATGACAGTGCGCGCCACCCCCGGGTCCCGCCACTCGCATTCCTCTCTGTCGCCAGCCTCCTGGCAGAGCAGACCCCAGTGGAACGTGCGTCCTTCCCTGGTCTCCTCTGTCAGGACGCAGCAGTTAACCGTGCCCCCGCACCGGGACGCCCAACAGCCTCCCATGTCTGGGCCGGTAACGCTGCCTCGCTGCCCCACACCGGGTTCGTCTGTGGTCCGAATGACCCCGCTGGTGCAGTTCCTGGGAGTCTGGCTTCAGCTTCCAGGGCTGTCCCGCTGGGTCGCGAGGACCGTCAGGCGCGGCTACGCGATTCAGTTCGCACAGGTTCCTCCCTGCCTCCGGAGAGTCCGTTTCACCATGATCGGGGCCGAGATGGGCATGGCGGTCTGGCACGCTCCGGGTACAAGTGACTCGGGCCTGCTTACAGACTCACCCCGTGGTCGAACCTCAAGTTTCTACGGACCGGAGTGTCCTTAGAACGAATTTCCAGGCATGTTGTTGTATCAACAGATGCATCATCCACGGGCTGGGGTGCCATGTGCAATGGACAAGCAGCCGCGGGCTCCTGGACAGGACCCCAGCGCCTTCTGCATGTCAATTGCCTCGAGACCCTCATGTCCGGCTAGGTGCCCCGTGTGCATGGTTCCCCTCCGGCGACCCCCAAACGAGTATTTCCACCGTAAGCCTCCTCAGCGAGCAGGTGTCTTTCCCTTGGCAAGTCCCTGCCACCCCTAGGGTTAAAAATCCACCTTCGGCTGGTACCCTAGAGTACTTCCATATGCAGCCCTTAGTGGGTCATATGTGTATTCTCTAAGTTCTCCCCACGGGTAGGCATTTTGGCATATCCACACTGGAATATGCTTCCCAGTGTACCTTGGTATTCCTGTGATAAGTGGGAGTCCTTCGTCCGTACTAGTCTTACGACAGGGTACTCACACTTACGCAGGGCACTGGATGACAGCTGAGTGGCGTTGTTGTATTGGAACCCCCATTCGTTAGTCCTGGAAGTCCCCGTTGTCTTCCCGCGACCGTTCGGCGACTTCCTCCGCCTTCTCTACCCTTGATGGGGCCGCGGCCAACGGGTACAACGGGTAGTGACTGAACGAAAGGGAACGTCTCGGTTACGAATGTAACCCTTCGTCCCCTTTGCCACGTCAGCTGTGCTGCCTGGAACGCGGAGTTCAGTCTTGGCTCCTGCAGCAGTAACATAATGCGATGTTGCCAGCGTACTTCCTTATATACCCACGAGGTGGGGCGGAGTTACGCATGCAAATTCCGCATGCCCATGGCATTGGCACTGCCATTGGGCGCTATTGAATTCTCGAAGGTAATTGGCTTCTAAGCGAAACCCCCATTCGTTAGTCACTAACGTACGTCTCCGTTCCCTCCTCAGGGAACGAGGGTTACATACGTAACCGAGACGTTCTATCGGGTTGAGGTCAGGAAACTGAGAAAATTGCTTTTTTTTATCAAATACTACGTCCGAATCAGATTCAGAACGATGATCAAAACAGTGCCCAGTATCCATCAAAACCCCCAAAGCTTACACAGTCCAATTCGATAACGGTAGTTTTGATGTATGCTGTTTAATGTTTGATGATCGCATTATTTTACGTAATGCTTCTATCGCTTATTATGTACTCTATAAAAAGATGCGTAATAGCACCCTCTACCATATAACAGTGGAATAATGGATTGCCAGAAAATTCAGTCAATGCCAGGGAAAGAGTTAAAATGTTAATTGAACAGTTCTTAAACAGTTATTTTTTGGGGGGAAGCCAAAATGGTTCTTATATGGTAATAGTGTATATAAATGAACACACTAGAACATCATGATTTTGTTTATTTAATGTTGGATATACTGACAGTGTATTTGAAAATGCTAATGCAAAGTATAATAGATTAACTTTTATAAATGCAACCTGTTCTATACCATTTTTTTGGCACTCACTCTAGTTGAACAAACATACTTATTCTGTGTCACCAGCCAAAATTAGATTAATTTAACAATACAGCAATCAATGTTATTTTTACTTTTGTATAATTACAGTCTAACTGCACAAATCTCTTAAACCTTGTGGAATTAAAACACATTTAAAGTAAGTGGGTGATGTCACATGATTATGGATTTCATTCACACGTTTACTACACAGAACATCATTGAAAGCACAGAAATACATTGTGTGCTGATATGCCAAGAGCCAGAGTTTATGTATATGAGTTCAAAATTAAAACATGATTTGTAAGAGCTGCATTTAACCTTTAGAAATCATAATGCACCTTTGCTTTGGATGATAATTATGCATTGGAATTTAAAGACACATCACACATACAAACACAGTATAGTGGAAGCCCATACAAATACATTTCTTCAAGTAATCCTCTTGTTCCTCATGGGTAGTGAATCATAAAAAGGGAAGTTGGCATCATGGAGATAGGAACCTGCAGCTCACAGATCAGACACACTTGAGATTAACCCAAAACATGGTAAAAATCCATCAAGAAATATTATTTGAAATAAATCAAGTCTTGGCCCTCAGGTCTGCAGTCATTTTAAGCCTTTGGATTGCTCCTTGTGGTCCCTCTCTCTTAAGGCTTCATGAAATGTAACTAGGTATTATCATAAACTAAACAAAATGAAGAAACATGTCATTTTATTACACTCTAGCTCATCATTGACCACAGAAGTAAATGCCTCCTACACGTTTTACATTTATGTTCTTATAACAATGTCGCAAAAAAGCCCTGTGTTTTGTTCTGTTCAGTGTCTGTTATTGTTAGGGATGGCTGAAGCGAAACAGACGTTTCGGGGCTTTACCGAGATCCCGAAGCGCAGATGTTTCGAAACATTGCTCCGAACTGTGTTTCGAAACACCCATGTCACATGACTATGGCTAAATGAAGCTTCGAAGTGTTTCATCAGGTGGCGCCTATCGAAACTGTGTTGATTAAAGGGGGCGGGAACAAACTACACAGTCACACATCTGTATGAAGCTGATTCTCCACAGTTTAAAAGTAAAGTTAATCCAACTTCACCTCGTGGGTTTTTGTGAGAGGAGAGTGATTTTGTGATAGCAGTGATTTTGTGATGGCAGTGAGATTTATAGTGCGCTTTGGTTATACATATATATTAGGGCCGGGACTTTAACGCGTTAATTAAGATTAATTAATTACGGGACTTTAACGTGTTAATTAAGATTAATTACGCAAAAAAAATGTAACATTTTTGCACCGCGGAACGTTTTTCAATGAATGAGTTTCGACGGACCGATTATACTGGAGCACCAACTAGCGTTCTTGACTTCCGACAACCACAAACCACAGTGAACATGAACGAAGAAGCTGACGAGACCGCTTTGCTTGGCCCCGTGGATGGGAAAATTTGTTTTAAAAAACGAAAGGATGGAAGCGTTGACAAGAGTATGGTTGTGTGCAAGCTATGCAATAAGGAATTTGCGTATCACCGCAGCACATCGAGCCTCAAATATCACCGCAACGCAAAACACATAGGAGTTAGCGTGGACGTTAGTCCGACTCAGAGTAAAGTTAAAAGGACCCACACTCCACCAGATGACTGGTTTCAAGACCAGGGTAACTAAGTCACTAGTCTGCTGGACTGAAATAAATAAACAATATTTTGTTGATTAAGCTTATGTATTCAATCATTATTCAATGGTATACTAAAAATCCATGTGAAAAAAAAATACTTCTCACTGTTCTCAGGTCAAATATTTATATGCGATTAATTTCGATTAATTAATTACAAAGCCTCTAATTAATTAGATTATTTTTTTTAATCGAGTCCCGGCCCTAATATATATATATATATTGACTGATAGGTATAGACAGTGACATATAGTTAGGATAGATATAGTGACACATTCATATAGGCTAAGTTAGATAGTGAAAGATAGATAGCACAGCATAAGTTAGATATATAGAATTATATAGATATAGATTCATAGGTGATATATAGATAGATATATTAATAGAATAGATAAAAATGGAGGCTCCACGTAAGAGATGCCGTACATCTGTGGTGTGGGAGCATTTCCATTTGGAAGCACCAAATAAAGTGAGATGTGTGTATTGTGATAGGCAGCTAGCCTTCTGCAACAATACATCATCCATGATGTGCCATTTGAGGAGCACTCATTCTGCCATTTTGGAGGGTGCAGAGGATGGTAACATTCCCCCTGTACCTAGGCCTGCTACTGACACTGCTGGGCCGTCTAAGCAAGGTATGCATTGTTTGAAATATAATTCAGATAAAATCACAAAGTGTTTGGACACTGTTTATAAAGTCTGTAGTTTTAAATAGGTAAACCACCCCTAAAAACTAACATCCCAATCACAACTCCCAATAGTGTTAATTGTGCTTCACTGTGAATATTTAAATATAACACTTCACAAACTTAGCCACTGTATTAAATGTAAAACATTTATAGGCCTACAAATTAACCCATCGACAGCCAGTGAAGACATCAGTTTGGTTTCCCTAATTGTTGTAGTTCTAAAATCAGTTTGATCTGTGTTTGTGTGAGCATAAACTTTAACAAACATAACTTGTTTGTTTAGAAAGGTTTCCAAATAATGAACCAGTACTTTTAATAGCTGTGCACTATTTCTATATTTTTTTTCAATGTATCTGTCTGAAAGATGGTTTCATGTTTTATCTTATTTTATTTTAAAAGGTAGACAGAGGGAATTGGATGAGGCTCTTGTTAACATGGTGGTGAAGGATCTGCAGCCCTTCACTGTTGTGGAGGATGAGGGTTTCATGGCCTTTGTGAACAAGCTTGATCCAAGCTATGTTCTCCCATCCCGGAAGGCGCTTAAAACTATGGTGACCGACAGGTACAACAAAACCAAGGAGAAGACAATGGAGGAGCTAAAAAAGGCTGAGTTTGTTAGCCTTACGGCTGACATGTGGTCCTCCATTAATATGGATGGATACCTTGGTGTAACTTGCCACTACATAACACCAGAAGCAAAGCTGGCAACTGTTGTACTGGGTGTAAGGAGGTTTTACCAAACCCACACAGCCCAGCATCTCATGTAGGCTAAATCCTTGTTAATGGCTGAATGGGGAATAAAATCCAAAGTTCAATGTATGGTGACTGACAATGCATCCAACATGGTTCTAAGTGCCCAGCTGCTCAACCTTCGCCATGTGCCATGTTTTTCCCATACTTTGAATTTGATTGTGAAGAAGGCACTAGATCAAACGCCAGTCATCAGTGAAATACGGCAGAAAGCCAGAAAGATTGTGGGGTTGTTTAGATCCAGCTGCAAAGCAAAGGACAAGCTTGTGGAGATGCAGGCCTTGATGGCCAGACCAACTCTGAAACTGATCCAGGAGGTTGAGACGAGATGGAACAGCACGTTCGACATGATGCAACACTTGTATGATCAACGAGAGCCAGTGGGTGCTGCACTTTCCAATTTAAAAAGTGATATTGCTCCGCTGACAAGTTTGGAGTATGAAATTATTGAAGAATCATTGTCAATACTGAAACCGTTTAAACTAGCAACAACAGAGTTGTCAGAGGAAAAGAGAGTGTCAGCTTCAAAACTTATACCTCTGTACAGGATGTTGCAGCACAAGCTTAAACAGAAAAAAGGACATGTACCACAGGAATCAACTGTAGAATTAGGTAGGCCACAATGACCATTCTACCCATATTATACATGTCATATTGTTGTAATTAATATATATTTATATGGTTTTCTCCTGTTTTGAACAGACTCATACCTGCAAGAAGGTCTGCACTCCAGATGTGGGGGGTATGAGTCCTTCAGAGCCTTGGCGCTTGCTACACTGCTGGACCCAAGGTTAAAAAATGTGGCTTTTGGGAACTGTACCAACGCCCAGGAAGCTGAAAAAAACCTCACACTGGAGTGCGCTTCACTGATGCGTTCAAACACAGCAACTCCTGGTGAGCAGTCTCAGTCTTCATCTAACTTTATGGAGATGGGTCATCTGAATAATTATGAACATTATACTTCATATATGCTGTCAGTTTATGCTTTGTAACTAATTGTTGTTTTAATTTTCATTCAGAGCCACAAATGTCAACATCAGGACCATCATCATCATCATCATCATCATCATCATCATCATCATCATCAACAACAACACTAGCAGAAACCCTTGGACAGTTTATGGGAACTGTTTGATAGTCGTATCCGTGAAACCCAGACGACACACAGTACTACAGCTGATGCAACTGTAGAAGTGAAAAAGTACCTGAAAGATGCGTTTTTGCCCAGAACGCATGATCCATTAATTTATTGGAAAGAGAGAGCAGTAATTTTCCCTCATTTGCGTGTACTTGACAAAAAATATTTGTGCATGCCAGCAACAAGTGTACCTTGTGAGAGGATTTTTTCAAAGGCTGGAGAAATTATATGTAAAAAAAAAAGAAGGCGGCTGAGTCCTTCAACAGTATAGTTCTTTACAATGACGAGGCTACAGGTTACAAAACCAAGACCATGTAGTTGTCAGACAGATGTTAAAAACTTTTTTTTTTTTACATGGATCATTGTCAAGGCAATACATGCAAGTGACCACTAGATGGCGCCGTAGAGACGGGTGTCAGATTGATTAGAAGCTTCGAAACAATATGGCACATTTGCTTCAACTGCTTCAGTGCTTCACGAAGCCTCGGTCTGCCCATCACTAGTTATTGTTGCCTTTACATGGTTGTTGTGTTCCGTGTTCCATGTTCCCTGAGTTCTTTGTTAAAATTGTCATGGTTTGGGGTGCGGGATGAGGCGAGAACTCAAATGCAGATCAAATGAGCTCTTTATTAATAGCATGAATAAAACAACAACAACAAACAAACAAACAAACAAACAAACAAACAAACAAACAAACAAACAAACAAACAAACAAACAAACAAACACGACTAGGGTAGGAACGCAACACATGAAGGTACCTTAGATGACAAACTCGCGCAGGATTGCAAATACAAGGAGAATAAATAGGGCAGCAAACAAGGAGGGTAACGAGGGAGGACAGGTGGGGCAACTGAACCAATAATCAGGTAAGAAGATGGGCGGGGTTAAGACAATAGACATGACACAAGGAAACACACGACAAGCCATGTGCTCACACCAAACATGACAAAAGGTGTGTTCGACATCAGCTGTGGCTGGATCCAACTGATTGGCGAGAGTAGCCGCGTGCTGCAAACGGAGATGTGAAGTCGGACACTTTCTGCGTCCTGCTGTGTTTGCTCGCGCTGTGTTTGCATACTTTATCACAGCTGAAGTGAAATAAATGCAATATTTGGCAATGCACAGAGGTTTCAGAGACATTATTGTCATGTAATACTTTTTGCACTGCTTAATACAGCGTGTTTGTATAAAGTTCAACATATAAGCCTACACTATCAATGAAGTGGGGTCTACGTTTTTAATCAGTTTATTTTTATAAACATGACAATATAACATCGCAACAACATGAAAGGAGGTTTAACTGTTATAAAAAAAACAGATTTGTGCGCATTAGTGGAGCTGAAGGTTTTAGAATAAACACGAAACACACGTGATCGCTGTCATGCGGTGAATCTGGCCAATCGTGGAACAGCTGTGTCGTCATCAGAGTCTGTGCAGGCTTGTGCAGCCGCTCTTTAGAAACTGCACCGGCTGTATTAGCCGACTGCTCTCGAATCACTCTCGCTGCATTTTTTTGACATACGTCACTGTCACGTGACATGACAAAATTTCTAACCGGCATGCACTGCTTCAAGTCAGCCGCCGATCGGCCTGCGCATCGCTGGGTGAAGTCGAAAAAGCCTAAAAACACAAGCACATGGTCAGTGAAAAAAAACACAAGCCATGTATTCACACAAAGCGAGACATCAACATGCAGACAATGAGAACACTCATAAGCTGCGTGTTCACAAAACATAACATGAAAGCACGCAACCAGTGAAAAAAACAGCCTTGTGCTAACACACGGCTATAAGAGCTTACAGCCGAACTCAAAACTGCTCACTCACACAACAAGGCAGAGCACACGAGAACAAGCTAATTCTGATCCTGTGCACTCACAACAGAAGACAACAGTGTTGGGGGTAACGAGTTACAAAATAACGGATTACAGTAACGATATTACTTTTTTGGGTAACGAAGTAAAGTAACGCATTACACTAAAAATATTGGTAACTACACTACTTTACTAGACTATAGGAACGCGCTTTCCTGCGTTACTCAAGCCGCGTTTGCCTGTGTGTAAAGATCTGATATGTTTAAGTGCTGCGTGCACCGTTGCCATAGAACAGTGTTTCCCAACCGAGGTGCCGTCTGACAAGAGCATGGATGCCGTGTAAAAGTCCTTCAAATTCTCTCTTTGTAAACTTTGTTCAATGCATATAGTGCTGCAGTATGTTCGAATACCAGTCATTTTCGCCGTCGTCACAAATGAGAAGTTGCGCGCGCTGTGAGAATATTTTGTCTATGTGCACTCATCCGAAAGCGCGCACACGTCTCACAGTGCGCAAATATTGAGTTATCTTTCAAGTTTGGCTCTTGAACGGACAAACTCACACAAAACTATGTCAACATGCCCATCTTGATGAGTATCCTAGCAGACATAGTCTGTATATGCCTTAAAACGACGCATATCCGAGCATTGGGTCTTAAAGGGGCAGTTTTATTAGGTCTTAAAGGGGCAGTTTTATTAGGTCTTAAAGGGGCAGTAGCCTTTACTGCTGTCTGTTTAATGTCAAACAACAAAAGACAAGGGCATCACTCACTGCTCTTGATTGAATAGATTTTGTAAATTTAATAGGATTAATGTTTAATTTATACAGTCAAATATGCAATGTTATTTTACATTTGATTTCTGTACCTGAAAACTAATGTTAGACGTACCTGAAAAACCTGAAAAGCATTGTTTATTTTATTAGTGTCTTTGCTCAATAGTATTTATTTGTGCTGCTGCTTGTATTTAAATTATTTGTTCTTATTATTTTCTTTATCTTTATTTGACAGTAGTCCTTTTTGTTTGTTTGGGGAAACACTGCCATAGAGCCATGATGTTTGTCCATATATCTACACGGTAAATTAAGAAATGGGAAAGTAAAGTAATAAGTAGTGTAGTTACTTTTCAAATACAGTAACTAGTAAAGTAATCTCATTACAATTTACAGATGTAACTAGTAACTAGTAACTAATTACTTTTTTTGAGTAACTACCCCAACACTGGAAGACAAACACTTGCAGCATAAACGTCTGAATCCCGACAGAAAACCGAAGTGCCTACAAAACAACTCACATGTAGAACCGCTCAAAACCGCATGCTCACACAAGACAAGACAAAACAGCAAGGCTCTGTCACAAAACCAAGAGTAAACTAGACCAAAGTGACAGAACCCTGACACAAATAAAGCCGGAAAACTGCTGTAATTGGATCCTGTTTCAATTGACCTTGCAACCACGTGTGCCAAATACATTATATGTGCTGACCACAAATGTATACTGAATTATTAGATTGCATTTTTTTCCCAGGATTCTTTGAACAAAATTTACAAAGGTTAATTTATTTATTAATTTTGTTTTAATTGGACTGGCCACCAAATTATATTTGAAAACTAGAGGAGTAAAGTTTGTAAACAAACTTTGAAGTTGGCTTGAGAAAAGCTGGAACAAAATTATTTACTAATTTGTAGTAATTTTATGCTACACTTATAGCCTCAATGATTTGCATTATTAGCTAACACGATTAGCATGTTGCTAGCATGATGTTAACATGATTAGCATGTTGCTAGCATGATGCTAGCATGGTTATGTTGCTAGCAGTCTGAAGGAGATACAGTCAGAAATTTAGGGTCAGAATAATAATAATAATATGTTTAATAGCAATATCAGTAAGTTGGCTCTCCCAAGCCAATTAATAAATAAAAGTAAATGAATACATTCCAATGTATTTGTTCCATGATTTTTATTTTATCACCTTTTCTTTTATTTATTATAATTTTTTTTTTTTTTTTTACAATAATCCATTTTGCTATTGTGTTAGGTCGCCACTCAATGTCCACTGTAAAATCTGGGTCCTGAAGCAAAATCAATTGAGGACCACTAGTATGATTAGGGATTATTAAAAGTGTCCATGAGAGACAAGTACACACACAAAAGTATTTACTGAGTGGGCTGATCCTCAGCTGAGATGCCACTCTTGATTTCATCTTTGGGAGGAGAAAAAACAAACAAGTCCCTGTAATCAAAGTTTGGAGCTCTGCTTCACAGATGTTCATTACTGCAGACATTTGTCCACTCTCAAATAAATGTGTTAATTAATTAAATACTTCTGTGTGTGGAGATATGTGGTCTCTCTTTGCTGTCCAACTATCAGGTGTAAATTGATATGATTATAAAGCCAGGTGTCCACTGGAATGGTCGAAAACATTGCATTTCAAAGCTTCTGCAGGTTCTCATGCTGTATAACAGTTTGGTGATTAGAGATAGGCTCTTGATTTTTTTCTGATTTAATTGCAGCACACCCTGACATGTTTACTTTGCATGTGTGAATAGTATTAAAATAAGGAACATTTTAGACACACATACACATCAGAATGAGAAAGCTGGTCAAAGAGTGCTTAATGTGTATTTGTATTTAAGTGCATAACGGGTTTTGGACTGCATAGTTGAATATGTTCCTATTAGCAGGCAGTGCTGGGTAGTAACTGATTACATGTAATCTGGATTACATAATCAGATTACAAAAATTAAGTATTTGTAATAAGATTATATTACGTTTTAAAACACTCATATTCAGACTATAGTTACTTTTTTATTGATTACTAGAATTAACTCTTTTAATGTACTTTATTTTATGTATACATGACATTGAAAAGGTGTTGTCTCTGTAAATTATGTCTGAGTTTTCTGCTGAGTGCGGTTGACAAACCCAGAGTGTCCTGTCTGCCGTTTCTGATAGTTTTCTCTTCTACTGCTGTAAGATTCCACTTCATATAAGGTGTTGTTTTCCTAACCTTGTAACCCATATGTGTATATAAGATGGGACTGCCCCAGCTTAGTTCAGTTGGGTAGGAAGCAATAAACCATTTGTATCTTTGATCTTGGCTTGTTGTTTCTTATTTGAGCGCTCACACAACTCCACCACGAGGGACGGCCAGAGCTCGGGAGACGACCAGATAAATTCTTACAATTACATGATTACATGTTACTCTAACAATGGCAGTCAAATATTCATAATTCATTGGTTCTCCCCACTACTACTTTTGGTAACGCTTTAGATTACAGCCCGGAAAGTACTGCGTAAGTAAAGCGAATTTACAGTGTAACTTTACTGTAACAGTAATTATAGTGTAACTATAAAGTATGTTTGGGTAGGTCAAAGGGAACAGTATGTAATATTGGGGGAATAAAGGGGTAACTATCAGGAAAATTAACAAATTATTTATACTGTAAGTATTTTTTTTTAATTAATGGTTAATTATCCATGTAGATACAGGGTAAGTGGTGCTTGTTATTATTTGCTGTTGCCATTAGACCGATGGCAGAACGCAGAAGCGTTCCCAAAGCATCAATACTATGAAGCAGCATCTCGTTCCCTTCTCAGGGAACAAGGGTTACAGCTGTAACCCAAGACGTTTTTTCCAGGTCAGGACTAGATTGACAAAATGGTGACCCAAATTGTTTATTATACAAATGTAAAAGTAAAGTAACTGTTTTGGGTCACCACTCAATGTCCACTGTATGTATGTAGCCTATGTATGTAATACATACATACACGTGACACTGATTTTTATACATACACACTGATCTTATTCTTATTTGGAACACAAAGTAGAAGTTTAGCAGAATGCCAGGCAATGAATACAGGCAATGAAACGTGCAAATGAATGGTGCAACTTTTATTTATGTAATACAAATCGTGTAACTTAATTATGGATGATGCAATTAAAGAAATTTGTTATGAAAAAAATATTTTTTAAAGTAGCACTAAAAAAATTAAATAATTTGCAAACATTATGCTTTTTAGGAGGGAAATGTTCCTCCACAGATTACAAATGAATATAGTTTGCAATTTGTAAAATTTTATATGCAATGGACAAAAAACTGGAAGAATTTACTATAACAGCCTTTCATTTACTTGTCTTTTCTAGGAGTCACTATAGGACATAAAATAGGCCTATGTGTTTGAGGGTGAGTAAGTGGGCTACACTAAAAAAAAAAAAAAAAAACACACACAAAGAAAAAAAAACCCTGTTCGAGTTAACTTAATTAAATTAAGGAAAACTTTTCCATGAAATTGAATTACATTTTTTTTTTCAACAAAATCTTATTTGTTTGAAAATATTTGTTGTAATCTTGTTGTATGAACTTTAATTAATTAATTTAGTCAAGACTACTAAAAACTATTTTGCCATGCCTAATAGAGATTTTTTTTGGTTACCATTGTGGTGAAGAGGTGAGCTTGTGCTTAGGTTGTGAGTAGCTGCCGTACACACATACCTGTTCCAAGATTGTTTGAGAGGGGTAGAACTGATGACCATATGTAGACTGTGGGAACTGAATCAAACTAATTTATTTTAATTATTTCTATAAAAACTAATAACCAACACAAAACTTGTTCACATGCTAAGTGGAGTGTAACTTTTGTAGCATGCTGGCATTAGCACAGTTACAGCTCATTTAGAACAGACTTATTTCACGTAGCCATCCACAGCTTAACCACAAGGTCTACACTTAATGACAATGGTAACCTCAAAAATCGACATAAACTTTTTAAAATGTTAAATATAACTGAAGACCAAACTTTAAGGCCTTTCCCTTTACTAAAAAACATATTAAACAGCACTCAATTTCAACATTTTCTCTCCTTATCTAACCATATGCAAAGCATGCTGGGAACTAGAAATACACTGCCCAGTTCAGTCAGCGCAACAAAAAAGATTCATGTAGTCCCAACACAAAAGGTTTAGGTTAATTTAACATTTTACACATTTAATTTAATTTAACATAATACAATTGAGGGCAAATGGCAATTAAGTAAAAAACTAAAGATAAGGGTTGTTTCAGCTTATTTTATTTTAATAAACTGAGCAAATAGCTAGAATAATTTTTTTGAGTGTAGTGTATCTGGTTTCTGACCCTACTCCTGTCTCCTGTCTGCCTTGTCTGTAGCTCTGTACGGCCTTGCTTACGTTTGAATCTTTATTTTGATATTTCCTCTTTATTCTACTGCTAAATATAACTTACTCATCACCGTAAATTGTTTAAAAATTGCCTATCATGTTAAATTTGACATCGCTAGCTTTTAATCTAAATCACCATCACACGTTAGCATTTCGCTAGCCTGTTAGCTTGTCATCTCTGCACCTGGGTTCATTAGTTGGATTAGTAAATAGTGTCCAGCAAACGATTGTGGTAAATTGTAATTTGGATTAATCAACAAACACGGTAAGTCATGTTTTCTCCTGTCATTATCACTTGCACCGCATGCCGCATGTTTAATATAGTCTTCTCCGCTGGCGAAGAGGGCTTCACATGTGATAAATGTAAGGAGATAGTTAGGCTGACGGAGAAGATTTCAGAATTAGAAACACGCATCCATACTTTATCTGAGAGTAGTGAGGATGTAACAGCTTTAGACACTGATTTGGATGCGAATAGCTTAGTGAACTCTGTACATTCTTCGGTTCCGGCTGCAGGGCCCGCGCAGCAGGGAAACTGGGTGACAGTGAGACGGCATAGTCGCAGATCAAACAACCGCTATTCCGTTCCGGTTAGAACATCAAACAGGTTCTCCCCTCTCAGTGAAGCACCCACTGAGTATCCTGTTGAAAGTGCCCTAGTCATTGGCGATTCTATTACACGGAACGTGAAGATAGAGTCACCAGCCACGATAGTCACTTGTTTACCGGGAGCCAGAGCGCCTGACATCAAAGCAAATTTAAAAGTGCTGGCTAAAGCTAATCGTAAATTCTCTAAGATTATTATTCACGTCGGCACTAATGATGTTCGACTTCGCCAGTCGGAGATCACCAAAATTAACATTAAAGAGGTGTGTGAACTCGCTAGTACGATGTCAGAGGCTGTTTATTGTTCTGGTCCGCTCCCCGTTAGACGGAGTGATGAGATAGTTAGCAGACTATCATCACTCAATGGTTGGTTGTCTAAGTGGTGTCTGCAAAATAACATAGGGTTCATATACAATTGGAAAAGTTTTTGGGGCAGACCTGACCTGTTGAAGAAGGATGGCATCCATCCCTCCTGGGGTGGTGCCGCTCTTCTCTCTAGTAATTTGGCACATAGTCTTAGAGCTAAACCTTGACTCACTAGGGCCCAGGTCTGGAAGCAGACAAACTGGCTAAACCGACCGTCTGCTAGCTGTATCACGTCACCGGAGTCAGATAAATCCCAGCACATAGAGACTCTTTTACCTAGATATTATCATATAGAGACTGTGTCTGTTCCCCGAATTAGTAAATACAAAAAAACATCAAAACCATTCAACAGTAAAAATGTAATTGATGTCCAACAAATAAACAAAAGATATAATACAGATGAACAATTGATAAAGCTTGGGTTGCTGAATATTCGATCCCTTTCCCCAAAAGCGCTTATTGTTAATTATATTATTAAAGATAATAATCTAGATGTGCTCTGTTTGACAGAAACCTGGCTAAAACCTGACGACTACATTACCTTAAATGAGTCCACCCCTCAAGATTTTTGTTATAAACATGAGCCGCGTCTGAAAGGTAAAGGGGGAGGGGTTGCTGTAATTTATAATATCTTCAGTATTACTCAGAAGTCTAGTTTCAAATATAATTCCTTCGAAGTTTTGGTGCTTTATGTAACGCTTTGTAGTGTACATGACAAAACCCGTTCAACATTTGTGTTAGCTACTGTATACAGGCCACCAGGGCATAATACAGACTTTATCAAAGAATTTGCTGACTTTCTATCAGAATTATTACTGGCCGTAGATAAAGTACTAATTGTTGGTGATTTTAATATCCACGTAGACAACGAAAAAGACGCATTGGGATTAGCATTTAAAGACATACTAAACTCTATTGGAGTTAGGCAACACGTGTCAGGACCCACTCATCGCCATAATCATACTTTAGACCTAATATTGTCACATGGAATAAATGTTGATACCGTTGAAATTCTGCAGCAGAGCGATGACATCTCAAATCATTACTTAGTATCATGTATACGGTTGCAAAGCCGCCCCCTCGCTTCAAAAATGGCAGGACAATCACTGCCGCTACTAAAGATTGCTTTTTAAATAATCTTCCTCATCAGTATCATCTCCTCAGCATCCCAGATAGCTTAGAAGAACTCGATGTTGCAACAGAAACTATTGACTCTCTCTTTTCCAGTACTTTAGATGGTAAATGGACTGCATTTATATAGCGCTTTTAACAGACCAATGGCCATCCAAAGCGCTTTACATCTTGCCTCACATTCACCCATTCACACACCGACGGCGGTGTCAGCCATGCAAGGCACCATCCAGCTCGTCGGGAGCAGCTGGGGTTAGGTGTCTTGCTCAAGGACACCTCGACACTTGGTCAGGTGGAACCGGGGATCGAACCACCAACCTTCCGGTTTGTAGACAACCTACATGAACCACTGAGCCACTGCCGCCCCAGACAGTTGACAGTTAGACACAGTTGCTCCTCTGCGCTTAAAGAAGATTAAAGAAAATAGTCCAATGCCGTGGTACAACGAGCACACCCGGGCCCTTAAAACAGCAGCCAGAAAAATGGAGCGCAAATGGAAGAAAACAAAACTAGAGGTATTTCGTAATTCGTGGAAAGAGCACATGATCACATACAGAAAGGCCATAAAAACTGCTAGATCTGCTTTTTTCTCAACTCTCTTGGAAGAAAACAAACACAACCCAAGGTATTTATTCGATACAGTGGCTAAATTAACCAAAAATAAAGCTTCAACTTCTAATGATTGTAAACAGCACAGCAGTAATGACTTTATGAACTTCTTCACATGTAAGATTGATAATATTAGGAAGAGAATTTTAACCATGCAGCCGTCTATTACAGTATCACATCAGACAGAGCATTGTAGTGTCACTGAGGAAAAATTACAATCATTCACTGCTATAGGAGAAGAAGAATTGGCTAAACTCGTTAAATCATCAAAATCAACAACATGTATGCTTGACCCTGTACCGACTAGGCTATTAAAAGAGATGCTACCAGAGGTCATAGATCCTCTTCTTAATATCATTAATTCATATTTGTCATTAGGATATGTACCGAAAACTTTTAAGTTGGCTATTATTAAACCACTTATTAAAAAAACACAACTTGATCCTACAGAATTAGTCAATTATAGACCAATCTCAAATCTACCCTTTCTGTCAAAAATACTTGAAAAGGCAGTGTCTTCACAATTATGTTCCTTTTTAGAAAGAAATGGTATCTGTGAGGATTTCCAGTCAGGATTAAGACATTTACTCTTATCATCCGATCGTGGCTGTATCTCTCTATTAGTGTTACTCGATCTTAGCGCTGCATTTGATACCATCGACCACAACATTCTTTTGAATAGACTCGAAAATTATGTAGGTATTAGTAGAATTGCTTTGTCATGGTTTAAATCATACATATGCGACCGTTATCAGTCTGTAGCAGTAAATGAAGAGATGTCACACTGAACGCAAGTTCAGTATGGAGTACCACAAGGCTCAGTGCTAGGACCGCTACTCTTCACCCTGTACATGCTACCACTGGGAGATATTATTAGGAAGCATGGCGTTAGTTTTCATAGTTTTCATACTCAGCTCTATATTTCTTCACGCCCTGAAGAAACTTACCAATTCACAAGATTAACGAAATGCATAGCTGATATAAAACATTGGATGACCGGTAATTTCCTGCAACTCAATTCAGAAAAAAATGAATTTTTAATTATTGGACAAAAAAGCTCCACAAGTAGTAACCTAGAATACTGTCTAACACTTGATGGCTGCTCTGTCAAGTCTTCACCGTCAGTGAGGAACCTGGGTGTGCTCTTTGATACCAATCTTTTGTTTGAAAGCCACGTTTCTAGCATCTGTAAAACTGCATTCCACCATCTTAAAAATATATCTAAATTACGGCACATGCTCTCAATGCAAAATGCTGAACAGTTAGTTAATGCGTTCATGACCTCAAGGCTAGATTATTGTAATGCTCTACTGGGTGGTTGCCCTGCTCGTTTAATAAATAAACTCCAGCTGGTCCAAAACGCAGCAGCTCGAGTACTTACTAGAACCAGGAAGTATGACCATATTAGCCCAGTTCTGTCAACATTGCACTGGCTGCCTATTAAACATTGCATACATTTTAAAATCTTGCTTATTACTTACAAAGCACTAAATGGTTTAGCTCCCCAATACTTGAGCGAGCTCTTAACATATTATACTCCATCACGTCTACTGCGGTCTCAAAATTCTGGCCAGTTGATAATACAGAGAATATCCAAATCAACTGCAGGCGGTCGATCCTTTTCCTATTTAGCTCCTAAACTCTGGAACAGTCTTCCTAACATTGTTCGGGAAGCAGACACACTCTGTCAGTTTAAATCTAGACTAAAAACACATCTCTTTACTGTGGCATACACATAAAACACTTTTTCAATTAAATGATTGCTAGGCTGCATTAACTAGGTCAGACGGAACCGGGAACACTTCCCATAACGCCTGATGTACATGTTACATCATCAGAAGAATGGCATCTACGCTAATGATAGTCTCTCTGTTTTATCCCGAGGTTTACTGCAGTCAGCCAGATCCGGGCCGTATCCAGATTAGATGGTGGACCTGCGCCCAGACAAGACCAACGCATGACCCTGAAGTGTCTGCAGAGACCGTGTCAATTAGCCTCCCCCTGCAACTGCCTCATCGACACGGCATCTCAATAAACCTGTCTCCAGCGTGATGACTCCGATTGTTCGAATATTACAATTAAATAATACTTAAATCGACATGTCATCCGCAATAAACCCGTCTCCAGCGTGTTGCCCCTGATCATTCGAATATTGCACTTTAATAATTATTTAATCAACATCATCCTCAATAAACCCGTCTCCAGCGTGTTGCCTCCGGTCCTTCGAATATTCCGATCTATTATGACCTCTGACCTGTAAAGTTGCCAGAATAATAATAATACGCTGTTTGTTAATTGGCCAGAGGAGAACTGGCACCCCGACTGAGCCTGGTTTCTCCCAAGGTTTATTTTTCTCCATTAGGTCACCTAATGGGGTTTTGGTTTCCTTGCCACTGTTGCCTCTGGCTTGGCGTGCTCAGTTGGGGACACTAAATTTTTCAACTAAACATCGAAATAAATCTAATTAATAAACTAAATTGACCATATAAACTAAATTAC
This sequence comes from Romanogobio albipinnatus, assembly GCA_023566225.1. Classification (NCBI taxonomy): domain Eukaryota; kingdom Metazoa; phylum Chordata; class Actinopteri; order Cypriniformes; family Gobionidae; genus Romanogobio; species Romanogobio albipinnatus. The sequence continues at coordinate 23,567,497 of CM042241.1, forward strand.
TGATCTAATTATTGATCTAAAGCCCACACTGTCACTGTATGGAAATTGAAATGAACTGATGACATCAAATGGCTATACAGCTTAATAAAATGACATCAAATGGCTATACAACTTAATAAAATTATGCTGCATTATTTTCCTGTTTAACACTGTAAAGCTGATTTGAAACAATCTACATTGTTGAAAGCGCTATATAAATAAAGTTGACTTGACTTGACTACTGTCCAGAGTATCCTCACTCGGCTCCACAAGTCTGCTTGACTGCTCTTTAAATAGACGCACGCACGCACACACGCACGCACGCACGCACGCACGCACGCACACACACACACACACACACACATTCTATGTTTTATGGTTTACCAGGACCACACAACAATTGTGTGCAAGATTTTACAATTTGAGTGTATGTGGACAGCGGTAACAAAAGAAAGATATTTGTATACCTGAGTGAAAATGCAAGTATTTAAGACACATTTATCATATCCTTAATGTGCACGTATCTGTCCTCTATGGCAGTGGTGTGCACAGACCTCAGCAAGGGAAGGGGCGAAATCGCGATACGACCTAAAGGCGATGCTATTAGTAAAACCCATTTGTGCACTGCTCTATAGCTATCTGTACATGGAATCTCTGCACACATCTTGGCTGAATGACACTTGACCTTTGTTCAGATTATATGACCAGTAAGGCTAGTCTGCAATCATTCAAAAGAACAAATGATGGGGATTAAAGGGTTAGTTCACCCAAAAATGAAAATTCTGTCAGTAATTACTCACCCTCATGTTGTTCCAACCATGTAAGACCTTCGTTCATCTTCGGAACATAATTTAGTATATTTTTGATGAAATCTGAGAGCTGTCTCACTCCTCCATAGGCTTTCAGAGGGACTGAAACTTGATGGCCCAGAATAGTAAGTAAAAACGTCATTTAAGGAACCCAAATGACTACAGTTGCTCTGTATTAAGTCTATCATGCGACGAAAATACTTTTTGAGCGGAAAAACAACAAAAATAACGACTTTATCACACTATTATTGTTGTTCAATTTGAGCCTCTGACGAGAGTTCGCGGGAGTGCAACGACGCATGCGCAAGAAATGAGATTAACCCTACTCCGAAAGAGTGAGCAGCCAGTCAAGTAGTAGTAGAAGAAGAACGCCGTAATCTCAGTTCTCGCGCATGCGTCGTGGCACTCCCGCGAACTCTCGTCAGAGGCTCAAATTGTTGTTTTTCCGCTCAAAAAGTATTTTCGTCTATGATAGACTTAATACAGAGCCACTGTAGGTCATTTGGACTCCTTAAATGACGTTTTTACTTACTATTCTGGGCCATCAAGTTTCAGTCCCTCTGAAAGCCTATGGAGGAGTGAGACAGCTCTCAGATTTCATCAAAAATATACTAAATTATGTTCCGAAGATGAACGAAGGTCTTACATGGTTGGAACAACATGAGGGTGAGTAATTACTGACAGAATTTTCATTTTTGGGTGAACTAACCCTTTAAGATTGGCTAAGGCAAGCATCACCATTAATGGTTTTTTTTCCAACGTTTGTGCTGTGGATATAAATGATACCTCAAAAGTGTGGCTAGTAGGAGAAGTGTGCTATTAGACTTTGGCCTGGCAGATGATAAGCTAAAAAATTAAATTTAGGAGAGATCTGAGCTGATCTAGAGACCAGAATATCATACAGACTTGACAGTGGGCTCTTTTAAAGTAAGCAAACACTTAGCAACTGCATAGCAATGCAATAACAAGCACTCAGCACACATTAGCAACCACATACCAATGCTCTGGCAATCATCCAGGACACCCTAGCAGCACAGTGGCAAGTTTTGCATGGGTAAACACCACTCACATTTTCTGCAGAAAATGTAAACAAGTTTAGTTTTACTGTTCCATGTGCTCTATTTCGGCCATTTAATGTAAACTCCCAGCATTATTTGTGATGTTACTTAAATTGCATTATGTCCTTTTGAAATCTACTTAGCTTCTGTGGATGTATTGCTTAACTTAAAATAGAGCAATAATATGTAGAAAAGAAACTCCCAAAGAGCTTGTTACACTCTACCAGTAAAGTCTTCACAATGAAATGTCCTGACAGCTACAGAAAAAGGAGGTAATGAGACCACTTTAGCCAGCCCCTAGTACCACTTAGAGAGGTCTGCGAATAATGGACATTTCTGTCATGACAACTCTCAGAGTTTGGCATGGTAATGAGTATGACAATGTTAATGTGTTTGGTCTTGGCGGAATAAATACTACGCTGCTGCTTCTTTTATTGCTGCTGCTGCAGAGCAAGTATGAAACTTGCCACTGTCCATACACACGACATGCTTCTATGAGCAAGCAAGATATGCTGCTGCTGTACAAGAATACATGAATCACTGCCATTGCAGATCTATACAGGTGGAGCTGGGGGAGATGGAGGGTTTCTGAAAGCATGCTGCAAACTGCTACACCAATAGGCAATCATTTGAATGTTAAGCAGCAAGCTCATTGGCTACCAATACAGTGGGAAACAATCAGCTGTGTCCTATAGAGAATTATATAATTGCAAGCAGATTGAGTTAAGGACTTATGAGCCTGCACCATCTAGAGTTTCATGACACAATTTTGTATGTATTTTGAAGGAATTTTTTATTCCTAACATTCATTAACATCAACTCTTGTAGGAATAAATTATCTGATTTTGAATAATAAATGCCCCTAACACTTGAGCCAAAACTACTGTGTGTCTGAATATAACAAAACAGGAAACAAAACTTGGTTACATATGTAACCTCAGTTCCCTGAATAGGTAACGAGACACTGCGTCACTGCTGCGGGAACGCCTCTGCGCGAATGCATAATGAAGCACGTGTGTAACCAGTCCAATCGATGGAGCGTCATAGGCGGATGACGTCATAGACCTGGAAACTATAAGGCACCCGTGAACACAAAAAGAAATTCGCTTCTGAAAAGCCTGAAGTAAGAGCTCAGCATGCAGGGAGTATGGCCGGGTGACGCAGTGTCTCGTTCCCTATTCAGGGAACTAAGGTTACATACGTAACCGAGACGTTCCCTTTCAAGGGAACTCGCGCTACGTCACCGCTGCGGGAACGACAATCCCCATGCTCCCATACAAGCCAGATGCTTGTCTGTCATTCTGGCTATGGAACAAGCACCCTAGCTCCCAGGGTGGCATTGAGGTCAAGCTCGTAAAACCTCAAAAAAGTGTTCTCTGCTTGGAAGCCGGGCCACCCTCGAGAGACAACACGCGAACAGCTGTTCAGTTTTCCTCCACAGGGCAGCTCTGTGTACATAATCATCTAACTCCCGAACCGGGCAGAGCAGATTGAGTGTTTCCTGGTCTGACGTCCGAAAGGTAGGAGGGACCTTGGGAATATAACCCGGTCTGGGAAATAAGAAAGCCTTAACCATGCAAATTCCAAGCACGAGGGTGCCACAGACAAAGCTTGAATGTCTCCAATTCTTTTAAGAGACGAAATGGCTAGCAAAAATAATGCTTTTAAGGTGAGAAACTTCTCAGGGACCTCTTCAATTGGCAAACAATGGCAGGTCCCACACCGGCACCCTGGTGCGAACTGCCGGTCTAAGTCTCAAAGTGCCACGAAGGAAACAAGTAATAAGCGGATGTCGCCCCAATGAAACACCACCCAAAGGAGTGTGGTAAACTGCTAAGGCCGCCACATACACCTTTATTGTGGAGGGAGCTAACCCTGTGGAGAATATCTCCTGCAGGAAGTCCAGCACTGCACCCACTGGGCAGTTAACTGGGTCCCACTGGTGATCCCCACACCATGAAGTGAAAAGTTTCCACTTCAAGGTATAAAGTTTCCTCATGGAGGGAGCTCTAGACTGTAGAATGGTCTCCATAACCTCAGTTGAGAGATCTGAACTCATGAGCTGGGCCCCCTCAGAGGTCAAGCCCACAGTTTCCACAGCTCTGGGCGAGGGTGCAGGATTGCTCCCCTCGCCTGAGAGAGTAGGTCCCTCCTGATCGGAGAGCCGTCGAGGAGAGACACTATGTCCGAGAACCATACTCGGGCCGGCCAGAACGGGGCCACTAGCAAAAGACGGGCCCTGTCCCGACGCACTCTCTCTAGAACTCCCGGAAGCAGAGCGATTGGGGTAAATGGATACAGAGGCAGCCTCTGCCACTCCTGTACCATAGCATCCAGTCCTAGGGGAGCTGGATGTGTTAGGGAGAACCACAGACGACAGTGAGCGGTCTCTGATGATGCAAACAGATCGACCTTTCGCTCTGCCGAAGTTCTCCCACAGGAGCGCCACCCCCCTCTGTGTAGAGTCTCCATTCCTCGGGCCTCGACCCCTGTAAACTAATTTTTACATTTAAAAGAAAAGTTTCTTTCATCATAATTCTGTTTGTCTCCTCTCAGTGTAAAAACATTGGAGAGTGTATGTTCAGACCAACGCTTGAACTTCAGTTAGATCTATGTCCAGCCCCCCTGGGGCTTCGGACACTTCATGCCTGAGTGCCTCCTCTCATGTGAGGCTGTCGCTTCTCCGAGCCTCAGGTAAAGATCTATGCTTGCAGGTTGGCCCTCAACAGGGCTGCCGCATTAGCTGGCCTAGGCTTTCTAGGGATGACAGAGGCGTTTTGCTAAAGCGCTGTCGCCCCGGGCCCTTCACTGAGTGAATGTAGGCTTTTAGCATCCCTACTGACTTAGCCAGTGGTCGAGGGGCGGGGTTAGGCCATCTTTCACTTATACCCAGAGCTAGCTTCTTGGCCGCTAGCTTTTAGCAGGCCCTGGCCTATATATATATATATATATATATATATATATATATATATATATATATATATATATATATATATATATATATATATATATATATATATATATATCACATCCAGGTGGCAGTACTCCCCTGATAAGGCAGGGTATATTTGAGTACCCCGCTCTGTATCATTCAGCTCCACCCCCTATGGCTCGGGTTGAGCAGCACTTCGCAACTTTTGCTTTATGATGGTTTGATAGTACGCTCCCTTGTAGCCAGAGCATTGCCATGGCTGACGCCCTCACATGTGAATGGTAGGCCACTGTATGTGGGGCCTCAATGAAGGCAGGTGGCGTAAGCTGTACTCCCCTCGCTTAGAGGGTTCAGGGCGGTTTTGCCGAGTACACTGCTGTTGGCAAATAATTAGGTTCTAGGCACCTCAGTAGGCCTCAGGGATGGACCGGCCCCAGGGGGGGCTTATCAAGGCCTGTGAGCAGCCAGCTTGGGCAGTCTGGGCAGTAGACACCAGGAAAGATGGTAGGCCTCAGCAGGCCTCCTTGCGAGAGAGTCCCGACGTTTGGGGGACACGCATAGCAGCTGCAACCAGGTAGTCAGCCTTGAGAGGCCTCCTGCAGGCGGTCCCATGTGGGCTTTGGTGTGGCATGCTCCCCAACAATGTCGGCTTCAGTAGCAGAAAACCTCATCAACTGGTAGACCCTAATCTGGCCTCCCTGGGGATGAGATATTTTGGCAGCTAGCATGACTTGCTATCAGGTAGTAAACCTCACCAGGCCGCCTTGAAGGTGAGTTCTCGGGTTCCAGTCACTGTGACAGTTAGCGTGAACTGCTAGCAGGTAGTAGGCCTCACCAGGCCTCTCTGAAGGCTTGCTATCAGGTTGTAGGCCTCATCAGGCCTCCTTGAAGGCGAGCTCCTGAGCACGGATGCTCAGGCAGCTAGCATGTTCCGCTATCTGGTAGTAGGCCTCACCCGGTCTCCCTGAGGGCGAGTTTCCGGGTTCCAGTCAGCATGACATTTAGCAGGAACTGCTAGCAGGTATTGGGCCTTCAGAATGGCGGCGTGAGTATATCATTCCTCATATGCGTTCTAGGATGCAGTGCGAGTTCCCTTTCGAAGGGAACGTCTCAGGTTACGTTACACTGCATCTCTTTGCCATGCCTCGAGGTCTGCCTACCAAACAGTCCCTTCAGATGATAAGATAGTGTCATGTTTGCAAGGCGCCCTTGTATACTTCCTGATCGCACATTGATGACATCATAGGCTGTCACCGGTCAATAGGATTGCCGTGATTCGATAGTAGTTCAGACAACTGTCACGCTGGGGGCGTTCCCCAGATGCGTTCTAGGATGCAGTGTCTCGTTCCCTGTTCTCAGCGAACATAGGCTACATACGTAACCTGAGACTTTTTATTTTATTTTATTTTAATTATGAGTAGCTTACAGTCTGGAAAGTAGTGCACTACAATAATGACATGGACATTTGTATCTTGTGTCTTCTCTCCACTGACATTAGCCTTCAATAAACTTAAAGTGTTACCTAATGGAATAAAATCAAAACAATGCTTGGTGCAATGCCAAAAAGTTGCTGTGTGGTGTTCTGCACCTCTAATAAGATACAACAAAAAACAGATCTGAAGTTTTATACTGCCGAATAACAGACGGAGCCGTTCATCAATTCCAAAAGCCTGTGCAATACATCCTTTACAATTAAACATTTGCACTACATGGTGATGTATTATTGTAAAGACGAAAAATAAGAGATTTTATTACTGCAATGACTAAAGTTTGTTTAACAAAAACACCAATATAGTCATAGGTTTGTCACGGGACTCAAACTGTGTCAAAAAGCAGTCAACTTGTCATTAAAGCAATTTTCACGCAAGCTATCACATAGTGCGTGAGGTTATTAATTAATTAAACAAAACATTCAAAAGTCTTCTTTATTTCAGTATGGGAAGGGCTGGGCTCATGTTTGGGTTTCAAGCTTACAAGCTGATATACAGTGGCAAGAAAAAGTATGCGAACCACTTGCAGAATCTGTGAAAATGTTAATCATTTTAACTAAATAAAAAATATCATACAAAATGCATGTTATTTTTTATTTAGTACCATCCTGAATAAGATATTTTACATAAAAATGGATACATATAGTCCACAAGCCAAATAAATAGCAGAATTTATTAAAATAACCCCCGTTCAAAGGTTTATGAACCATTAATTGTTGAATAACCTGTTTTTTTGTTTTGTGATAGTTGTTCATGAGTCCCTTGTTTGTCCTGAGCAGTTAAACTGCCCAATGTTCTTCAGAAAAATCCACCAGGTTCTGCACATTCTTCAGTCTTCAGAGGACAATTGAGTGACTTAAACACAACTACTAAAAAAAGGTTGAAACAGTCACTGATGCTCCAGAAGGAAACAAAATGCATTAAGAGCTGGGGGTGAAAACTTTTGAACAGGATAAAGATGTCCAAATAATTCTTATTTTGTTTAAATATCTTTTTTATTTTTTTATTTAACAGTGCCCTTCAGAAGCAACAGAAGGTACTTACATGTTTTCCGGAAGACAAATTGAGTACAATTTACCTTGATCTTCAAATTCAATAAGTTTTCACCCCCGGCTCTTAAAGGGTTAGTTCATCCAAAAATGAAAATAATGTCATTTATTATTCATTTATTATGCCGTTCCACACCCGTAAGACTCCCGTTCATCTTCGGAACACAAATTAAGATATTTTTGTTGAAATCCGAAGGCTCAGTGAGGCCTGCATAGGCAAAAAACCCACAAAAAACCACTTATATAGTGATAACCGAATTCACAACACTGCACATACGCTCTAATGCTTCATGAAGCTATGACACGACACCGACCAAGTCTATGCAATTGGTTGGTAGGTGGTTCCTGTCAAGTACTGACAGAATGCTGACAGTTACATTACTCTTAGTTTATGATTAATTGGTTGAATGAGAAAGAAGTCTTGGCTTGGTAATGTGGAGTAACAGAGTGTAAGAGAAGAAAAGAGAGATAAAAGAAAAGAAAAAGAGAATGCAGAACAAAGCAAAATTTACTTTGGGAGCTCTGCATAGTCATCCTATCAGCATGCAGGCCGAGTGAAAGTGAGAAAAGGAAATCTGTATGAAATAAATTGAATGACCTTTATACCAACTCCATCTAAAATAGCAACTCTGTCCGCTGTTTCTGCTGTCCAGCTAAACAAAAATGGTATCGACTTCTGTGGGAAGTGAAATAATAACAGTCTGCAGGGTTGCTCATGATCGCGCCTAGCTAATTTACCTCAGAAGGACACCCAGCTTCGAAAATCAATATCTTATGTCAACTGAAGAAATAATAAGCAATTTAAAGAAATGCTTGTGATGCTACAGCAAGTTCTACCGGTCATGAACTTTGTCAGCACCAATGGAAAGTAAACGCTGCACTCGTGAATTGGAAATCATATCAGGGAAGTTAAACATAAGCTTGGGGGGTTGGTGTTGCAACACCAACATTACGGTTTTGTTTATGAAGAAAACCGCAGAGTTTTTAAAATGGAAAGTGATCCCAGAGGCGCAGAATAGAGGTATATCTCTGAGAGGAAGAGTGAAGGAATGAATCTCACTGCGTCTCACCGCATGCCCATCCTTCATCCTCATGACACCACAATTACCCAGATCTTATCCTTCAGTAGAGCACTACAATCGGCAAGGCATTTCTCTCTCTCTCTCTCTCTCTCTCTCTCTCTCTCTCTCTCTCTCTCTCTCTCTCTCTCTCTCTCTCTGTACAATCAAGGGCTTGTTTGTCTCACTAGAAAATCTCTAAAAAAGCAAGGAGCCATAGAAACATCTCACTCTGCAAAGTCTGTAATTACACATTTTTCTCCCTTTCAAGGGTACATCGACTATGCAATTAATGTTTTTATTAAAACTTTTCTGCAAACATTTTTTTTTCTTTGCAGCAAGGAGTGCAAAACTCTTTCAGCTAAAAAC